>BROG01000155.1:600000-970000 GCA_030159075.1 Atrina japonica
AAGTGTCGTAATGACTCACTTTGGAATCGTTTGTTCATGGGAAGTAAGGCAGATGAAGATATCAAACGAAAACGAAGAAGTGAAACGGAGGAAAGCAAAGATGGAGTAAGTCAGTCAGATCATTCCAATACCTAAAAATAGAACTAGGATTCTAAATATAGTAAAAAAAAGATTACAATGAATCTTAATAGATCTATTCTAAGTGATCTGACCAGTTACTTCTAGTTGGTTGCTTTCATCAGGAATTCCTTGTTTATGTTTTATTGATACTTTTATGACCCATAATAAATCCTGAGGTCCTGATAAACAGCTTAAAGTAAAGTTTATATTGGTCAATGTTTCTGGTCTTACCATTTACATGTATTTATATACAGCAGGACCCTATCGTTCATGACCACCCACATAAGAGACCACCTGTTTTGTGAGACCAACTTCTGTGAACCAATCATTTAAATATCCTTTAAATGAAACCTCTTTTGAGGGACCATCTGTTTTGAGTGGCAGATGGGTGATCTCCTTAAACCAGTTCCACTGTAGTATCATTGTACATTCATCTTATAAGGAGTTGTTTTACTGGGAAGCATACCTTTTCCCCAAAGAAAGTAACTGACAGTACGCCTGTATGTACATAGCATAGCACTGGCCCCAGCTTGGAATATGTGGGAGTAGTTTAGAAAACACACTTTCTCTTGTGATACATCTATAGATTCTATAAGCAGTGTATATATATGATGCAACCTTTGACTTACAGTTAAGCAGCAGTGGGCTAAGGACAGAAATTATTACCATGACAGTTTGTATTTACTTTACATATTCTGAAAATTACTGATACTTATTTAAAGTGTTAAAGATTTTTTTTTTCACAAAATGTTGTGTGAAAAGATTTGATTGGGCTTATGTTTTTAGTTATGACTTGAAGAGTTGAACATTATTATATCCACTGAAAGGGGCATAATCTGTGTTTACCCATAAATTATTTTGATTTTTTTCTACTTTTATTACTTGTACTTGATATACAATAACAAATAAGAGCTATACACGGGCATAAAAAATCATATATTATATTATAAATCATATATATATATTCTGTGTGAAAATAAGGTCATGTCCAGTGTGGTATTCATATACTAATAGTAAAATTGAATTAATCAATTGCGATTGAAAATGTGCCAAACCTGGGTTTCTCAAGCAATTTTCACAAAATATATAGGAATTTAAGAATTTCTATGCTTGTGTATATCTCTTTTTTTGTTATTTTATATCAATCTAAGAAGTAAAAAAAGAAAAAGAAAATTTTGAAAAAGTTTTTGACCTACATGTAGTTTTTAAGACAATACAGTAAAGGATTTTTTTAATAACTAGAAACATTTTATGATAGAAAAAATTAATATATATTTTTTTAATTTCAGTGAAAGAATACTTTTAACGTGTCTATTATGTGTAAGAAAGTGTGTGCCTATAAATTGTTTATTATTTTTGTGGCACTGACACGAATACAGTGTTTCATATTTGCCCTGTTTTGAGTATGAGTGGCCTCAGGCCTTAGGTTCTAAAGTTTTTTTTGTTTTTTGTTTTCTCAAATACTATTGAGGAAAGCGTAACAGTTTCAAATCTTTACAGTTGCAGAAGCTGACATTAGAAGAATTCTCGGAGTTACTTCATATGGCTGTTAAGGAATCCATTGATGAGATTGATTATCAGTTGACACCATTTTTGAACTTGCATCCTCAGTGGTATAAAGGTCTCCACAAAAAACTACAATCAAAATATCCAGAGACACACAGATCTTTCTCCAGTCAGGATGGTAATGTCCAGTACACTGTAAGTTCTGGTGATCATCTACATTTATTTATGTACAATTTCAATTTTTTTCTCTTACATACTGTAAATATGGAAATTTACATGTGGGGGTAATTTTCACTGAATACACAATGAAAAGTTTTCTGTGTAAATTACCCACGCATACCAGTCCCACATTTGAGCTAGGAATTATTGTTTAATACATGACAGCTCTAAGTAAGTTGTAACATCACAAAAATAACCCTAGTCATATACTATGGATTGAATAGGAAGTTTGTGTTAGGCAATAAGTTTTCATACTATCCATGGGGCCTTCATGGCCAAGTTGTTAGAACATCACACTTAAAACAAAAGTCTCTCACTTTTAGACAGCCCAGGTTCAAGTGCTCAGCTGAAACCTAAGCTGATTTTTGTAAGGATGTTTGCCAGTTTACTTGCAGAAGGCCAGTGGTCTTTTCCCTGGTACATTATAACGGGGTTCTCTCATCCACCAATAAAAACTGGCTGCCACCATATATCTGACAAATTGTTGAGTGTGACATAAAACAACAAACTAAGATACGGTTCATTATTTTAAGTTTAATCTGTTTATCCTATCAAAAGCTTTTCCAATGACTGCTTTGTCCATTTGTTTATACAGTGCATTATGAAGATTGGTGGAAGCATATTGTTTTTAGTTTGTTTATTTTTCCGTTTTTAACATTTTGTTATCGTCACTAGTTTCTTTCATCATATTTTAACCAAATTTGTGTTAAAGTTTTAGGATCTTCATAAATGGCTTACTCTGACTTGACATTTACATTTTATTTTCATAAAAGTGATGTCTTGATTTATATGTGTAATAATTTACAAACTTCACATATATAACAGATTTGAGTACAGTAAAACCTTGTTATATTGCCACCAATTGTTTATCAAACGTTTGGCATTATAAAGGGGTTTGGCAATAGCTTGATGGAGCCCTAAAATGAAATACACATGTACAATGTAATAGAAAAAATTGGAAAAGTGGACTTTAAAAATTTTGGCGTTAAGCGAGGTGGGGAAAAAAAAAAACGGGACATATAAAGAGATTTTTATACTGCATTTGTTTCTTGGACATTTTTAGTTACAAAATTCTGTATGTGATGTTCAGTCCCATGGTCTTGCAGGTAAACATAGAAATGATATTACATTTCAGAAATATGAGGTCATTAATATAAAATGGTTTTCTTTTTCTATGATTACAGGTAATACTAAACGGCAACTACCTCGATATGTTTACAATGTTGATGACAGACAGTAAAGAAAATCGCGTGGTAATTGATTATGAAATTGATTGTCATTATGTAGCCCAAATTTCAAATACTTGTACAAATACAGAATGATTAATAGGCTGAAAAATAATACAACAATTGAATTGAAAACAGAGAGCAGATGTTTTAACGAATTTAATATTACTCATTTCATATGATCATATGTTTATTCTGAATACCAAAAGTACAAAATCGTAAATAATTGTAAATTATTGAAAGTTTATGCAAGAGATTGTCACTGATGTTATTTCCAATTTTTATTTTCACAGCAATTGAGTGCCGTTTTTCGCGAGCCTATTCAAGATCAGATGGATACAGCAGAAAATCCCAGCCTGCCAATCAGAAGTGTCCAATCTCATGTTGAAGACTTTGTTAATATATGTTGTTTCCAGTTGTGGGCTTCAATGTTATGATGTAATAGTTCTACAGGCGCAACATAGGTATCGGCCATCTTTGTACACCTTATGTTGTCATGTAGTGTGTGGTTTCCTTTCAGACTTCATATTACCTCATTTATAATTGTTATGAACTCTGAATAAAGGTCATTGACCTTTTAAATCCTAGCAGAAACTCTCTTGAAAAGGAGGAGTGATAACTTTATACCACATTTTACTAAACATCAAATGAATCACTTCAATCAATATTTCATGACAAAAACTCACTCTTTTTATGTGAGTCACACCCACTAGTTTGACCACCATTTAAAATTTGAATGATCTCAATGGTCATAATGTACCTGTGAATTCTGTGATACAAATGATAATTCCTTTACTCAACACAGGTCATGACCTGAATTTTTAAATCTGGATGGTGATCATTGTTGCACTTGTTAGTGAAAATACTGTTTAATGGTGGTATTTATTTCTAAGAAACATACTCATGGTTACTCCTTCTCAAAGGGAATCGTGTATTAAGGTTAAAAAATTCTTGTGAAATAAACTTTTGTTTTTGTGTGGATTCTTTTTTGTAATTGTTCGATTACGTCTTCACATCAACTTAAATCTACCGTATATTTATGACTAAGAAGTATATAATTTGGTGGTGTTTTTTTCCACATGAGTTTACAAAGAACTTAAAGTGGTTTAGTCATTGTAGAAACTTTTCATCCCTGTGGTGCATTTTAATTGAGGATGAAGTTTTAATGAAAATTCAATGAATGACATTTTCATTTCAGTATGATAAAAAATTGATATTGAATTTTATGAAATTCTGTGCAAGAGGCACGTGAGATCATCAGTCAGATGTATTTACCATATACGTAACACACAATGTATTTCCTTACTTCCTGACTTATTTTTTCACAAACTTAAGAATAATCTAGATGATATACATTGATGATTTAATCATAAGTTCTTCATTGTTACTATTTCATTGAGCAATTTCCATGTAATTATGAAAATAGAAAAATAAAGTTGAAGACAAATGTTGTGTAACATTTAATTTTAACTGACATATTCTATTATCCATATGTTTGATTTGTTCATTTCAGTCACGCATAATAATTATACGATGAATTTTAATACATTTGAAATTGACATATCTAAAAAAAAATTGAATTATGTTTTAATCTTGAGAATTGTGTAATTTAAAAGTTATATAAGGAGGTTATTTAAGGGGTCTGTTTAAAGCATTTGTATTTATAATCTATATGGAAAATCAATTTCGTGATAATGAGTAAAGAGGCTACATTGTACATGATATTTTGAAATAATTATTATTCCATTTAAATAAATTTCTAAATTTTAGTCTTTGGCCTCGTATTTAAAGATTTTTTTAATCATTAAGAAAAAAAATTAATATAGTTTTAAAAAATCAGAATTGTTACTTTAAATAGTAATTATTTGTATCCATTCATTGTCTGAATATGTTGGTTTTTATTACAGTAAAGTGGAGAGGTACTGGTAAATAAGGGAGTTAGTTTTTATCTTTTATTGTAAATTCTAGAAATCCATGTATTACATCATGACTAAGAACAATTTAAGGGATATTTAGTATTTTCAGGGATTTGTGTATTTTGATATCTGCTAAGAGATTAATGTTTCACACTAGGATTTTCTGTCAAATTTTGCATAATTTGGATAGACCTCTAGAGTTCTCTTTTTTATGCAAAACTTGTATTTTTTAAGAATCATATAGTCAAATGACATTTAGTGCAATAAAAAGTAAAGAGTTTCACATGCATAATTTTGTATCACAGTAACTGTACAATATGCAGCTTTTAATTTTTACAATCTTGAAAAATCCAAATTTGATAAAATGATAAATTAAAATTTTAGTTGTATTTGCCTCAATTGTTACATCATTATCGTTACTAATATAAGTTCATCTGATCCAAAGGATCGGATTGAGTTATCATCAAATGGCAGTTGTCAAGGTTTTGACTGCAAGGTCAAGGTTATATCTCCAAGTCAAGGTCACTTAATGTTACCCATTTTTATTGTTGTTTAAGTATCCAGGTACTAGGTAAATACCTTTTACAAAAGAATGATAAAAGAAAATATGATTTGTTGTGTTTAATTGGAAATACAAGTGTAAAATTAATTTTTACTCATGTTACATGCATATGATGCAGCGTTTCCTTTGCATAAAATATGTATATGTTTGTGTATTGATGATAATAATGATATAATTAATTTAAAATGACAAAAATAAAATTGACAGGAAATCTTTAAGATGTTTAAACAGTTTGTGTCATGTTCAGTGTGCATGAAGTGATTAATATGATACCTCCATGCACGTGTGATTGTGTGTGTGTGTGTGAGAGAGAGAGAGAGAGAGAGACAGGTGTTACATAATTAATGTTACAACTGTTAAACAACTTACAACTTTTAGTGTTCCAGGTCTATATATAATAAGTCATATAGTAGTTAACAATGGCTTGACCGAGGATAATGAAGACTCGTTGATTGTTTTAGTTACTATCATTTGTCATACTTGGTGCCTTTATGTGATATTTGAACAAGAAATCCTGCTTCACATCAAGAGAGACTTCAAGGGAATGAACTTGTAAAAGAGATTACTAGTGTATATATAATTTTTAACAAAACTCTTATATATACCCTATGTGTTTATGTACGTGTCTTTTTGTTAATTTTTTTCCACACAAAAGTGTTGATCATGACATAAATATATATCAGCGTCTTATTGATTTATCTACACGTGGTCATAAGACACATGGAAGTGTTCTCATTTTCATTGTTTTGAGATACTTTCAGTGTTATCTTTAATGAGAATAAAATCAATCAAATAAACATGTCTCATAATTATATTTTTCTGTTTACACAACTTACTGGAATAGCTAAATAGGTAAAAGTGCAGTGCGACATCATATCACTTTGTGACACAATATACAAAATGTATATCGACAATATTGATTTAAATAACCCTGGTTGTGGTAGTCAGTTTGGAGGAGAAAACTTGATTACAGTGTACCAGGGAAAAGACCACCAGTCTCCTGCAAATAAAATGGCAAAACACAATAGGCCCAGCTGCTGGCAAAACTTAAACCTACACTGACTAGAAATGAGATACTTCAATTTAAAGTGTGATGCTGGAATCAGTATTTCGGCCCACATGCTTCATAGTTTTAGAAGACATGCATATGTTGATTAGGTCTCTGTGGCTTAGTGAGTGTTTAGATCATTACATTTTAAACCATGAAGTCTCTCACCTCTGATCAGCCTAGGTTCAAGCACCACTGGAACCTAAGCTGATTTTTGTGAGAATATTTGCCAGTTTTCTTGCAGAAGGTCAGCGGTATCTTCCTGGTATATTACAACGGGGTTCTCTCCTCCACCAATAAAAAATGGCCACCTTCATATAACTGAAAAACTGCTGACTGTGGCACAAAACACCATTCAAACAAACAAGATAGTTCAGTGACATTTAGCTCCATAATTGATAATATTAAACATGTCAAGTGAGGTATGAGGTAATATCACACTATGGATGTTTTGACTACAATTATACTCGGTATAGAACATCTGTCGGCATATTCATTTGGTGTAAGAATTGATTATGACACTTTTCAGTACAATCATTTATAATCAAGGTTCATATTCATATTTATAGCTTAATTATGGGTACTTTTGCATGTTAATTTATCAAATTCAGTTCAGTTGAGATTTTAATTTTTGTTTTTGATATTGTCGAAAGGACTTGATGTTACAGGTGCCACAAAACATTGACAAATAGGTAGCCGACACTACATACAACAGAGACAAGGCGCTAGAAAAAAAAAACATGAATACAAAAATTATCATTGAGGACATATATAAAATTTATGTTCCCAAGAAGAGATTTGTGTTTGTTTTACAAGAACTTTCCATCACTTGACTTTTGTAGTTCGTTCTTGTCAGAATAACAAAGCCAGTAAGATTCCAATGGCTTTACATAATTCCATTATAGGAACTACTTCAGACATACTGGTATGTGTTGCTAACCAAGTCGGGGGCCTCCATGGCCGAGTGGTTAGAGCATTGTGCTTTAAATCACAAGGCCTCTCACCTCTGGTTTGAATCCCGCTAGAGTCGTTTCGAATTATGTGGGAAAGTTTGTCAGTTTACTTGCGGAAGGTCGGTGGTCTTTACCCGGGTAACCGGGGTTTCTCCCCACCAATAAAAACTGGACGCCATCATACGACCGAAAGATTGTTGAGTATTGCGTAAAACAAAAAATCAAATCAAATTAAATCAAGCTAACCAAGTCATGACTGTATACCCAACATATTCAGTCATCCTATCTCCATGAGAAGCAAACAACTCCAATATACAGTAAATCTTGAATATAACAAACTCTTTTTTTACGAATTTATGCACATAATGAATTAATACATATATTCCTCAACTGCACCTCTACGTATTATGAGTTGTAAACAAATTTATAACAAATTTTATCTCATAACAAATCAATTTCTATGTCCCTTAACACCAACCAATGTTTTAGTATTATAAACAAAGTTTCATTCAATATCATTTAATTTAAACTCAATTCTTAACTTTTTTTGCCAAGCATAAGTAGTCCTATTCTCAGATTAAATGAGTTGTTTGATAAAAAGTAACAACTTTTTTTTTTTTTCAACTTCCCAAAAAGATAAAGCTTAATTTAGAATGATAATTTCTTAACACTGCATTGTAACCATTCAGCGTACTTTGCTATGATTATATAACACGGTTCTTATAACAAAACAAGGTCCCTTGAAATTCATTATAAGTGAGTTTTACTGTATACAACAATACCTGTTCTATATAACATACCTAACATATTCAGTCATTCTATATCCAACATCCTATCTCCAACTAAAAATATTCAAGAGAAACAAACAATTCCAATACTGGTCAGCGACTAATTCTTGCCAACTGTTTTAACTGTGTTTTAACACATCCATACTTTCAGATTTTTTTGTTTCCTGGACAAGACAAGTCCAATTGCTAAACGAAAAGAAAAATTAATTTCACTGAGAAACCAGGAAATATTGGGTGAAATAAAACGAGTTGGCAAGAATTGGTCGCTTGACCAGTATTATAATATACAATGCCTGTTGAATAAAACGGAACACAAAATTATTTTTGGAATGTTTTAATTTGATATATATATATATTTATTTTGTATAGAAGTATATATAATATATATTTGTATTATAACAGCATATACATGTATAATCAATGTTCACTTGTTGCACTGGCTGTGATTTAAAACATGCAACAAGAAACGTGTTCACTGTGTATGAATCAGGATACTAAGCTATCAAATCACAACCAAAATGTAGATAAAAATATCTCTTGAGTAATAGGAATGTGATACAACTTAACACATCATATAAAACAATATGTGTACATTATCTTGTAATGATTATCCTATAATTGGAATGGCAATGAACTTTCAGCATAACTGAAACTAAGTATTACTAACCTAGGCACCAGTCTGTGATAAAGGGAGTTAACTCTTACTTTGTGAGTTAAGAAATTTTGATTTCTTTTATTGCTTTGTGTAGACCAAAGAGATACCCAATTTGACCTCTTGATGACCTTGAACTGACATGATTATCTGAAACTTTATTCTGTGCATCTAGTCTATATAGAGAGGCCAAATCTATAGTCCTATTGAGAAAATTAAACTTCACAACTGGCATCGTTTTCAAGAGGAACAAAATTTGTTGTGACATACATCAGATTGTGATATGGTCAAATCTGAATTACTGCCCTTTAATTATTGTCCTCTGGAAGAGTTCTTACAAGCACTTTCATTTCACTAATTTATTTACAAAACCAAACATATCCTTTACACTTTTTGCTCACTAAATAGGTTTGTAATACATGTACATACATACAAAATAATAATACTGATTATACTTTGAACATACAAAATGTATCAATATTTGCTGTTAATATGACTGACGATAATGGAGTTAGTTTATCCTACAAGCAAAGCAATAAATTTGAGACAGTTTTCAACTTTTGTTTTAACCTTCTCATTCCTTCTACACCAATTAACACTTAACATCAGCAGAAAAGAATATCTGGTGTTGGTTGGGGTAAGAAGATTTAATAACTTGGATCACATGTACAAATAAATATGGATGTGTATATATCTATTTTGTGTATTATAAATCCATTGTAAAAATTCCCGTAAAACAACGGAAAGTGTATTTTAGTCAGCCAAAGTATATGTATATTTTCATCAAGAAGACAGCTGAAGAGATGAGTAACTTTATTCAAGATAAAATGTCTTTTACGTGGTTATTGGTGCTAAAACGATCACCTGTAAATTATAAATTACTTAAAAGTCAGGTAAAGTTAGCAGGGATTACAGACTAGAATTTGCATCATTCAAATAAATCTGATCATGCAATCATCCACATGAAGTGTGTGTGTGTGTGTGTGTGTGTGTGTGTGTGTGTGTGTACATGTTTGTGTGTGGACAAGGATAACTTCTGCCAGCATTAAATCTAGGTAATTTTCACATATGCACTAGACATCAAAATACAGGTCTGAATATATATGTATGTACACACAAATACACAGCTCGTTTAGATACTTTGTTTACCTTATTCTTAATTATTTAAACTGTAAACATAGGCAAATAAGTAATTGATAAGCATGAAATCTACATCAGATCATAACCTCTTCCAATGGTGTCCAAATATAAAACTATCAATATATTATATAAGTAAATTCTTACAAATGCAACAATCTACCATAGTTTCTGGAACATTCTATTCTTCCGAAAAATTACCATTCCCTTATCTAATAAAAAAATTAGGTATGTAATAAAGGGATTAGAATTCTGGGATCAAGTGTAATATCTGTATAATCCTTTTCTCTGTCACTCATAAACATACTTGATCAATCAAAGTCACAAAGTTGTTCTGTGACAAAAATCTCACATTATAATGACAACTTAAAAAACAACCTACTAAGTTCTTGTGTTAATGGTTTTTGTAAAGGATTAGCTGGCAAAGCTATTTATAAAATGAAACTGACTACATTGAACATGTTATACAGTTTACACACATCACCATGGCAATCATATGATTTTTATAATAAACAGTTTGAGGTCGATATAAAATGTATGAATTACTAATCAAAATATCACAATAAAATGAATAATGGGATCTAAGAGTTGATCAATGGAACAAAAATTTGTCTGCACCTCCATATATACATGTTAACAAGTCTCATTTTCTTATTGCTATGATCAGTAATCAAACCCATCAAATGAGAGCCAATCAAAACATGTCTCAGTATAATAAACCTCCAACTGTAACATAAAACATCAAAATCACATTCCTGAACTGTCACTTTCAAACTTTGATACATTCCCCAGTCATGACAACAGCATGCAAAGATCTTCATAAGCAATGCACATTAATATTGTTAGATATAAAACATTTGTTAATTCAGATTCCAGCCAATTTGTCAACCATGAGCATGGAAGTTGAAATATATTCTTATTTTAAATAAGTATGTCTTATGATCAAAATTAGTAGAATTTGATAAAAATAATCATGATGTCATTGCTGTAACGATAATTGCTGAACTTTTAATTTGTCTGCAAAATATTTCATTCTACTTCCTGTATATTATGAAATCATGGGTGAACACTGGTATACAAATGTATATGATATTTTCAATGTTCATTTCAGTCCCTTCTGAATTCTGTTGACCGACTTGTAGTCGTGTAAAAATCATTTACTCTAGTCTAGCAACATTTATATCGGGACCTTGCAACTCTGTCTGCTATAGGTTCATTTTTGCAGTCCTGTTGATGTTGCTACAGTAACAAGCAGGAAAGCACCAGTATGGCAAGTATAATGAATAGCAGCAAAACCCTCAAATACCCCACAGTTATCATTGTTTCCATAGATTTTCTTTTATAGAATCGTCAACCAATGATTTTGTGAAGATGGATTCTACTTTAAACACATCCCTGAAGTCAAGCTTCTGTGACCTCAGTTTTGACCCATTTCAAACTGTGCTTTACGACTACCAACTGTCTGCTCAGTTGTGTTTTCAGAAATTCGTGGTGAAAGAATTCCAGATTCCTCTCTCATTTTCCTGAAAAATACCAATTATAAACAGTTAACTATCCATTTAGTTTACATTTGAATAAATGTATATATAAAATTATGGGAGTATCAAGTACAAATGTTTCCCCAACCAATTTTATCTAGGAACAAAATTTAACATGTCCTGAGTAATTAAGGACATAATTTTGAGTGACAAAACTAAAATTAGTCAAAATATACTGTACTCGATCCATTAAGCACCCATGTCCCTATAAGTGCCTCTCGCCCTTTTTTCATACGATTGATTATCTTTTCTACCTGCTTGAGAAGGAGATGTGGACCTGAAAAACCGTAAATAACCGCTTTTCTGTAGCCCCCCTCCCTGCAATAGAATTATGTTGATAGGTGTCCTTAACTACAACAACTTTACCACTGTGCCTAACAAAAATGAAATGTTTTATGTCAATTTGACTATTAATTGGTCCCATTCAGCGCCCACCTCTTTTTCCCGATTTTTGTAGTGCCCTGGGCACTTAATGGAACAAATACAGTAATTTCTATTAAATTTGATGACGGCAAGCAGAATTTTAAATTTTGAAATGATTTAAAAGAAGTTATGTTGTGTGTAGTATCAGAATCATGTTTATAATTAAACTTATGTTTTTTTTATCTAAAGCATTCTTTTTCTAAATTAAACAACATATATCACAGTATTTTTTATGACTTCAACACTTTCAGATATATTAAAAATCAACAAACCTTCAGTAATAACTGTAATAGAAAATGGTCATAGTCACAATTTGACTTTGACTGACCAAAGAGAAATTGGACATTTTAAGTTGAAAACATAACAACAATCAGTAGTTTCATTTTTCTTATTAATCCTTTACAGTCGGCTATCTCTTGTGTTTAGAAAGACCAGAAGTCCTTTTACATACAGAACACTGACTGGTTCTGTACATTACTAGTATTAGAACAATATTCTGTTTGAAAGGTCACAAAAACAATAAAACAAGTCAAACTTACTTCAATTCTTCCTCCCTTTCTCTCATTTCTCGAAGTTCCCTCTCTATTTTTGATTCTGCTCGATGTCGGGATTCCCTGTAAGAAAACGAAGCACCACCAGATTTTACAAACGCAGGTTTAAACTTGTTAGGTTCCCCTTTACTTGCTTGTGGTTGTGGTACAGATGTTTTAACTTGTTCTACATCTCCATTCTCAGACGGAGTTTTTGAGGAGCTAGGACTGTCCTCTACAGAATACGATGAGGCACTTTTCTTTGTTGTAAAGTTTCGTTTCCCTGGAACACCAATTGGTATTCCAGCAACTTCAGCATAATTCAAAGAATCAATATGGTCCTCTGATGTTGATTTAATTTTACCTTCAGTTCTAAGCTGTTGTTCTCTTTCCTTTTGTATCTGAAGCTCACTTTGTAATCGTGATGTTGCAAAGTGTTTCACCTTCTGAGAACCATCTTCATGATAACTTATTCTTCTATAAGTTCTAAGAGGTGGTTCTTCAACAGTTTTGGGTTTCTCATTATAAGCCTCCTCTTTTCTCTTATTTTTCACTGGCTCAAGTAATGGAAGTCCTTTCTGACTTCGTAATTCATTTTCACGGTCCCTTGCTAGTCTAATTTCGCGTTCTATCGGAGTTTCGTTACTTGGTGGTTCTGGTTTTTCTTCCACTTCTTCCTCTTGAACTGGATCAGGTGTATCCGGTAAAGGTTGAAATTTGACATTTTGTGGTGCTCTAGGACTAGATTTGATAGGTGTCTGAACACTTGGAGATGGTTGCCACAATTTCTGTTTAGTTTCTTGAGGGGTTGTTTTAGGTGTACATGTACTTTGCTGTGACACTGGTTTTTGTAGCTTCTGTGATGTTAATTCTCTCATCCTCCGTAGATCGTCCTCTCTTTCTCTGGCTTCTCTTAATTCTCGTGCTATCAAACTTTCGCCTTCATGTTGGTAGGTAGCTATGGCCTCTTCATACGACATTTCATTTGGCCGTAGTCCGTTTGATTCTGGCTCCGTCATCTGTGTTGCTTGTGTCTGAGGTTCCTCTACTGAGATATTTGACGTGTCAGACTCTCTCTGTTTATAAATTTCCTCCTCTCTTTCCTTCTGTAGTCGAATTTCCTTGGCAATGAGACTCTCTGTGCTCCGTGCTTCATCCTCAACCTGTAAAAAGAGAAGGAAAATCTTGACAAATGTTTAATTCACAATGGCTGGCAACATCTGGTAGACTACATCAGTTCAGTTTGATTGTATCTGAAACATTGTGATGTATCAAGGCAAGTATGTGGGCTGTATCTATTATAATCCACTGAAAGAATGAATATTTGTATAATTCAGCGAACTAACCTAAAGTATGTGCACAGTCCTTTAATGATTATTCAGATGAATCATACAATATATTGGTACTACTTTAAAACATTCAATAAAACGTTCATGTGACTATGAAATCAGTAAGATCAATGTATGAGTTACCTTGACACTATTATAACCTGTGTTAAGTCTCATGGCAAGAAAACAAAATTTCAGGAGCCAAAAATTGTGGAAAACGCAATCTTATGTAACAGTAATGGAACTGTTTTACAACTGATTTGCAGTTACAACATGTATCATGATAAGCTATGCACACTACACCTAGTCAGACTTTGTAAGGTGTCGCTTTGTTTGCTTTGATGTTTTGCCAAGCACTACAAAAATCTGTGTACAATCGGCTAGTGCATGTATATATATAGATCTAGACTTTTACTTGACTCAAGAGTTCTTATCTAAATGAGACATATAAATCTAGGCTGGGTTCAAACCTACAAGCCTGTACTTTGCTTTCGTCACAGAATAGAAATCTGAATTTAAATGTCAATGAAATTGAAATTGTTTTTCTACCTAACCACACCTTAGATGTAACAAGTATTGATTGGATGAGTAAGGTCGACATGTCACCAGTGTATAAAATGGATCAAATGACTGACTGCTGTTTAATATTTCCATCACAATATCGGCTCTGATAATCCTAATCTTGACAATACTGTGCACAGGAAATATGTATAGGTAAATGACTAAGTGAAGTAAAGTATACGTGAAAAGCTGATCTTAAAAGAAACAGCTTTCTTCAAGAACATGAGTGAAAGTGATGATTAATATCAATTCTTTTTTTTAAATTAATCTCTGAGCAAACAAAAATGTAGCGATTCTTTATAATATGAGACTACACACTTTTTAGACTATGATTTATAACATTTCTTGATATGTAAAAATGAGACATGCCAATGTGTACTGTATACTAACCTTATTAGCAATGGGTGGAGTCTCCTTCAAAGCATTCTCCCTTTCTTGCTGCTCTTCAATTTCCTTCTGAATGATTGTCTCCCTTTTTTGTAATTCTGAACCACGATCAGCTTCCGTCATTTCATTATACATTGTTTTAAACTCTGTGTTATTATTTTCATTTGTTTCAAATGTCTGTGGCGTGACTATTTTTTTCGATGCATTTTGTCGGTTTATCAATTCTAACCTCTCCTCTTGTTCTTTACGGAGCATGTCTTCTCTTTCATTGGCCAGTCGAATTTCTCTTTCAATGGCACTTTCGTTTGCATACTGATCTTCATTCATTTTGAAAGACACAGATTTTGGCTCTGATTCTGAAGGAGTCAATTTAACTTCTGACTTTACGGTAGAACTGTCCTCGGGACTGTTAACTGGTTTGTACGGTAGCTTGACTTCCCAATGTTTTACTGTTCCGGATTTTTTGGGCGTAGGTTTCTGTATTTCTGCTCTTGCTGTAGAATTAAGCATAGACTCCCACTGCCTCCTAGTTGAACTGAGATCAGCGATGGACTCCCTGTCTACTGTTTCAGTGTTTCCATCTTCCTTTATGATATTATCACTGTACAGGTCAACCTTGTCTGGTTTATCTTCCCACTTTATGTCCGATTTACGGGAGGTGTTGAAAGATGTCTCTACTGTAACATCTTTATCATCATTATCATCGAGTCTGACACTACTTCTAACATCCGCTACCTTGTTATCTGAAAGCAAATATGAAAATGTTATCAGATATGTGCTAACAATAAACAAAAAAAAACATGTATGTACCTGTACTCTATATTTGACATATTTTTAACTTCGGGGCTTAGTTGTTTGATCTCCTAAGTTTACAATCAGCCTCTTATTATAAGTGTCGCATCAACTACCAGGGGCAATAACTCTGTCTTGAAGAAACTCTATATTCAGCATTCAGATTTTTTTAATGATTTGAGTCAAGAAGAAATACTAAATAATACTAGATTGATACAGTGATTTATATAAGGTATAAAATGTTGCTATACACATCATCTATCAGTATATCCATCACCCTATGATAACCCTAAAATGAACCACACGGTAACAGGATTTTATCAGCTTTCATTTTTGACAAGTTTCAAAATGTTTCCCCACCTGGAGAATACTTATGGTATTTTAATTACACAGGTATCTTTTACATAACATTCACCTTGACAACCTGACAAAATAAATCAGTGATGTGATCTCAGTAAAACTGTTACATCACAAAAACAAGAAAATGATGACCTTCTACAATATGAAAAACAGAAAATCAAAAAAATTAATGTTATTGGTTTAACTAATGTATGCCAAAAAAACTGACATAAAAGTTATACAAGGATTTTATCAGAGGACAAATAAATTCATCTTTATGCACATACTGACTGAGTGGTATCGATAACAATTGAGAGGTTTGCATTTGTAAATACCCAATAAATCTTAGATAACCCAAAGTAATTCAGCGGACAGAATTCTGGTAGAATGGAGAAGTACAGAATCACAATATGACCTTATATAACCACAAATACTTAACCTTTATAGACAGCTCTGAATTATATATCACTGTACATCAAATCTTCATAGCTTGTCATCAGACATAGTTTAAATGATGATTAAATATTTTGAATATTTCTGATAACCTATCTTTTGGATGTTTAGATACACTTTTATGGAGCAGAAATAGAAGTACTATTTATCGTATATCATTTCACCTTTTCTATTTTAAATAGTTTCTAACTCAATTCCCTAAATAGACCATGAACAATCTAGTAGGTCATTCAGCCTACTCAATAGGTTTTTAATACTTTTGAAGATATTAATCAATTTGCTACATCCCTCAAGTTTTTTAAGACCCTCTAGAGACCTTCTGGTTCCTTTTATGTTACTGGAAGAAGACATCAAAAGTGTATAAAAACTTGTTATTAGTTGAAAATTACAAATTCATATACAGTCAAACTTGCATTAAAGGTCACCTCTATATAAAGGGCACTTGTCTATAAAGGCCATTCAATCATAACCTTTGTTAACTTAAAAATAATGAATACATATATACCTCTTTATAAAGGCCACTTGTCCATAATGGATACTTTTGCCTGCTCCCTTGAATGACTTTTATAGACAAGTTTGACTATACCATTAATTTGTATTAATAACTATTTTCTTACAATTGATCAGTCATACGATATTTGATCAAATCAATTTTACAAGCGATTTTGCTGTTCAATTATTTGTCAATTTATAAAGTTAAGATTCAAGATGCAGTCATCTTGTCACATAGATTTATGGGAAACTGTGCTGTGACAATATGGATTATTTCCAATAATCCCAATAAGATTTTCAACTCTAATGTAAATGCAAATACATGTATATTTTATAGGTAATTTGGCATCCATAAAACTGTACAATAAACAAGAGTTATATTGATTTCAGATCATTTGATTTCTTCGTTTATAGGTCATTTAACAACTTTTCAGTTTAACACAGAGGATTAACCCATTCACCCCTAAAGACACATTTGGACTTCTCTATGTCATTGATTTACAGAAGAACCCATTGTTTTTCAGGGACTGATGTGTTCAAGTTGAAGGAAGGACTCCATTTACATGGCAAAAATACCACAAGTCATTTACAAGTAAACGTCTGGCAAACTACATAATCTACTTAAAATCTACTGAGGCTAACAATCCATTAATATCATTTGAAAAGAGTCAGTAAATAAAACAGATAGGTATCAGAAATCAAACCTGATTTGAGTAAAATTACCATGGACATGATGGTCATCAGATACATAACAACAGACTTTGTTAAAATCGGTGAAATCTACCAGATAAAATCACCGAGGAGATAAATTACCTATACATTCTGTTAGTGACAAGTCTGTAAAAACATCCTGACCATCACATCCTGTTGTACAAAATCTACTTCTCAGGTAATAACAAATGTACTCAGGTAATAACAAACGTAGATTAAAGATAAAACACACCTTTAATTAATTAGATATCAATTTCATTGTTTGTCTCATGGCCCAACTATTCCCCAAACCTGGAAAACAATTAAGTCAAACAAATGCAGGGAACCTAACGACGATGACAGAATGGAAAGGTTTGTCCTGTGGGGACACTATCCCATCTCCAAGATATAATCATTCTGTATAAACCATGGCAGGCTTAATCTAATATGCAAATCTACAGGAAGGAAGACACAGACTCGCTAATGTCTGGTGATGAATAACAAATTTACAAATGGCTTCTGATTAATTAAATACTGATCAATTTCTGAGACAAGTAAACAATAAAAAATCAATCTAACAAATCAATAGATACCTGGTTTGATATTTTGATAGAAAATAAGGCCATACCTTCGATACTGTAAATGTACATTATAAATCACAAACATCCAAGTGTTAACTACTTGCAATATAGAACTAATGAAAATACCAAGAAAATCTAACTTAAATATATATCTTCAAAATCCTTCCGTTTGCTTACGTGTATCAAAACATATGAAACCACAAAAAGGTAATACAAGGGCATGAATATTTGTGAACTTATGAGTCATAAACATGATTTATTTTAATTTCTTTCAGGTAAAAACTATCTAATCTAATATCCTAATTTCACGAAATACACCTACCTAAATTTTACTGGAACTAAAACGAGACATCGAAAAGTTTAACTCCTGTACTGGCTTTCAACACCTGAACTGATTTTGAACTTCTACCTCAATCAAACTGGAAGTGATGTTTATAACATTTTACCTGTCTAGGTAGGTTTTTAACGAGTTGTATTTACATACCTGTGTAACAAACCAGGTAAATTCAGTGACTTCCAGAAAACAAGATTATCGCTTATTCAAATTATCTTTTTCTGCTAAAAAATCTTCAAACATTTCCCATCAAAATTTACAAACTTCCTTTTGATATTTGCTCTTCCTTCTCAGTAAATAAAGAACTCAAATTAAATCAGGACACGGCCCCATGGCAGGTTAGTTAACTCATTACAAAGACGCTTGACTATAAATTAAAGATGTCTGGCATTTCACCAAGTTTGCTGGTGTACATTTTCTACTTTGAACTGAAAATAAACAACTTCTTGTTAAAAACTTCAAGGGAAGGGAGAAGAAACTGATACTTAAAAACAATGTATGTTTCTTGTTGTTTGTTGTTTTAAATACCTCCAAGAATTTTTCACTTATATCAAGTTATCACCCAATTTAAAAGACTGTACTAGTGCAGTGACTATTACCTCAAATAGAAATCATCTAGTAGAATTGAACTTAAATTTGCCAATTACCTGGCAAAAATATTATTTTAATTACATCCACTGGCCATTCTACAATGATCTACTGCAAATGATTATTCTACCAATGATCTATAGTAAATGACCATTCCACAACGATCTACTGTAAATGACCATTCTTCCAATGATCTACTGTAAATGATCATTCTACCAATGATCTATAGTAAATGACCATTCCACAATGATCTACTGTAAATGACCATTCTACCAATGATCTATAGTAAATGACCATTCCACAATGATCTACTGAAAATAACTTTTACCAATGATGAAATACAAATGTCAAAATTTCAACTTTTAAAAAGATGTGTTCTGTTAGTACACTTATACATGTAAGTACATATACCTCTTTCTTAAGTACACTTATACATGTAAGTACATATACCTCTTTCTTAAGTACACTTATACATGTAAGTACATATACCTCTTTGTAAATACACTTTTACATGTAAGTACATATACCTCTTTCTTAAGTACACTTATACATGTAAGTACATATACCTCTTTCTTAAGTACACTTATACATGTAAGTACATATACCTCTTTCTTAAGTACACTTATACATGTAAGTACATATACCTCTTTCTTAAGTACACTTATACATGTAAGTACATATACCTCTTTCTTAAGTATACTTATACATGTAAGTACATATACCTCTTTCTTAAGTACACTTATACATGTAAGTACATATACCTCTTTCCTAAGTACACTTATACATGTAAGTACATATACCTCTTTCTTAAGTACACTTATACATGTAAGTACATATACCTCTTTCTTAAGTACACTCATACATGTAAGTACATATACCTCTTTCCTAAGTACACTCATACATGTAAGTACATATACCTCTTTCCTAAGTACACTCATACATGTAAGTACATATACCTCTTTCCTAAGTACACTTATACATGTAAGTACATATACCTCTTTCTTAAGTACACTTATACATGTAAGTACATATACCTCTTTTTTAAGTACACTCATACATGTAAGTACATATACCTCTTTTTTAAGTACACTTATACATGTAAGTACATATACCTCTTTCTTAAGTACACTTATACATGTAAGTACATATACCTCTTTCTTAAGTACACTTATACATGTAAGTACATATACCTCTTTTTTAAGTACACTTATACATGTAAGTACATATACCTCTTTCTTAAGTACACTCATACATGTAAGTACATATACCTCTTTCCTAAGTACACTCATACATGTAAGTACATATACCTCTTTTTTAAGTACACTTATACATGTAAGTACATATACCTCTTTCTTAAGTACACTTATACATGTAAGTACATATACCTCTTTTTTAAGTTTTCAGGGTCAGGACCTCTGGGCCTATGTGGCCGGTGTGTTTAGAGCATCACGCTTTAAACCATGTAGTATCTCACCTCTAGACAGCATGGGATCAAGACCTGCTGGAATCTAAGCTTATTTGGTGTTTCCAATTTTACCTGAGGGACGCTGAAGGTCTCTTTCCTGGATCTGTGGACTATTTACTTATACATCCTAGTTTTCTTCTGCACTCATAACAACATCACATCAATATCAGTGACAGCGAGAGATATCATTTTTTAAAGTTATATAATGTTTTGTCAAAAGTTAAAGTACAGATGTAGATAAAACTTTACATACAGGTACTTTTTATTTAGATATGATAATTATATTTAACTACCTCACTGAGGAAACTTTGATATTTTATACACTGTATTATGGAACCCAGA
The DNA here is from genome assembly GCA_030159075.1 of Atrina japonica. Taxonomy (NCBI): domain Eukaryota; kingdom Metazoa; phylum Mollusca; class Bivalvia; order Pterioida; family Pinnidae; genus Atrina; species Atrina japonica. The sequence goes on from BROG01000155.1 coordinate 620,971, forward strand.
TTTCTGATGACAGGTCAGGATTAATACAAGAAAAAAGACCACACCTGAACTCATTATACACAAATTTTCTGACATTTTGTTTTAAAGTGGAATGTTTTGATAACTTTACCATGGGAACCATCATAAATTCAAGAACCATATGAATGTATAAGTAGTAATAGAAATAGAATTCTGACAGACTACCAGTACAGATAGTTATTTATTGTTGACATTCAAAGGACCAAGATCAAAGAGGTCTCAGTCCTTTCCAAAGACACAAGGTCATAGATGTGACACTTCTATCCAAAGACACAGGGTCGTAGAGGTCACATTCTAATCCAAAGACAGGGTCAGAGAGATCAAAGTCCTATCCAAAGACACAGGGTCATAGGTCACAATCCTATCCAAAGACACAAGGTCATAGAGGTCACAGTCCTATCCAAAGACACAGGGTCAGAGAGATCAAACTCCTATCCAAAGACACAGGGTCAGAGAGATCAAAGTCCTATCCAAAGACACAGGGTGAGAGAGATCAAAGTCGTATCCAAAGACAGAGAGTCATAGAGGTCACAATCCTTTCCAAAGACACAGGGTCAAAGAGATCAAAGTCCTATCCAAAGACACAGAGTCAAAGAGGTCACAATCCTATCCAAAGACAGAAGTTCACAGAGGTCACACTCCTTTTTAAATGTGTCATTTGCTGTCAAGGTAGTTTGTATCTAGTGTGTAGGGTAATGTTCATTTATTTGTGTTCAAGACTTTTAAGCAAGGTTAACGTTGCAATCATACATATTACTTTCATGTAAAGATAATACCAAAGTAATTCCTAAAGACTAAATCCAAAGTCAATACACTCATATTATAGGTTGAAACTGCTGATCAAGTACTTTGTCATAAGCCAACAAAACTTTTAATGTAATCTGACGTTCTTCACCTCTGCATTAAAATGTGACACACCCTTTAAATATACACAATAAATAATTTTCCAAATTCCACAAATCGTAATCAACGCAATCATATTACATGTATGAGTGTTAGTTAAAAAAAAACCAAAACCTTCATAAATACCACAGTATCCAGCGTGGCTGTGCCTACATCTTATTGATTCTGTACAATGTAGCTAAATAACATATCTCACTACAAGTATGTGAAACTATCAAAACATCTGTTTACCTGACATTTGTACCTGTAAGCTACCTGTTAATGCAATACACCCATAAACATGAACATTTTGTTTTGTGAAATTGACATTTCGTGACTTCATATGTATAAAAACAAGAAGTACAACCCGAGTGTTACCAAATTTACCCAATGAAAAAAAAGAATCATTTGATTCTAAAACATGATTACCTTAGAATTTAACAATAATTTCAATCTTAAACATAATAAATCATTTTCTACTTCAGGTACATGTGTATTTAATAATATTATTAAATATCATAAAATGGACCTAGAAAATCTGAACATAAAAAATCAATTCTGACTGAAGTTTAAGATTACTTCCTGATCCTGGGAACTGAAGTGTGGGAATTATTAACCTGTTCAACCCTACAGATGATAATAGACTGATCTAAGATAATATTTCCCTATTCATTTGAAGCTTAATATATTTTTCATTTTTACAGCAGATATGTTTAATTTCCTTTTCATGCCTCCGAAAAGACAATTGGCAATGATTTCTTGGGTCTTGTAAGCTAAATATCCTAACTAACCTTTCTTAACAGAGGATTAACTTTCTTAATTTTCACTTGTCTTAATCCAAGACTTTCAGAACATGCCTGTACAGGCCTGTGAATGTGGTGTTGACCACACCTTTCAGATGAATGTCCTTTTTACAACTGAGTATAACTAACACAAAACTGATTCTAATCAGACAATGTCCACCTCTTCCCTAACACTAAAATACTATGAATTACTTAGATATGTAAATAAGAAAATTCAATAGAGCTATTTTTTCATATTTTGTGAAATGAAATACTTTGACAAAGTCAATATATCACCCATCACCCAATGTCCACCCACACATAACACCAAAACTTGCCTGCATACCTGCATGTACATGCATTGGCAAACAACATTTTTAAGGGTCTATACCTATGTATAATATTCAACAAATGATCCAAATTTTAGAGAAATAATTAATGAAAATTTAGGTTTTTAAAAACAGATGCAAACATCAAAATAGCACTCATACTAAAGTGTCAAACTCTATGTACCAAAAGAAGAAAGTAGCCATTACCTGTAACATCAGGCGTTTTTAAAATCAAAATGGCATTTGATGAATATGTCTGCACGGTGGCCATCTTGGTCCCCAGAACTTTTTGATATTCTTTTTTATATCTCAAACAAAAACTTATCCCATGAAAAATTAACACTCTCAATGCACTACTGCTAATAGTTCTACTGAACACCTCCACAAATAACTTCCCAGGTGATTTGACCAACAGGTGAAACGGTTATCATGCATGGTTTGGAATATCCGATCACGTTTTCACATCACAAATTTTGAGACCTGAAGATGATGCACCTGGCCAGACCCAACTGAAGTTTCCGAAAACATAGATAAGGTATTTGCTTATCACTTTTTTTCTGTATTCACCTTTCGAAGTCTGAACAATGAAAGTATTTCATTCTAGGCGTGTATCTTTTTATCAAATACAAATGTTTACATCAATATATAGCACAGGTACATCTATTATTCTATTAGATTGACACTATTCTGGTCATATTTGAGCTCAGATCATTAATTTAGACTTGATACAGGTAAGTTTTATCAGCCCAAAGGTAAAATTTTGTAATATCCGACCCTCTCTACTGCCTAAGGAACCATGTTAGACAAGTGACGAGAGATACACAGTCCTGATGTCATGGTTACACTCTGAAAAACACACCTTGTAACACAAGTTACTTCATACAGTCAGGACTGATGTTGTCCGTGGTGAAATATATCGGGAAACGTACATATAACATCATGTTTACTTATAAGGACTTACGACAAATCGTACCCATAAATTATAGTGTCATGGGTTTTGTTTTAAGCTACTTGTAGATCTGGAAACTTTAAATAATTTTTATATATTTCACAGATAATATTTACATCTTATATCTATCAAACATCAAAACACAAAAATATGAAAACCTACCACATGCTATCCCTGAGGACATTTTTGTTTGTTCATGGCTCAAGTTTCAAGATTTACTTTATCTGAAATGAAGCTATAAAATAGTTTCACCTTTGCAGTATTATTTATCCTATCTAACCAAGAAAGCATCTGCAGTCATGTGATTAGAGGACCACTCTTTGCACCGCCCTCTAGTCAGGATGGGTCCGCACCTCACTGGAACCTACCGTAAGCTGTTGATGTGTATGTGAGAAAGTTGTGAGAAAAAGCATACTAACCAAGACCAGTGAACATCATCACCAAAATCTAAAGGTTACATGTATATTTCAACTAATATCCTCTGCTGTCAACTGGTAACCTAGATACTTCAAAATCTGACTTACTCTTTGATATTGTCATTTATTTTACCCTTTAAAAAGAGACAAACCAATTTGTTATATATGTACATGGTTTTGTTGAACTAATCTCCTGTATGTTGAGCAATGCCATTACATATCAGTGATCTGTCAGCAATAATTTCCACACTAGAACCTCCATGTGTAAAATTTCATAGGTTTAAACAAATTCCCTGTATGAACTGCTAATTTATTTTGACAATGGCTACATATTCAGAAACAATTACCACGAACAAGGATTGGGTCAATTCCTATATCCGATATTTATATTTTTTGAAACTAAGACTTTATAACAGACTTCTTATTAAGAACCAACAAATATCTGCTGTTCAGAGTGGTCATCATTATTGTACAGAATTCTCACTTAAATGTGATAAAGATGTATTTCTTTCCAAGATTTACAGTGTGCATTCAAATGAATAAAATAATCAGGCCTTGGGGAAGTATAGTCAACAGTACGTGTAAAGTAAAAACAAAAATAAAAACACCAAACCTGTCCAAATATGGTATCATGTCTATATGAAATATCAACTTACATTTAAAAGATGTCCGACACACTAGGCTATAGAAACTCTAGAACAATTCCTGATAGATATTTTCTGTTCTTTAAAAAATGAAAGCCATGGAACTTTGAATACTGGTAGAGTGTCCTTAAAACCACACAGCCTATAAAAATACCAACATATCTGAATGCAACCTCATCTTCAATACCCATTTGCTTTATGATAATCCAGCAAGTCTTTCATTATTCATTTCTGATACTTTTATAGTTTACATAAAAAAACAGAGATTCTAATAATAATCCTTCATGTCTCTCACTTTTCCTTTTCGATACTTTTGTATTTCACATAAAATAAAAACAGTATAAAGGCATCATGGACTGTATGTCTTTTAAAGTTGTTATTTATAAAAAATAACATTTCACAATGTATACATAGATATATCCAATTTGTGCAAATCTAACCTTAACACAAGCCTTATACTATCCCTCTTCAATATAAGTACGCTCTATAATTGAGTACATATTGTACATCCAACCTTAGCATTAGAAAGAATGAAAAAAAAAAAGAAAAAATCCCTGGGGATAAACAAAATACAGACACCCAACAATTAGATCGAATATAAGAAAACTTAAGTACAAAGATTATATATCTAAAAAGCTCTTAGTACACTCAAGTGTTTGCTTTAACAAAGACGATTATATATACAGTGTGATATGTCTATATTAGACCATTGTAGAAATTTAACAGACCTTTAAATCCTCTTATCTAATCATTTATTTTATATATTAATTTATATATATATGTGTGTCAGTAACATCCTTAATAAACCAAATAAAACATAATTATGAAAGGTATATTTTGACCAGGTAAAAGATCAGTCAACAGGTACAAAACTAAATCCATTGAAATTAAATAATGGTAAGATTCTTCAGGTATTCAAAAAAATAAAATCAAAATTGTTACTTAACTTCAATTATCATTTACCTACTTTTGTCAAGTTAAACAATAAAAGTTGAAGTACATCTTCATGTATAGAAAGAACATAAGTTATATACAATGGAACCTGTCTTGAGAGACAACTGTCATGATAAACCACATGTCTTGAGAGACAACTGTCATGATAAACCACCTGTATTGAGACAACTGTCATGATAAACCACTAGTCTTGAGAGATAACAGTCATGATAAACCACATGTCTTGAGAGACTACTGTCATGAGAGACCATCTGTCTTGAAAGACACCTGTCATGATAAACTACTTGTCTTGAGAGACCACTGTCATGATAAACCACCTGTCTTGAGAGACTGCTGTCATGATAAACCACCTGTCTTGAAAAACACCTGTCATGAGAGATCACCTGTCTTGAAAGGCAACTGTCATGAAAAGCCAACTGTCTTGAGAGACCACCCATCATAAGAGACCACTGTCATGAGAGGCCACCTGTCTTGAGAGAACATATTCAGAAAATTATTTTGTCCAATAATGCTTTTGTTATTACCTGTTTGAGAGGTCACCTCCCTTGAGAGACCACCTGTCTTAAGCGATCACATTATGCTGGCAGATGAGGTGGTCTATCAAGACAGGTTCCACTATAACAGCAAGCAAAGAAATTAGTATGTTTATGTACAGAGCAAAAACCAGAACTTATTTGCATTTAAGAGTATTAGAATATTCTTAAAAAATAATCAAAATTCATTGCAGGTAACTGAAAGTTAAATAAAAAATAAATCTAGCACATCTAAATCATGTGATTTTTCAAATAACTCAATGTCAGACATTACAAAGAAGGTAAATAAATGTGTAGATATGTAATGGACGAATGAAATTTTACGTTGGATTAGTGATCACTATACCCCCAGGACACACAGACAGACAGTTCGTCTATATGTTGTCTTAATTACTCTAATTGCCCACAAGCTAACTAAGAATCGTTTATTTATTTATGATTCTTTCATGTTGACTTCTGTGCATATGTATACACATTCTTGTAATCAATGTAAATACTAGCTCTACCTGCATGCATTTTTATATTTTAACATTCTGTCTTTTGATTTCTATTATTTTCTAAGAAAAATTTAACAAAATGTGAGAAAATGGATTCCATTTAGATCTACTTCAAAAGCTTGTGAATAGTATTTAAATGTTGAAGATTCCATACATTTTGTGAAAAGGAAATTGATTTCTATGCAACAAGCAGTGTAGCATGTAATATGCAACATCTTGTGTTTGACATAAAACTGTGAGAAAAAAAGGTCGAAACAAATTACAGGCGATAAGTTACATATTCTACAGGTAAGATGACGCTAGATGGTCTCTATAGTTAAGTATACAAACACACAAAATTGATGTGAACAGAATTTAAACAAGCCAAGGCACAGAGACAACAATTCGAAATGCAAATTATACCAAAACAGCTTTTAAATTGAACACTTATGTGAACCATTTTGAATTCAAATCATTTAGCTAGAACAATACATTCAACAGAAGAATATTTACACTTGAACAGAACATTCCTCTGTGACAATATATATCAATTAAATTTTGAATGACACTTAATGTATATCATTTAAAAATTCAATGTAAATGATTCATAATTCTATCAGTTACATAAAGATAAGAGTACGATTTACCTGCATACATTCTAGTGAGATCCGACATTAGCACTTGCTGGTTGTCATAGCTATAAGAAGGTAATACTTAGTTTTTACCTGTATTTACCTATGCATCTATTCACCTTGCATAATACACAGTTAAATCAATACAGTAAAACTCCCTAGTGAATAAACTTTACACTGACCACAGATGTTAAGTACAGACTGTACTTTTATATGCAAATGCTGAGGGAAAGTGTTCCAAGAATTTCCTCTTTATGGTCAAATTTGCATTAAAGGCCACCTCTGTATAAAGGGCACCTGCCTACAAAGGCCATTCAAACACAATTGTTGTTAAACTTTTTATAATCAATAAACTTCTTCAAGAAGGCCACCTGTCTATAATGGCTACTTTTGCCTCTTGAGTCTTCCCTTGAGTTCCCTTTATAGACAAGTTTGACTGTACACCTATGGAACCTTATATCTATTATAAAATATTTGCATGTCTGAACAAATTATAATTTTGAAGAATACCAAACCAATGAAAAATTAAATTCCTTATTTACTACAGGCTGATATGAAATATATCTGCCAAAATAACAATCAAACGTATCTAAACACAGTCAACCAACCACAGAAGTTCATCTGACAAGATATGAACCCCAGCCATGTCGGACTGGAGGCTAAACTTGACACTGACTGTTCAGTCATCAAAACACCCAATTTCAAAGAGACAGTCAAACACAATTAACCTGACCTCAACCAATCTGACATACCATAGCATTCATATAGACTAAGTCCAAAACAAGGTAACTTTTGCAAAAGGAACAGGACCAATTTAGCAAATGAAGCAGAGCCTTTGCTAAGAGTCATAAGACAGAGAACATGTATATTCTTATTCATTCGCCTTCGACTTCTTAGGGTATTTATACTGCATATTTCCGTGCTGTCCGGCAAGGTACAGGCTATTATACTCACCTTTAAAGAGGTCAAAATCAATGACCTGTAACGATAGTTATATAAGAACGAGCATGTGTCAGTACTGCCATCTTTTAAAGTAATCAGGTTTGCAATCAACCTAATATACCGGGTAATTTGGGTGGGAAATCAGAGGTGGGTTGATAAATACCCTTCAAGCCTCCGGTTCATTCTAAGAATGTTCCTCATCCATCACATTAGCATGATTGGATGAGGTTCCATATTTGCCATTCAAGTTTACATGTAGTTGATGTATAAGCAGTAGAAAATGGTAATCATGTGACATCAACCAATTTTCTTAACTGGGCGCCACACTGGGGCAATAACATAAGCCCCATCAACTTAATCCCTAACCCTGGGGCCACAAAATTATTATTTTGAGTGCTTTGAGTTTGTTAAGCCTAGAGATGTAATTTACCAAATTCCAAGAGAACTGGTCTAATGGTTTTAATTGGAAGTTGAGAAAGAACATGAGTGAATGGTAAAGAATACATGTTAAAGCGATATGAGCTGTTGTAGGTGAAAAATTTTACACGCCCATTTTATGTAATATTTTGTATCATATATATCCCAAAAAGACCATCTGGTCATTAGAATAACAAATGCATGCTTATAATTGCAACAATATTACCAAATGTAACCCATAATATCAGTTATTGTTTGTCTGCCATTATTTGAGCAATTCAAATTAACTTTTGGTATTTTTTTATGAAGATTACCGAATGTCCAATAAGTACACACTATTTGCAGTTAAAATATATTATATTCTTAGTACCCTTTGCGTTTATTTCCGTACATCATCATTTCATACCTAAATCAGGCAAAGTTGGTCTTTTTCCGTTGTTTCAAAACATTCGTTTCTGAAATTGTCCATGTGCCTGGTATATCAGGTGATCTTGACCCATTTTTAACTTGTCCCATCGCATTCTCGGCTTTATCATTCTTGACACATATGATCATGAACAGCCCTACCCCACCGGACATAGCAGCACAATTGTAAAACATGAGGTACGCATAGTTTTCACAGTTATACTGTTTTGATTCTGGCACTATCAGCATTAAGGGTAACATTAATATCATTCTTAATATCAATGTTATACTAACTGCATGTAGATTGACCTTTTTAGTGAGAATGAAGCTAAACCTAAACTTTGTTTATAACACATGTAGATACGTACTTCAAATATGTATATAGATTTATTCATAAACTAAGTTGAAATGATTGTGCCAAGTCAGTTGTGAAATATTTCAAACTGATAAACCTGGGTAATATCTTGTATTGAATAAATGTCCGCCTGTGTTTACGCATGTATGTGTGTACATGTATGTCTTATAAATATTTCTTGTACAATGGAAGAGAATTATTCTAAAGTTGTCTTTCAATTTTGTAAAGTTTTGAACATCTGAGGTAAAAGTCACATTCTAAAACACAAATGTTGCTAATTGTCTGATATCAGTAATAAGACATCATTGTTAAATGACAGCTCTTTGATGTTCAACTAACGTCAATAGTGTCAAAAAAGCACAACAACAACAACACCTGACTTGTATAGATACATCTTACCTGACTTATGCACATAGTATATTCTAACCATTTCCTAAATTTGCACTAATACTCTGCTGATAGAAAACAATGTTGTTGTTTTTTTATGGCTCCCTTTGGTCTACTCTCGCAATTGTTCAGAAAAACTAGATTTGCATGCAAAGTTCTTGGACTAGCACTACAAAAATCTGTGTACTAGATCAATAGGTAATCAAACACAAATACCCACACAGTATGTAGGAATCACTTCATATTAGTAAGAAATTCATCACATTAGCGAGTGTTCCAGGTAATCAGAATACACAATTCATGATTTTGCACTGATGAAGTAAATATTACTACCCGGTATAATGCGGTCAGTTGTCGACGGTTATCTCTTATTCTGAATAATCTCTTAGTACATAATCAAAACACTATCACAAATGTGTAGTTAAGAACCAGGTACATGTTTTATCTGTTGTATAAAGTTAGCTGCATCATAATCAATTTCCATGTTAACAACTTCACATGCTGTTCAAATACTCAGCATGACTTCACACATACCTATATTGCCGTGCAAAGGTAGAAACTGATAACATTCAAATGAAATTTAAAACCGCTTTTCAAATCTTTCACAAAATAATGAATGCACTGATAATAGAATAATCCGTCAATTTACGACTGAAGGGATCCAAAAGCTTCACATCTTCTATAATTCTCCTCTCCGCATTTCAAACAATAAAATCCAGGTGATTCAATATATACAGGTATAATAACAGAGTAGTTTACATAAAGTGTACCTGTACTACACTGCAATTATCAGATTATCAATCCATATATGACTTTGTCGCAACACAGCTATTTTCAATTAGACCTTATAATTACAATCTGTTTTTTAAATGGTGCTATTGTGTTTAAGAATAGATTCTGAGCTTAAATATTTCCCATAATTCTTGTGAAATATTAACTGGAATTATTTTAGCACTATCTTTTACAGCAGCCCAAACAACATAACTTCAATGAAAGACTAGTTGGGTATATCTATCGTTGATCATGTGATAGTCCCGAAGATATTGATACTAATTATCATAGTCATAATTATATTAAAATACAATATGTACAAAACGAAGAACACACTGAGCACATATGTATGCATAAATAATGAGGTTTAAATATGTCAAGATTAACAGCTTGTACATCTTCCTTGAAATAGAATATCAATCAATTAACAAATCAAGTTAATTATACATAATTCCATCAAGTCAATAAATGATAAGCATGTGATGTTTCACTCTGCAATATGTTGCAATATAAATGTAGTTTTCAACATTTTACTTTAAGAGGTCTTGTCTAAGGTACACCACATATACTGTATTCTAGGCCTGGCATCATAAAACGTAAGAATTACTTAAAAGTCAACTTTCACTAATTTCTTAAGTCTGATTGGTTGAACAGGTCACGTTTGAGAATATTCTCAAGACTTCAGTAAAGCCTCAACATTTATGGTGCCAGGCCATATTTTTGTCTGCACTGTTTAAACCAGGCTGCAACCATTTGACTAAAGTAGAGTGCAGCATAAATTATCAACACATGAGATCATTGAGACCTTTCCACACTCATCTAGAAAAATTTGTCAATTATGCAACTGATACTTTGTTTACTTTACATGCCTGTAACCATGACCTATGATCTTGAAACTTTGTCTTGTCACAAGATCCTTAAATAATTCTTCACAACGTTCTCATGTATCTTTGTATACAAGACGTAAACAAAGTCTGAGTAAATAAACTATTTGTATAAATCATATTCTATTCATTTGAAGTGAACCCTAGTGGCATGTCTATCAACAAATTTTGACTTCATTTGCATACATTGTGATAAGACTTCACATTTATTGCCTATTCAGGTTCCAGCATGGTTGAAACCCTTGTTGACTGGAGATAAGAGATGGTCAAAAAGTATCTGATGCTTTGACCACTGGTCATAGATCCTTTTGCCCCACCATTAATATAATATATCCAGGGTCTGATACCATAAAAATTAAGAAATCAAATTTTTAAGTCTGAAAATTTTCTCAACTTGGCCTGCTCAGCCAATCAGATTTCAGGATTAACCAAAGTTGAGTAAATTTTCAGACTTAAGTAATTCTTAAGTTTTATGGTGCCAGACCCAGATTATGAGAATTTACTTCAGTCTGAGAATATTCTCAACTTGACCTTCTTAGCCAATCAGATTTCAGGATTAGCCATTAATGTACATGTACAGTACACTTTTTAGACTTCAGTAATTCTTATGATAAGTGCCAGGCCCAGTTTCATACCAGTGTAATTTTCTTAAAGAATTGTTCACATGATAGAAAAGAACATCACACAACAGTCATCAAAATCATATCATCCTTTTGTTTCAATTTTACATCCTGAAGGTCATATGTTAACCCTTACAACACTACAGACCATAATAGACTGGTCCAATATAATAGAAGAGTACATACCATATAGATACTTAGGGATTTAAGGATTCAGTAAAACATTTCTAAAGTCTTGTTTACAGGCAGGTTAAGAGGTATGGTATTTTTACGATTTATACCTATACATTTGTGTTTATACTCTGTAGAATGAAACTGATGTGTATGTTTTTTGTGATTTTGTTTACTAACATCCTATAAGCCATTTTCATGGATCAATAAAAATTTTGGAACAAAGCAAATAATGATATTTAAAGGACATGTTTTGATATAACACATTACTTGCATGAATCACAAATATTTCAAATGCAACTATTAAGTATTTTGAAGTTAGAAACAGAAAGTCATTTTTGAAAGTTCAAAGGTCATTCTGCAAAAAATAAGATCAAACAAAGCCAAAACTTTACCTGTTTGAAATTGATAAGTAACTACCAGTAAATAAATTATACCAGGTGTGCATCAGCACGAATTGGGCAAAAAATTAGCTTTTTAAAATTTTATAAAACACGAAATCAATTTGCAGCACAGCAACTGATAAAATCTACCATACAGTCAAGTCATACACAGCAACCATGGCATGGCTTGTCAACTTTATCAAAATAAATGACATCCATTTTAAAATACCAACTGTGCTCAAATGTGTTACGACATTTATCCTAACATAAAAATCAAATTAATTACATCATTATTTCAACTAAAAAAATTTGAATCTTCAGTACAGCTGTGGTACTGAAGTAAAAAAAATATTACATACCTTTACTTGGTGAGCAAAACGACTTTATTTTACTAAAATTCTGGCGAAAATTTTTAAGTACAAAATGTCACCTCATGTGGAAACCTTGGAAGTTCATGCACAGAAACTAGTAAAACGTATGTTAAGTAAATCTACTGTTCCTTCTACATACTTACCTGATCATTAAATGTTTCTCCACACCTGAACTACCAGGTACATTCTAATGAATCAACACTGACGAAAACATTATTCAATTCTATTCACTGAAGACAATTACTTGCAGAGCTACAATAGTTGCCCGAGGATGACCGCCACAGGGGGTTGTAATTTTTGGTTCAATTGTCAACCAATTTACATGTTCAAGTAGCTTAAATATAACCCTTTTTCTCCCAAATTATCTACAAGTTTATATTTAGCACAGTATCACCTTTATTTACCTGCATGTAAACATAAAAAATTTATAGATGTATAAAGCTTAACAAATTATGAGGGATATCTACAACTTTAGTTTTAATCTGTATTCATTAAACTGCTTTTGTTTTATCAACTACTTTTTCTTCTTGTTTGAATATAATGAATAGATTTTAAATTCCTTAAACCTCTGGTTAAACAATTACTTCATTGTACACCTATGAGTAACAGTCTAATAGCACAAATCAATAGATCAATTTCTCCGAGGTCAATATAATTTATAGCGACCTTGATTCCAATGAAAAGAAACACAAAATTGTAGGTTTCATATCGGACTTTACTGTGATTGTAACTATATCGAGCCCCTTATCTTATGAAGAATAAATTTATACAAACGTTCATAAATATTTATTTACACAAGAACACGTTCTCAACAGAAATGAATAATTCAATTCTGTGCAACCATGCATAATGAAAATAAACCGTGTGACCTAATGAAATAGTATGCTGACAAAAAAATCTCTCAGCTGTCGACCATTTTAATTTGTTGACTTAGAACACACACGGCATACCTTGATCAATAAAAATCAAGATGTCTACCACTGGATATATTATATAATGTTAACAATATGATATGTATATTTAGGAACTGCGCTATAAAAAGGATACAATGTACATGAAAAAGTGCAACAATGTTACTCCATCACTCTGAGAAAAACTAAATTATTGATTAACTGGGAATGATTTATAACTGAGACTTACCTGTAACTGAGACTATCCAAAATAATAATTACAAATTGTTACAAATCAATTTTAACACCTTACGGTATTAAGCTCCTTCAGAAACTCTACAACTGCCCAAAATACTTCCTACTTATTTTAGCGACAAATATCTCTTTACCACCTAAGATACAAAGAGTTGATATTTCAACTTCCCAGTAACAGCACAGCACAATTAATATCAACAATGATACAAGCTGGGACTTGATATCAACAACTGCAGGTCATCTTTCAAAGCTTTTATTTTGCAGGTAAAATGTGACCATTTTCAATGCCAAAGTCTAAGTCATCATACAGAGGCATTATTCTTAAATCTCTACATCTTTTCAAGATACGGTACCCGGTGTTTTTATGTACAAAAATGTATTATGCTATTCAGAGAAAAGGTTTTAAAAATCTATAGGTGTTTGTTTGTTTGTGTATTGGCTTCAATGATGACAACCTTTTATGATCAATTTCAACCACTTAATCTTCTTTTCACATCAATTTCGAGGCAATTTTACATACAGATCAAATATCAATAGGCATAGTAAAGTTTCCACAGCAAATATTCAATCATTAATTTTTAAGTAAATACCAACATATTATACTGAAATTAAAATTTAAATTCTGAACCCTGGGTAGTTATAAAAGTACACATAAAATAGGAAATAACAATATTTCTGAATCTGTTTCAATTTGCCTTTCCAACTCCAATTAAATTTCATCTATGAAGCATTGTCCATACTTTTCCAAAGGTAAAATCTGAATCATTCTAAGTGAGGAAAAATATGCCAACAAGAGTTATCCTTCTTGCATTGAAATAACTTAAACATTTACTTAATTCTGACAAATATATATACATGTATATATTTCATTTAATATATCAAAATTACTGGACCTTGGTAACAGTCTCATTATAAGGCATCATTGTTTAGAAATGAGATATCTGCAGATAATTACATTGGAATATTGGTATTTCAAAACTCTAAACTGACCAGTCAAAATTATGGCTATGTCAAATTCCAATGACCAGTCCTGATTTTTGTGAATAGAAAGTTTTCATTATAACTTTGGTTATCTTTAATTTTGGATATCTCAAAATAAAAGGGGTGGTCCCCGTCCCACAAATTTTGAAATAACAAGACTCCACTCTATTCGTGAATGTACAACTCACTGAGCACAATAAGAGTGAAATAGTGACAGTTACTCACTGAACAGTGAAATGAATAACCATATTTTTGGCCTCAGAATCTAGTCAATAATGATATCTTTTTCTGACTAAAACCTGCTTCACTGATATAACACAAGCTATGATACATGTAAATTAGCTTAGATAAAACTTAAGCAACAGACAATACAGTTCACTAGTGACAGCCTACATTGTATCTCAGATACTGACATTATGTCCCATCTTAAGAATTAGGTCACAAGGTCAAAGGTCTAACAGCATTGGTCATATGGACTGCACATGACATATTGATGCTCTACTCCATAAAAGGCATTTCAAAAGATATAGCCCATGTTAAAACTTTTATCTGCAGACGATTATCCGCAGATAATGCCGGATGTATGCCATTAGCTCTCAGGACATGTTGCCCTGACAAGCTAATCAAATTACAACACCAAAAGTAAAGAAATGCAAAACAGTAAACTAACCTTCTTCATTTCCAAATATTTTATTGGTGCTAAGATCGGTGATTCCTCGCCTCTTAACGGTGCTCTGACTGATGACAGCTTTACGCTGACGATCAACTTCCTGTATGTGTTCTTCTGACATGTCTTTCGACGTAGCCCTGATTGTGAGTTTCGGAGGTTGTGTAAGTGCCTCTGAAAGTTGCTGACCCTTTTTTATGACAACTTTGATGTCTTTTGGTTGTCCCTTTGGAGTTACCATCATTTCAGAAGTAGGAAATGTTTCCATGGGAATTCTTGGAGTTTCCACGGGAGAGGACAATTCCGGTTCAGATTCAATTTTGTCAATTTTCACCTCCTCTACAGTTTCTGTGATCAAACTGTCTTGGAAGTCGTCAATAGTGTTACTGAGACTGATTTGATTCGAGCTGTCTAGGTCATTGGAATGCATGCTAGACATCATTTCATCAAAAGCTGAGTCTGTCTGAGAGGCAGGGCTCTGGATGGAGGTGATAGTGGTGTTGTAGGAGATAAGCTGAATTCCATCATCCTCACCATCACCATCCAGTACAGATGTTGGCACTAGTCCAGTTTTGTTATCACCTACAAGTAAATTTATACCAAAAGGGTTAAAAATGACCAAGAAAAAAATTATACAATGAATGAGCGCTTGTCAGAGTGCATTTATAGTCAATATGGATGTCGTATGGGTGACAGGTAAATAAAACAATCACCAATCAAAGCTTAACCCATTCACCCCTAAAGACACATTTGGACTGGCCTAAAAATAATAATCTGTGAAATGGAAATCACAATTTTCCCCCAAATTCTCCTAAGGACCCTTTTCTTAGCCGCTGGTTCATATGTAGATCTAGATCAACATGTTTTACACATCTGTGAACCATGACTACATATTGTAGTCTAAAATTTTACAAATAATCTCTTATTGACCAATCACCAAGTGTCTGACACATGGCTGTCCATATGCTTTTTTGACGTCAATCGACTGTGGTGTCATAATCAAACAAGTGTTTGATGGGCCATTTAATTGTGACGTCATAATGGAAAAGTGTGCCAAAAGGTGCTGTATCAGGCATTTGGCAATAGGTCAATTACATTGATGTTATGATTTCAATCATGAACATGCAAACATTGAATATATATTCATTAACTTATTTAGCAGCCTAGTTATCAAAGGAATATGGACAGATACATACATACAGACATTTATTTAAAAAATATTGGTTTCAAAAGTTTATTTAAATAAAATACAAAAATTCAATTTGAATTTGTCCAAAACACAATTTGGCAACAGAATTGGAAAACACCCACTTGAAATAAAATTTGTAGTTAAAAACACCAAATACATTTGGGAAATAGTGGATATTGAACCCAAGTGCTCTGAAAATCACTCTGAAGCTAATAAACAGGTAGACTTAAGTAATCTATTTTGCCAGGAGGTAAAGCCATACACATCTTTATTTAAACAAAATATTGTTCTTGCTTACAGTAAAAGAAATCACTGCTGAAGAGTTATCTTTCTTTTTGTTATACTGTACTAGTGCCATGATTCTAGTAATAAAGTTTAAAGTTAATTTTTGAAAGAGGTATCTTCATTTCAAATGCATACCTAATTCTATATTAATTTGTGTTTATCTTTGTATAGCTTTAAAGGATTTTTGCCACTTATGTGTGTTGTGTGTGTAAAATAATGCATTTTGATCAAATTATAAAATCTTATGAATACATGTGTATTACCTTTTTTATGATTTAAAATTATATTTGCATTACTTTTTTTTTCAACAGACAAAATTATATTTGCATGGCATAAAAGCCAATCATAAATTTGTTGAAATGGTGATTATAAAATTACCTGATGTAAAAGATACTTCATAATTTCCGTTGGGATCTTCAGAGTCCGAAAGGTCGGAATCATCATCCTCATCTACAGCTTTCTTCATGTTGGCTTCCAACGTAAAGTCATTCATATAAACATCTAAAGAGCCTCCCCCATTGATCTGGGGGAGAGGTTCATCAACTGCAATGATGCCTTCAACAGACATTGTGTGTACTTTGTGTCCAAAAAACTGTTCTTTTAACTCGGATACTGTTAAAGTTTTGGTTGATTCGGTCGAATCTACCTTCTCATCTGTTTGAACTATATCTGTTTCAGTCTCTGTTTGTCGACTTAGATCTGCTTCTGTCTGAGGAATACACTCTTCAGTTTTATGAGTCACAACCTCTATAATGTCCTCTTGTACTGGTAACAGAGTAGAGGACTGAAGGTCTTTTTCTACTAATATTTTCTCTTCTTTAGAGGATGTAGTGAGTTCTGCCTCAACTACAGGAGGTGCACTTTCGACTCTTGGAGAGGTCACTATTTCAACAACCTCTTCCTGTATGGGAGAGCTTACACCCGGTAGACTGGGCAGTAAAGGTGGTTCTGAGTCTGGTAAAGCAGGAGGTATCGAATCAACACTACACAGTGAAACAGTATCAGAACTTGGAATATCTAATGAAAGCCTGTCTTTAGATATTATTGGCACAATTTTATCCTCTGATTCGGTAGTTTCTACGTCATTCAAAGATATCTGGTCTGGACTAGGCGATATTTTTTCTAAATCAAGATTCAATATTTCTGGAGTATTTTCCACAAACTCCGAGTGAAATTTATCAATCACAGGTTCATCAACTTGAATATTGGTAACAATTTGTTGGATTTCTTTTTGGGATTCACTTTGTGTTTGAACAGGCGATTTCTGACTAACTTTTTCTGGTTTGGGTAAAATGAGTTCAGATTCAACTTCCTGTTTAGAATTTAATTGTGGTGGAGGTGGATGTACAGATTTATGGGTACTGTCTTTGGTCTTAGTCTTAGATATTACACAAGGTGCAGGTGCTTTTTCGGGTTCTTTATTCACTTGTGGTTTTATCACAGGCACTTTCTCTTCTGGACTATGGAATTGACCATTCAGATTTACTTTAATGTCACCGATATCACTTTTTGTGTCTGTCACTGGTTTATCCTCTTCATCTCTATGGTAACTAAACAAGAATGATTTTCTGACATTTGAGTTTGTTTGATTATTGCTGTCAGTATTGTTTGATGATGAGGTATGTTCTAGTGGTTTTGTGGGTGAGGTTGGGGAGCCACTGTCCTTTTTACGAGGTGGTCTCTCTGGAGTTTCTATGGGAAGAGGAAGTTTGGATTCTTTAGTTGGTGGAGGTGATGTCTGTAGTTTAGACACAGGAGAGGTAGGTGGTGCTGGTGCTCTGGTTTTCTTTGTGGATGACAGTCGTGTGGGGCTTGTGGTCGGAGAAACACTCTTAGTGGGACTTACAGCAGATAGTGTAACATCAGCTGATAATGGTCTATCTCTATTGGTTCTCGCAGATGCTCGAGGTATCTGACTATCACTAGTTCTGATTGGTTGCTGTCGAGGTCTATCTGGAGCTTTATTTTTATCTGTTCTCTGGTCTAAATTGTAAGATCTACGATTTAATCTCCTATCAGAGGTCTCACTATCCAAATCAGCATTTTTTCGGTCTAAGATATAACTCCTACGCTTGGCAGCATAATCTTTGTCGGCAGTACTTTTGGAACGTCTCGGGTATTTACTTTTTTCCTTTTGTTCTTCTTCTTCCTTTTCTTTTTTCCTAGCTAAGTAGTCAGATGGGTTCCTCTGTAAAGACAAAAAAGCAACATATAGAGTTTGTCAGTAAACATCACTTAACTCATCAACCCCTGAAAAACAATGGACTAAATGATTTAGACCAGTCCAAATGTGTATTTAGGGGTGAACAAGTAAAACTCCTTCTTGACAACAACTTGTTAAATTTGTTGCATTAGTTTCAAGTCAAAATTTATGCCTTACTTAGACTGCTGCAAAATGAAATTTAGTCATTCATGTAGAAAGATAAAATGCAAATCCAGTACAAAAAAATGGTAAAGGGTCCTGCTTACTATGCATATATACAGTTCCGGAACAAACTTCAAATTAAATCTGCTTTGTGAATTTTTCTGACGTGAAATTTTTACACGAAAAAGGGTCGGTATTGATTCTGATATGAGGATTTACCGGATTTCGATCACAATAATGAGGATACTGAAACACAATACCATTCAAGTGTCACAGCTAAACAGATTCAACAATATCGCTTCCTCTGTCAGAACAGGCCAAATCACAACAACAAATTTACAAACTGTGTGTCAATAAAAGTTGAAAATAATGTTGGGGGTGTTCCCAAGAGAATCCCAGATAGCTGACCTACATACCTGCTGGGTCAATAAAACGTTCATTTACAGACAAATTATTTTTGATGATACTTTTATACTCTGATATTATATTTAAGCCTAAAAGTGATACCCAGAAATCAATATGAAAAATTGGAATAAGTTTACAAAGCAAAATGTACTCTACACAAACATACGAGAACATATGGTGCCAACATAGACAATGAGAGTTTGTATACATCTCTGATCACAGTATCGACTCCGTTATTGAAAAAGTGTCAACACAATGTACAGTCAGATAGGAAAAGATATAAAAAAAAAAATTCTGAAAACACGACAGAGATAGAGTTGCATAGAAGATCCATATTTTGTTAACTTGTGTATCATTTTGAAATTGATCTGTATGTTACTGACATACACATACGTTGTATAAAGGATGTAGATTCTATACAATCTTGTTTCACAATGTGATGATGGTCAAAATGATGTGATGTTTTTAAAATGTTGTCTACTGGACACTGATTGTTACAAATGATTCAATCAGTCAACCGGTCAACTTGGATTCTACAAATGTATCCTGTATCTGACCGGTCAATGAAGATTCTACTTTAGATAAGTTTAATTTGTGACTAAATTGTTAAAAGGTGACAATAAATATTAGCCTATACGTATTTTTTCTGAAGTTGAAATCAAGTACATCGGCAATTAAATATTGTCCTTTCATTTATGTCCCTAATTACATGTGTATTCCTTTCTGTGTCCATGTTGTAACCTTTATACATACATTTTAATGTCTTTGAAGTATGTGTATATGTTAGTTTTGTTGGATTTTTTAAAATTTCCCATGGGTTTGTACTGCACACTCAAGTATTTTTCAGTCACATGACTGAGACCAATTCTCACAAATGAGGGAGAAAACCTGGTTACAATGTACCCAGAAAGACTTAAATAAGTAAATGTCCTCACATTTCAGCTTATGTTTCAGTTGGACTCAAACCAGCACTAAACAGAGGTGAAGTATTTCATGATATAAAGTGAGAAGTTCTGACTACTTAGCCATGCAGGCCCATTGTGACAACTGAGACAAATTTTGTATCAAATCTAAACAGCTATATTTGCCCTATGACAACAGAAAATTTCAATTTGACCACTTGCAGAGGTCAATTATACAATATTAGCCATGTAAATTGAATCACTGGTTTCTGGGTGCTAGATGAGGCCAACCAAAATTTTACAAAGGTTATAACTGTTCCTTATAAATCAAAGTCATAGTTTCTTAAATAAGATGTTAAAACTGACAGAGCAGTAGATGTAGTATTTCAAATGAATTCTGACTGCAATGGTATAATACCACAGTATAGGTCTAAATTTCTGTTACTTCATCTAATGTTGGTTATCTCTTAATATTTCAATAAAAAAACAGCTACATGTAAATGTTATGTGGCCAAATTCTGATGTGTTGTATTTCCAAAACTATCACATAATATTGATACATCTGGAATTTGAATTTCGAGGTCAAAGATAAAGGCCAAGGTCAAATGTGAAGGTCATAGTCAACATAACTGTCATCATGTTCTATCATAGCATATAAAGTATCAACATGATATTCTAAACATACTCACAACAGAGTCAAACACAACAGCTAAACCAAACTATGGACTCAGAAAAAAAGCCAGGAAAACATGGTCAATTCATAGACTGGTAATCAATTTCGCAATCTTGCCAAATACTCAACAAGCAAATAATACACAATCTAAGTCAACTTAAAGACACTGTCAAGAAAACTACAAGTAAACACTCAACAAGCAAATAATACAGTCTGAGTCAACTTAAAGGCACTGTCAAGAAAACTACAACTGTTGTTGTTATATCCATACTTATTTTTTCTGCTGCATTATTGACAATCAGTATAATGACAGAGCTTTGTTTTTTTCAAACACCCTGTGCCACAGAACTATCTGGCATTACAATCAGTATAATGACAGAGCTTTGTTTTTTTCAAACACCCTGTGCCACAGAACTATCTGGCAATACAATCAGTATAATGACAAAGCTTTGGTTTTTACAGACACCCTGTACCCCAGAACTATCTGGCATTACAATCAGTATAATGACAGAGCTTTGGTTTTTACAGACACTATCTGGCATTACAATCCGTATAATGACAGAGCTTTGTTTTTTACAGACACCCTGTGCCCCAGGACTACATGTACCTGGCATTACAATCAGTATAATGACAGAGCTTTGTTTTTTCAAATACCCTGTGCCACAGAACTACCTGGCATTACAATCAGTATAATGACAGAGCTTTGTTTTTTTTCAAATACCCTGTGCCACAGAACTATCTGGCATTACAATCAGTATAATGACAGAGCTTTGGTTTTTACAGACACCCTGTGCCCCAGAACTATCTGGCATTACAATCAGTATAATGACAGAGCTTTGTTTTTACAGACACCCTGTGCCCCAGAACTATCTGGCATTACAATCAGTATAATGACAAAGCTTTGGTTTTTACAGACACCCTGCATCCAAGAACTGCCTAGCATTACAGTCAATATACCTACAGAGCTTTAGTTTAAATAAATTTTCAATAAAATATGACATAATAAATATGGTCATAACTTGTTTTCTAGATCAGGTACAGTAAAGAATACTTACTACAGTCTAGCGCTGACCCTGTCAGGTGTGGTCAGGTTATCAGTCTATATCTTACACAAAATACCCAACCAAGTGTGCCCTCACCAAGTGACAAATACATTTAGTTTCCTAAATAAATATTACATATCTGGTGTTCCTGTAATTGAGATTCCAAGCTTGACAAAACATGTTCTTACGATATTGATCACACAACAATTTCAACATGTGTTTTCGACTGACTTTTAAAACACCTTTAAAAAAAAGTTACTGGTAAATACTTTTACCTACAGAAATTGATTTTACTTGCACTTACTTAACACTTCAAGGTTACATTGTTTAAACTTGTATCCTACAAAGACGAGAAATAATAAATCCTTGTCACTATATTACAAGAAATAAAAAATAGAAATCAAAAGATATTTAAATACTGAGTGTAACTTCCAAAATAAAATAAAAAAATGAATTCTTATTACTGATATTAAAAAGAATATACATGTACATGTCACTGCTATCGATATTTTGAAACAATGCTTATATTTCCCTGAATCTCTTCTTGAACACATTTCAACAAACCACAATTCAGTTGGAGCAAGAAAAGAATTCCAATAAAGTATCACATTATATATAAATAAACAGGAATATACCAAGGCAAAAAGTACATAATTTAGTACTTAGTTAAATGAAGGCAACAACTGTGAATTATAACAAGTTAAAGAGTCCTTGATGACTGACAGAATTCTAGAAAGAAACATTCATGATCATGTTTCAATTGCTGTCCTACAGTTGCAATGTGTGTGATATGCAATCTACATCCATGTACATTTCACTTGAAGACCAGGTACATTCCTACTGGACTATCATATATCATAGAACACAGATCTTGTACAATAAATACTTCACAGGTTTCACATTCCTACTCCTCAAATGTTTGTTCTTATGGGGTAATACTTCTAATGGGAGAAACTTTTATCCCATGGCTCACTGCCTCTGACAAAATGTTTTTAGAGAAAGTTTGACAGCAATGAATTACACAGTGTCAGTATGTTTTATATGCATTCTTCTGCATTAAAACTGGATTTCAAAACAAGAGATTGTTTTCATTAATAAGAATTAATTGTATCACAACATCAAACGTGATAAAGCCTCTATATGATCATAAAAATGCAACCATACCTTGATTAAATACTCGAAAATTTCCTCCACATATATTCTAGCGTAAACACAACACTATGTATTCACTTCCACAATGATAGTATGATCCAAATTTTACGTTGTTCTGTTCGTGTGCACGAATGTATACACGGAGCTAAGATATTCGAATCTGTCACACAGATAATAGCTCCCTCTGTGTAGACCTCTGATTGATTACCATTATGTTTAAACTATTTATGAAGTTAAAATTTATTGATTCAGTTTTACTATAGTTCTAGTGGTAGGTAAACCAACAAATCCAGGTAGGTAGATCAACAGACTCAAACAGGTGAAATAGTTAAAGATTTAAAACTTTGAATCCATGCCACAGGTACAAAGAAATGCAAAGGAAATACACAATGTATACTGTTATCAACTTTGATGGAACTTTTGTACACTCCTACAGAAAAGAATTCTTTTGATAAATAGTCTGATTTTGTGATGAGCTTCGTTTTACGAGCATAGGAAATAAAAAAAATAATAAAAAACAAAGAAAGGTTACCTGTAACGTAGAGGGTCATTGGTCTGTTTCTGAGTACGAGTGTCATGTCATATTATACCATGTTACATCTAATTACTTGTGTAAGAAAAAGCATATTAACACAGGTAGTGACATTGGAACTTATCCATCATTGCTGTCTATCCTTAAACAAAATGTCAATCAAGTAATCTATTTACTAGTGACTTCAAAGTCAACAAAGCACCTTACAAGCCAATCACAGAATGTAATTACTGATATGAAATAAAATGAGCATCAAATATGTATCGTCTACAACAGTATGAAATAAGACTGTAAATGACCTAGCCTTACAAATTAAACAAAGGTCATCCTTAAACATCTATATCATGACCCAAAAAAGACTCGGTAAATTTGTTTCAAGTTTTTTCTTTTCATTTATTCTTCTCATAGTTATACATGTAGTTGTGTAAAATTAAATTTTTTGCATGTCAGTTTTCTTTATTCAGCTGCAAAAATTCTAAAAAAATTTAAAGCAAGAGCATTTATTCTTCAATTTTCTTTAAAACTTATTTACATTAAAATTGCAAACAAATTACCCAGTCTAGATATCAATCAAAATAAAAATAAAATTAAAAAATGAAAACAAGATGAAACAGGGCACTGACCCCATCTTAAAACATTACCCTTGATCACATGTATCATACTTAATTTAATTTATTATAGCAAAAAGCTGACATAATTCTTTTAAAAAAATCTGCTTTCCCTTGACTGGCCTCAGATACCTTAAGTAAGCCTAAATGACTTATTTCATGTACTAGGTGATAGTACAAGGGTGACTGTATATACCACTGAGCCAATCAAACTTGGGTACTACATAAGAAATTCCATTGCTATTGGTAATGTACATTACATGTCAATTTCTTCAAGGTATTTATATTTATTTTGCATGAGTTTTGTATGAGTTATGATTTAAACCTTGGAAGTACTCAACCATTCTGCACTGAAACAGAAATAAAAGTACCTACCTATACCTTGAGACCTGAAATTTAATACTTTTTTCAGTTCTGATGCAAAAAAAACAATATATATATACTTGACCAAGTTTATACAGTGTCACACAGGATACCTGTGTTTGGAAATTCAATCCCTGACAATAAACATTGGTTAGATGATCCGGTGATACCCTTTCAAGTCTTCCTGGCAAATTTCAATTACACACTTCAGTGATTTTATAATATTCTTTTGAATTTGTCAAAAAAAGGTTTACAGGGACAAAAAATCACAGAATTTGTATCTTTTAAGAAAAGACTGAAGAGTAAAGAAATGAATTATTCATATTTAATTACACTTCAGTGAGCATATCTTTGTTTTGTTTTACTTACCATATAAAACGATTGTTACTGATTTATTGAGATATATTTGTTCTATAAACAAGATATTCTAGGGCAAATAAATTTGAAGATGTTAAAAGTTATATTCACTGTACCAATAGAGAAGCCAATAAAACCATATTTATATTTATATTTATTTATATCATAATGTATATGCATGCAGGTATGTACGTGTATAAGTTTACGAGAATTCTTTTTTTCTTTTTTATGTAATTATAATACTAAATTATACTCAGTTATAAGGTTCACTTTTGTTTATGAAAAAAAATTATTTTTCAAAAATTTTTAAAAGTCACTGTATGTAATAATAATAAATAAGTAAAATATAATAGAACTTTAAGTTATTATACTATACAATTATATTAATTCAGTCAATATATTACTTTCTAAAATGTATATATCTGCAGGACAACATGTAACATTATGTATGTTGAGTGTATGTTTCTACACATTACCGGTACCAGTGTCAAATATGTCACTAAAAAACTTATCGGGAAAATGCGCCATTTTCAATTTACAGTAAAAAATTCTCAAGCCATACAACAATTGAGCAGTTGTTAAAAAGTTTATATGTCTAGGTAAACAAATACACCGATTTAGCGATTTGAAGTAATTATACATAATCAAGGCAGTTTAACTGAAGCAATGGAGCTTGTTTTGAAGCGAATTACATCAATCGCCGAGAAGAGCTAAAAGCATAAATGGAATGAAAATTATTTAATTGAAATAAACTATTATGAAGTAGCTAAAAAGCAGATATGATATTTAAAAACCTGGATACACCCATATTATAAGCCTCATATGTTAAAAAATATTGTCAAAAATGTAAAAATCAAATGCTTGAATCAAAGTACTCATAATTGTGAAGTACATATGCCTATTGACAATGTATTTTTAAGTGATTAATTCTACGACGAAGTGGCAAATTATCCGCATGACAGTTTCTTTTTTGTTTTTGAAAAAATAAACCTATTGCTTGTCATTTGTGAAGTTGACATGGGATTTTAACGTCCATTTTGAATTATAATATCACCTCTGATTTTGCAGAAAAATGAATTTCTTACAATTTTAAGTGAATTTGCTTGATTATTGTGACAAACTTTGTAAATAGTTTTTATTTATTGCAGTTTACAAGAAACTTTAAGGTGGGACTGCAATGTCTGAATGGCAGATGTGTAAAAATGTAGGTCTTAAAACTATTTTGATAAAATAAAATTATTGATTGTCAGTCGTGAATTTGTTTCGGTTACAATATTTTTATCCATTACGGTCCATTTGCCAAATACTGACACTTCTGATTTTCTCATTACTCTGAAAATAAAAATTATTTACACAAGTAAAATGTAATTGGTTATTGGATAACTTAGTACAAGGAATATTCATATAACACAGGATTTTGAATTGAAAATAGTATTGTGAAAAAATCGGGATAGAGTGCTAATGTTGTATTTTTATATAGTTGTAAATTGTTGGCCTAAATGTTTTTTTTATATGATAATGCATTACATTTCTATTTGAATTTAATTTGTTTTTATTATTTTTTTTTGTTTTCAAATCAAGTAATTTTATTATCCAATCAGCACTTTGTTGATTATGAAGAAGAATAAAATTATATACAATTTTTAGGAAGCTGACTTAGTTAGTTAGTATACAGGCAATATTTTATTGCAGTTTACAGGGTTTCAGCCTTAAAGGGATTAACAAAAAAAAATAAGTAAAATGAGAGTTGGCTCCAATTTATATTTTTATATAGTTGTAAAAAGGTTAAAAACTACTTTAATGTTTAGTTATAATCGAGAAAAACAGTTTTATGAGATTAGGGAATAAATGTGATGATACTTAAGTGAATAGAAACCTGTTTCAATAAATTCTCTTTATTTAAAATTGACATAGGGTGTATTTGTTGTGTGTTTTATTTTTTCTTATAATAAAAGGATAACTGGATGGCAGTGATGAATTGTTGAGTTACAGTTATAACAATAAACTACATGTATGCAATTCATTGCATAAAATTCATGTACCTAAATAAATAAAATCCAAGAAATTGATAAGATGTGTGTGTTCTTCCATGAGGTCACTTTTTAAAAATTACTCAACAGGAGTATGCAAATGTGCTCTGCACATAATTATACCTTTATTTGCAGAATAGAAAAAATTTAAAAGGAATATAAATACAAAATTATTTTCACTATATATTCTTAGTAAAAAATTCATTGTTTTTTCAACATGGTTCTTAAAAATACATTACAATCTGTATTTTAGGATGGAATACACTAATTTTCATGTGAGTAAAATTCTAGTTTCATTTTGAAGTTTATTAATATTAATGTATTTTTATAATATGGATGTAAACTAACAGAAATATCAAAATAGGCCCATTCAGGGTTATACATGTATGTGTCATTTATTGATTTTCATTAATTTTGGGTATGGAGGACAAATCACAGGATTGCAGGATTAGAATATTGTGAAATTCATTTTTGCAGCTAATTTATGGTATATGCATCATTTGCAAACAGCAAAAATCTGACATGCAGTATTATGCACTTAATCCACAAATATAACAATTTAATTTTATAGTAATGAATCAAATTTACACAGATTTAATTGGAAAAACCTATCAGGGTCTTCACTTGAACAATAATTTTTCTTCATATTTTAAAAATTAAACCCAGGATAATCAAATATATAATAAATGACAATCAGAAAATAAATAATATTAACATCATATCAAAGTTACAATGATTTCATTTCAGTATACAGTATTTTTCATTTTTCAACTGTCTGAATTGTTTAAATATTTCCAATATCAACTTATTTCCCCAAATTTAAAAGAAATTGATTAACCTCTAATTGTCTAATAAATCTATTTAAATACTCAATTTTCTATTCTTCCTGCATGTTTGTATTTAGTGTAGACTATTGTAAAGTGGGAATTTTATTGTTTGCATATGTAGTTATTTCTGAAATATGTTTAATTTAGCACATGATATAATAACTTATTATATCATGTAAATTAACATATTTCAGAAATACATGTTTCTTTTGCACCCCACTCAAATGTTTATTTTTTAATCATGTGTAAGAAATGTGTAAATTTGATGTAATAAATAAAAAACATATTTATTATGATTTTATAAGTATCTGGGTTGTGGTTTCACGATTGTTTATTACACCTACAAGGTACATAACTCAGTGGTCTGCAGTATTATTCCTCTGCGGGAGTTCAACACCCAAAACGTGTTTTATCAGTGTTTACTGCAAATGCTTTTATCAGAACAAAAAGCTAATCCCCCTTGATGTTTATAAATATAGATTTTCACACCTTAGTGCTGTATGTATAGAACCGAAATTATACACAAACGTAAAAAACAAGATATTTTGCCGATTTAGATAATACATTACATCTTTTAATGTTCGGTTTGAAAATTCTTTTTATTTGTTAATCTATGAGGGGATTGCGTAATTATCAAAAAGAATTCTATAGTATTTACTTTAGTAGATCAAGAATCTAAAAATTAAAATTTGCTGACACATTTCTGAGGTATTTTCTAATATTTTTCTACATTATTCATTTATTTTGAGTTAAAATGTATCGGTTATTTTTTTTTTCAAACTCGTATTTGTGAAACATTTAATGTTTTAAAGTATAAACCTGCTCTCAAATTACCGTATATTTCACGATACACATACGAACGTCAATAGTTGTCGGTCTTTGCTGGTGCCAACAGCTTCTCAACAATTACACGACCGACAACTATATAAGAGATTTGTCTCGATTATCCCTTCTCACTGTTTGCGTGTTACTATCTGGTTTGCGCCTGCGCGGTGATGTCGATTTAAACTGGGTCACTCATATATCAAAAGGATACATCCGCTCATAACTGGAAGAGCGCGAGTCACCAATCCCTATTAGCTTTATATATCGCTGCCGGTACTTTGCATGTATATGCACAAGTAAAGATATATAGCAAACATTAAACTAATTCATAATGTACATATATGATATGCATGTCTTTGTTTTGGAAGTGGAAGCATGTTGTCAATGTAAATGTAAATGTACTTGTATACATAGCTGTATACATTTATAAAAACGCTGATAATACTTAAGATATATAAAGCATTCATATTAAAAGAATGTGAAAAAATTAACAAAAAAATACAAGTAATTATTTAATATTATTTATATATATTTTAATAGTGGGTATGGTTTAGAACATGTATGGGCCAGTGGCAGTGTTTGCTTTTTTAATAGACTTTTTTATTAAAAATATTATAATATCAAAAATAATAAATGAGTGTGATATGTGGTGTGTGTAAGTATACATATGTATGTTTGTATGTTTATGCATGTTTATTTATGTGTGTATACATCACATGAACAAAAAATATGAAATTGATGTATAAATATTTAGATAAATGCATGCATGTCTTTGAATATAAATGAAGAGGGAGGTATATGTATGTATATATATGTGTATATGTATGTGTGTATATATATATATATATATATATATATATATATATATATATATTTGTGTGTGTGTGTGTGTGTGTGATGTATGTGTGTGTATGTATATATATGTATATGCACTTATGTTCAAAGTATTATTTGGATCAGGTATGTGTTTACTTTGTGTTTATTGTGTTTGTGTGATGTCTCACAGGTAGCCTGGACCTGTCTTGTAAGTGTAAACTGTTTGTCAATAAAATGTTAAAAAAAAAAACTAAAAAAAAAAAAACTATATTTATCTGAATGATCATTATCATCTAGAAAATGTTTGTCAATAATATCTTTCTAAAGAGATGGGCCGCTTATCATAGTAACATTTACATAAGCTAGTTTTCATAGCAGGTAGAATTATAACCTACTGTAAAACATTTAAAGATAGTTTCACAACTTACCATTCTACCATTAAACCTAACCTCCCCTAGTGTTCTCATCCTGTGAAATGAATACTAACCTCTTTTAGTGTTCACAGCCTCTGAAATAAGTCTACCATTAAAACTAAACTACCATAGAGTTCACAACCTATGAAATGAGCCTACCATTAACAGTAACCTACTCTTGCATTCAGCCTGTGAAATGAGTCTACCATTAAAACTAAACTACCATGGTGTTCACAACCTATGAAATGAGTCTACCATTAACAGTAACCTATTCTTGCATTCATATCCTGTGAAATGAGTCTACCATTAAACTGATCCTATTTCAGTTACATTGGTGTTCAGTCTTTGAAATGAGTCTACCATTATACCTACCCTAACCTAGTGTTCACAACCTATGAAATGAGTCTACCATTATACCTACCCTACCCTAGTGTTCACAACCTATGAAATGAGTCTACCATTATACCTACCCTAACCTAGTGTTCACAACCTATGAAATGAGTCTACCATTATACCTACTCTAACCTAGTGTTCACAACCTATGAAATGAGTCTACTAGTATACCTACTCTAACCTAGTGTTCACAACCTATGAAATGAGTCTACCATTATACCTACCCAAACCTAGTGTTCACATCCTATGAAATGAGTGCCATGTAGCTAGTTTTCAGTCTGTGGACAATATCTAAACTTTAAACTAATATAAGCTTGTGTCCACAGTCTGTGATATGTCAAATTACTGTCAAAACTAACATAGTACAATGTAGCTAGTTTTCACAGTTTGTGGAATCTTAAGAGTATCAATTTTTAAAAATTGACATATCAAAATGCATGTTGGAGCTTGCATTACAAAGTGACACCAGTATAGTTTATTTGCTCTTGACATAGTGTACTGACATGTGATAGGCAACTTTAAAAGGAAATTGAGATTGTTGCCAGAAATTCAAACCTTTGAAGATTTATTACATACAAAAATTCATTTCTGTACAAGAATAGCAGCATATCAAGGCTAAAATTAAAATACTTTGTAAGGTCTTTCAATTGATTATTATATCTCTTCCACTATTCATTTACTATTTCATACTTAATAATCAGCCTGGAATCATTTTAAATAGACCATTTTTGAATTGTTCCAATCCATTCAATTTTGTCAGAATAGTTTGTCTTCAAATCATGCGACTTAATTCAGCAGAAAGTTCAACAAGGTTACTTACCCGATTTTGTTAGATTTATATTGACAACATTCAGTTATTCTCGATTTACGAAATACAGAGTAACCTCCTATTTGCAACAGTTGTCTTTCTCTAGAGCAGGTGTCTTGTATTGAACAAATTGGACGAAAAACTACTTTTTGTTCTTGCTTTAAAATTAAACAGCCTGATAAACCCAGTATAACTTAAAAATGTATATAATAAACTGCTTAACCAGAAATAATAATGCCCTACTTTTCTCTTTGAAACTACACTTCTATGATGAACTTTGTGGGAACAGAACAACACAAAATGGTCTATACTATTGGAAGCCCTGATAAGGTACATTTGTACATATGATGTAACTAAATATGATCTGTGTAACGAACATAGCAGTCATGGTAGCTCAGATGGTAGAAAAACTTGTTTTGCGATAGCTCAGATGGTAGAAGCTTATTTTCCAGCAGCTAAGGTGGTAGAAAACTTGTTTTCCAGGGGCTCTGTGGTCAAGGGGCAAAGCATCATGCTTTAAACCATGAAGTCTCTCACTTCTAGTGAGAATGGGTTTGAGTCCCACTGGAATCTAAGATGATTTTGTGAGAAAGTTTTCAAATTCAATTGTGGAAGGCCTGTGGTCTCTTTCCAGGTAGGCCTACATTGTAACTGAGTTCTTTCCTCCACCATATGACCAAATAATAGTGTGATGTCAAAACCATTCAAACAAGAGTTTGTTTTCTAAGTGGATAGTTGTCAGTTAAGTGAGAAGATGTCATTTACATAAATTTAAGTTGTTTGATCAATGGAAAAATTTTAATTTAGGCTAGAAAAGATTTCAAACTTTCAAATTTCAAAGAAGAAATGTAGGCAATTCTGTTGTCAAATGATCAACTTTAAGATTTATCATCACCAATTTGTTTTTCAAATGAGACCAGAGATTTCTTGTTGACTAGATAAATAAAACTTTCCCTGCATTTGGCAGGCATGTTTGATATTTAAATTTATAAAAAAGAAAAACTTTACGTCAATTTAACTTCATGCCATTCGAGAAGATATCCATCACAAATCATGATGGAATATAGCAGGTCAGAGTCTGTGGTCTATCTCTGCTGCCAACATTAAAGACCCCCTAAAGACTCATTTGGACTGGCCTAAGTCATTGATATACAGATGAGTCCATTGTTTTTCAGGAGTTGATGAGTTAAGGTCATGATATTTTACAATACTGAGTCTCCTGTTTTTATTGTGTATTGAAAAGCGGAGACATGGTATTATTATACACACATGGCACAAGAATACTGACGCAGTAACACAAATCATTCAGAAATTGACTTTGCTTTTGTGATGGGATACAAACAGCCAAACAAAGAAATATATCACATCTCTCTGTTATCTCTTTGTATATATCATTATACAGGGGAAATGTTCTGTATAACAATACTGGGAAATGCAGTTGAAGGGAACAATGTGCAAAGATATTGATAGCACACTTATAACAGGAAAAACCTTTTGTTTCTAAAATAACACGTACATTAAAGAAAAATATGTAACAAGTAAATCTTTTTATTTTATATGCTTACTTATATAAAAACCTAACCACAATATCCTCCAAATTCTACATATCTGATAAATATACATGTTTGCACCCACTAAACAAAAACATATGTCCAAAATATAGCCTAACATGAACTATGAAAAAAATTACTTTACCCATTATCCATTTTTACCTACTTAACCTAAATCTACCTGCATCGTACACACCTTTAATCATTTGATACTTCTTGTAACCTAAAATATTACTGGAATTTAGATCCATGTGATACCGTCATAATAACCAACATCTCAATTTCTCTAGATCTGAAAGTTACCTACCTGTATCTACATTATCTGATTGTCAGGTATCAACTGTCTGCCTGTCAACAATAGCTATAAAATTATCTCATCCCTAGATGAAATTTAATATAAAATCCACCCTGTCAGTCTTAAAATCTTCTACAAAAATTAAATCCTCTGTATAAAGTTCAAAAGCACCCTGAGTATTATAATTATTCCCATGATCCCACATTACAACCCTTCCTTATCCCCAGCCCGAAATTTTACAATTTTATGAATTGAATGTAATTGACAAACATGAATTACCTATTGGCACTTAATAAGTTTGTTGACTTATAATACCTTCATATTTTTTACTTATTTATTCAAATACATGAAAATGAAATGGGTTTTACAAATAACATATGTATATTTACACAGTAGTTGTGTACAATTGACAAACAGGTACAACAGAATGTAGACCTTCCAAGAAAATTAGGTAGCTTTCTAAAGCTGTTTAAGAATTCTAATCAGTGAAGTATAAATATTTAAATCGAAATAGGTCAAGCTGAAATATGTAAACTGTAAGAAATTTGTTTTGCCTCTTTCTTTTTTTTTAATGAAAGTTTCATACACCTGTTCAATAAGTCAATCAAGTGAACTAAATCTACCTGGATTAATACATTTTTTTCATACAGAAATGATAAAATGACAAAAATGTCAAATATTTAACTTTATTTTTTTGAAAGATTTTTGATGAATGATAACAAATCGTAGATTAAACACTACACACTCCATCAATCATTTCACCTTTTACAAGATACATAAAAAAATCTAAAATGATCAGTATGTAATATAAAACGTAATTCATCAACTTGTGATTCACCAGGAAAAGTTATTTCGTTTTACTTTTTCTTATGTAATTCTTTTAAAGGAGGTATGTATGTCATTTGTCAATAAAAGATTGTAAATAAGATTCAAGTGATAAAATGTGAAAAATTTAATACCTTCAATTTGGTAATTCCTCGTAACACCGACAAAGCCATTTTCACTTATTTCACCAAATAGTAGTCCAATAATTTTTGTAAAAAGTCAGCCACTAGGACCAGTCAGGACAAACCATCGTTTGAAATTTACATGTGTCAGGAAAACCACTTACAACAAAAATGAACAACCGTGACACCAATACCAATTCAACTGGGTGAAGACAAAAATTCCCTTCACAATCAACCAAGCGAGGCCTATTTATTTCTATTGTTACCGTCTGTTTGTAGAGCTTAAGAATATTACTCCAACCACTGAAGTCAAACAGCAGACCAATACATGAGTGACCAGTGTTCAGTGGAAAGTACATCAACTCTGCTCAATTGACCATGCAGTGGTCATTAAAAAATGCACAATCCATCAACGTATTTAGAGACAGTTTAGCTATGACAAGTACAAACTGTTGATACTAGAAAATTGATATTGATAGATCTATCCTATCTCTTGTGTCTCCCAAATGCTGACCAGTCACAGATAAGTGGTATTAGTAATTTGTCCACAGAATAAGCAGGTGCTTGGCACCGAAATTTAAATGTAGAATACCAGTACGAGTGTATATATCTACATGTACACACAGAAAGTTAATTAAGTTTTAAACACACCTTTACACAACACTTCAGGTGTGGTATTGTCAGAAGTTGTAATACCTGCGAATTGTGACCTAATTAAGTAAAATGTCTTGGAGTTGTTTTCATATATTTCTGAAAACAAGAGAACCAAACTGCAATTCACCAAGCTGTTAAAAAAATCCAGAAAAAAGAGAATTTCAAAGGAAACTACCGTAACAATTAAAATGAATATTTCTTTCTTACTGTCCAGCACTTAAAATAACAATGCAGATACTACATATAAATTTTTAATTTTACAGGAATGGAATATACAAATGTATATATAACTGATTGCAGTATAAATGAATTATGCATTTGTTGTGCAACATTATGCCATATCAATGAATCATACATTGATATTTTTGCAGAATACATATATGTCAAATTTACTATTCCCAAACTCGAATATGCAACAACATGTGACACATTTATACATACAGGTACATGTACAAACAAACAAACATGCACACATACAGGTGCGCATACACATACACATTCACTAACGAGCAGATTTTGAATACTAACTCTGATGATAATTA
Source organism: Atrina japonica (assembly GCA_030159075.1). NCBI lineage: Eukaryota > Metazoa > Mollusca > Bivalvia > Pterioida > Pinnidae > Atrina > Atrina japonica. Next base: position 656,059 of record BROG01000155.1, read on the forward strand.
TATCTTAAAAGATGCATGCACACATTTATGAATTAAAGAGCTTCGAACCATGTTTAACATGTGAAATGCTAACAAAGCAGGACCTACAGGTGATTTAAACCTAGGTGCATCTACAGGTGAATTAAATATAGCTGCATCTACAGGAGGGACTGTAAAATAGGTCAACAGATATCTGTGTAGTTCATGATTGCTGCACCTGTTATTTACTTTGTTAAAGGAACCACTTTAAATAGATGGGAATAGATCTAAACATACAAAATTACAACCCTAAAATATTATGATATATACAAAATGACACAAATATGACCACAAACTGCTGATTTAAAATAATAAATCCAGTTAAATAAAAAGAACAATCATTTAAGTGAATGGCAAAATTAAGTCAATGTAGTTCAAATCTGACACTGAAGCCCAACCCACTCCACCCCAGGAATGTCTTTTAAGTAGCGTATAATTTGTATATATGTATTTCTTACATACCATAGGTTACAATCAATATAACGACACAGTTTAGCTGGACACTTTTAGGGGAAAATATCTAAACCTGGCATTCTCACAAGATTTAGTATAGTGAAACCTGTCTTGAGAGAACACATTCTGAAAGTTGCTTATTTAAATAATCCCTTTAATAAAACCTCTTTTGAGAGACCAAATCTCTTAAAAGACGACATCTCATTGGCAGAAGAATGGTCTATCAAGACAGGTTCTACTGTACATAAAAAGAACAGATGCCAAAGCATTAACCGAAGTCCAGAAAGGTAATACCAAATATGGTGTTCTCCAGAAGTATACCACACCTCTGGAATTAGAAAATCAAAATGTGGGATCAGGTGTCCTGGAGAGAAAGCATCCTCTGTCACACCTGTTATGATCCAAGATGACTGGATGATTTACTGTATACATGTTCCTGGACTTTTTTGTTCCTGTTTAATTTTAGCCCTTTAAGATAAGAGGGCAAATTTAATACAAAGGCCAAATTTTCAAGCTAAATAATTGAAGTCCAGACATTCATTCCATCCTAGATAGTATGGTAATTCAGGGCAAATATAAGATGGGGTAAATGTGTTTTCTGATGTAAAAGGGCAAAAATAACCAAGGGCGTAAAAATGTCCAGGTAAACAGGGCAAAAAAATGTCCAGGTAAACAGTACCCATCATTTTGAAAACTGTTAAATTTATCTGTAAGAAAGGGCTAATGTATTGAAATCTTCAATATCTATTACTCTAGATCTCTTCGTGTTAGATCAATAGATCCATAAGGAAAGAGTACACAATTTCTTGCCTTTATTTGAAAAGTAATACTTTGATTAATGGTTGTGATATAACTACTTTTACCATTAATTTTCTGGATTAATTTGCCCAGTCATATGCCTTGGCTGTTTGTCAATGATGCAACAGGGGCAAGAACGGCTTAAACTTTAAATAAATTGGGGAGTCAAAGGACTGTGACAGGCCAACCTAAAGATGGACACAAGAACTAATTTGACCTTTACTACCAGTCAATGCCAGACACTTGACAATACTTAGCATTCTTAACAAATCAGTCATAGAAATAGTAAGAGTCCCACGGGGTCAAAAATATTTATTTTTGTAACAATGTTGACAATCCAGTCACCTTAGTTCACATACATAAAAGCTTATTCTGTTTATTTACGCTTTTCTGGTGGTTTTAAAATAAGAAATAGATCTACTTTGAACTGGAAACCTATATCTTTTAAACATAATAAGGGATTACGAGGGCCAGAAACAGTCATGAGCAGAGGTGATATAGGATAAGTGAATATTGTTGATACAAAAGATTATCTGTGGGCCTATAGTCGACCAACTGTTAAACAGAGAATATGGCAACTTTCTACATATTATTTTTCCACGAATATTGATATATAAACACTTCTTCATGCTTGTGACAGCTCAATGGGTTTCCGAATACACTAAATAAAAACAGAGTGCAAAGATTTAAGACACACAAAACTTGATTTATTGTTATTTAAACAACTGCAAACCATTGACAGTTGCCAAAATTCCTATGACTCGTAATTGAACACTGTCTTGTATCAATGGCACATAATAACACAGGTGGGTGTCACACATAAAAATATTACAGATAAAAATATGTATATATTGTAAATCTTAGGTACAGATTTCTTTTGTTAAAATATATATTGAAAAAATACACTTCGAACACCTATCCTATGGCATGTCAAAAGTTTCCAAAGAGAAAAAGGCATCTAAACTTAAACGTAAACCCCTTACATTTCTGATTTGTAGTCACTGCAAAGAATGCATTATAACTGTGATACAGTCTGAACATTTGCATAAAGCCCTGGTCTCCACAAGACACTGTCTCTAACTGAGACCATTTTCTTTTCTTCATTTGAATCACCTCAAAAGTATGGAAAATAATAAAATGACAGGCCCCTTTCTCAACTAAATGTATGCAAATTTTTCATGTAGTATTTTCATATAATATTTTGAAGGGAAAATGTTTCATATTTTCTGTGTAGAGATATATAGTCCTTGTAGGTTTTTATCAGGTAGCTGACATAAAATCTGTAGATAATGCCAAACCAGAATTATGATTGCCATGGGAGCCATCCTTTAAGTACCCATAATGTGGCTATAGTCCTCAAATTTGACATTTGGTGGCTGCCATTATAGAAACTACTAAACCAGAATTATGATTGTGATGGAAGCCATCATTAGAGTACATTTTTGTACCCATAATGTGGTCATAATCCTGAAGTAAGTTTGACATTTTAATGTTAACTGCACCACACCATTTAGAGGTAGCAAATGATAATGCTGAATGTCATCAGGTAATGTCAATTGGTGCCCGAGATGTGGTAGACAAGGACTTATGACAAGAAGTAAACCACCATTCACTATCTGTATACAGGTGCTAATTAAATTGGCCACATTGAAGAGGTGGCCAATGTAGACATAGATTGTAGAGCATTTCGTGAAGAGCCAGCTCAAAATACCTTGCATGTTCATTACATGTCACAAAACTTTAAATGAATGTAAAACATCTGGTAATTCATATAAATCTCAACATCAAATACTGCCAACTCTTTAGACACCTTCGACAAGATCAAATACAGGTGTCATCTCACCTGTCAAAAGGCATGAAATATGATGTAAAGTTCACATAATATCTAACCATAAAACTGAACAAATTAAAAAGAAATCAGGGCAATATTCCAGGTATAGTAATTAGATTTATATGTCAGTGAAAAAAGGTATTGTGAACTTTAATAAATACAAGGAATGACTTAACTTTCTAACACAACTAACGTGAAGCAATGCATTATACTATTGCAAGCTGGTGTTAAGTCGACTTTTGAGATTTTGTATTTTCAATATAAAGTTGGAATTTTTCATGCATATAAGTCCTTTTTCACAAGAAAACAACTGCTTTTGAACAAGATTCCAGGTTTCATTCATTGTTTACATTCAAAATAAAAGTATACATTGTGAAAAAAAACTGATAGAAGTGTTTGAAAATCATATTGGTTCAGAATAACTTCAATGAAAACATGCTATGAATTAATGTCAACCCAATATTATTCAAGTCTAATTGCAGAAATACTGCACAAAATAACATTATTCATGTCTGATTAAAAAACAAAACTGCACAAAGTAACATTATGTAAGTCTGATTGCAAAATTACTACACAAAATAACATTACTCACATCTGATTGTGAAAATACTACACAAAATAACATTATTCACGTCTGATTGTGAAAATACTACAAAATATGCATTACCCAAGTCTGATTGTGAAAATATATACTGCAAAAAAGTCAAGATGTTAAACTCACCCTCACAGAACTAACTCCAGCATGTTCCCCTGTACATGTAGAAATATTCTTTTACTAAGAATATACCTGTAATATCTTAGGTACTAAATTACATGTAATAACACTGACCATTATCTGACAGCGTACCATTGTTTAACATGATAAATACTTTACAACAAGGAGACACATGCATTACAACATTTTCCCATTACAGACAGGACAGTTGTTTACGATAAACCCAACTGGCATCAAATGTATAGCTTGTTGTCACTTTACCCAAAACATTGCAAAAACCAGGTAAACTCAGGAAGAGAATGCCAGTGATCTGATGAAAGGTGAAACTTCCCTGTACAGGAAGAAAAACATTGTAGTCTTTGATATATCTTATCTGTCTGGACCAAAGCCTGGTCATGAAAATAAGAAATGTATCACAAAGGAAAACTGATTATCTTCTTCTGTTATCATTACTGTAAGCCTACATCATGACTAGCTGAAAATGACAAACTCTACAAATCTACATACTGGGAAATAAGAGTTACTTGTGGCTTACAACTGTAACCTCCATAACAAGCTTTTACATCTTGTAACAAAATAAACAAAACTACTAAGCCTTACAAATAAATCTAAATACAAATGTCATACTAACCCCTCCCCCCCTCCCAAAAAAAAAACCCTAGCCTGTATATGATAGTTACCTAGAAGATGTCTCTATAAACAGCTTTGATCCCACTACAAAACTATTTGGCACATTTAACACAGCTGATCATACTATTATTTCATACAGAAATCTGTATACGTGTATATGTAAATATTACTATGTCAAAGTTCCTTAGCATAAGGATTTACCATTTTCTTGCTACACAAACCAATTATTTCTGAAGCTGTGAAAGCGATACATCACTGAAGTTCTATTTAACATACAGAATGAAAAATATAAATTTTGAATACCAACAAACAGTGTAAAACAATTTAAAAAAATAATAACATCCTATGAATAAATATTACAGTTAAATGAATTTTCAAAAGATACCATGCATTAAATTATGTAAATAATAAACAAAATGTGGCCAGCATTCTAAATAATTTTCATATAGAATATTCATATTGTTTGTGGACACATTTTAATGATTAAACTGTTTATGACCTCAAAGAAATTCAAAATAAAAAGAAACATAATTATCAGCTTGTTGGTCACAGTTATATATTTGTGATGTTTCTTTCATATAATTACCTTAACTGGAATCTTGCTTCTGAATTTCACTTCCACTTTTAAATCGACATCCGTCATTTTGAATTAATGTGATCAGACAAGTAAAATCTCATTAGAACAGAAATCCACGTCAAAATCTTGCCAATTTATAGGAACAACAGAGAAATTTTTGGGTCAGTTGGATCTTTAATAATTCCTGAAGTATTTCTAAGTGGATGCATAGTGAAAAGTTAAACTCCATGTAAATATGATGTTTCAAACACCAGACCACCGAATATTGACAGAAAATTTGATCTTGACAAACAGCCTTTTATCTTCTTTCTGTTACAGTAGTTTTGTATGTCATAAAACTACACAGGAACCTTTTTAAGATTTTAATGGAATACACAACCCCAGTGAGGGATAGGTCATTAATATACATGTAATTTCATTCATGGGTAGCTATATCCATTTTTGGTTTACAATGATAATGTAAAACCAATGGTCAATGAAGTGAAAAGTCACACCCCTAGAATATTGCTTGCTGTGTAAGCTATTGATCTGCAGGAGACTTTATATATTTTCTTTTCTATTTAAATTCTTACTGTGATTATCAATTGATTTGTCAACAACGGACCGATATAGTCAATACTGATGACAGATGTATTTAAAAATAAAGCTTGATAAAATCTAATAAGGAAAGAGTGTCAAATATCAAATTCTACAAAATTATGTATATGTTTATAAACTATGCGTGTAATTATAGATTTAACATAACATTTTTGGACATTTAAAGCAAAATATTTAAAAATGGAGGTCTCTTTACAGCACTTAATTATCATAAATTTAAGAGGAAGTCTTAATATTCGAACAAAACTACTCGACAATCATTGTATCCTTGGTGAAGGCTATAATACCCATGTAAAGTTAATTGTTTTCTCTATAGATTGATCAACATGCAGTACTGTAGTATTATATTACAGCTGAGAAACTTGACTAATCCTGTTGCACAATTATAGTTCATATATTTTCTGTGTATATATTCAAATTCTGTTGACTTTGTGTCAAAATACTTTTTAAAAAGATAGTAAACAAAAACAAACTCAATTCAAATACAACATGCAAGCAGTACAATTTGTCATAACTGCCAGATGCTCAGATAAGAGTCAAAGTGTTTGCTTGTTTCAGTTTTTTCTTTCTGGGAATCCATCTTCAGAGACCACTGTCATAGAAGACCACATGTCTTTTGAGGCCAAATTCTAAAAACCACTTAGTTAAATATTCCTTTGAATAAAACCTTATTTGGGAGACCACCTGTTTTGAGAGACATATTTCAGTGGCAGATGGGGTGGTCTCTAAAGATTAGTTCCACTGTACTGATACAGAGACATCTCCAGCTGCTTGTGATGCCAAAGTTTTTACTGGTGCTACAGCTTATGTCAATTCAGCGACTGTTATCTAAAAGTCATATGACCTCAGTTTTCAGTATTCATCTGAAAGATGTCACAATTAAGGTATCCATTGTATAAAAGGTCAAAATTTTATGCCTGGTAAGGTACTATAATGATTATATTTTATGATAGATAGGTATGACCCATGTACAGATATAGTGTTTTTAGGGACCAAATATCGAAGGTGAAAAAAATCTTGCAGATTGTTATTTATACTTGCCAAAGCACTAATCTTCAAGTTAAATCTCGATGGCATTAAACATAAAAAACATACTTGTTGTAATTGTTTGATGATTTCTGTACAATAATCATTCACAAATATTTTATTAATTTGATCAAATATAAGACTTTCTTCTGAAGAAAACTTTTTTTTATGATATTGCAATGAAATTAATTTTTTTTCTGGATTTTTTGCCAAGATTGTGATGAATTTATCTGAATTTAGCATACTCATTTATACAATGGATACCTTAGGCCTGTCAAACATTTCTGTGATTATGACTTCACAATGGAATGATGTCAAAAAAGCACGGAGAGCCACATGTCAGACATTTGGTAATAGGTCAATTACTAACTATGTTAAAATGTTATCCCAGACCCAGTCAGAATTCAAATCCCTGGTACAAAATTCCAGTCTTCAATAAAATGCTTCAGTATCTTTTCTTTTCAAGCTCAAATTCTGTAGTTAAATGCACCATTGTGGATAAACAGTGTTGAAACTTTTGATATTGGAGCCATTGTCACTGACACAGAATTACAAATCTGACTTTAAGACTCCTTTCTGGTCCCCGGGCCAGGGTTGTGCACCATAAAACTTTAGATTTTACTTAATCCTTTCCTCCTCTAAATATCTAAATAGCAAGCTCCTTTCCACGTGTACAATCTCAGACCAGTCTATGATGGACCCTAGTTTTAGGAATAAGTCAAAAAATATTTTCAACTTGGCCTGCTTAGCCAATCAGATTTCGGGATTAACCAAAGCTGATAAAATTTTCAGACTCTCAAATAATTCTGAAGTTCTATGTTGTCAACCCTGGTCTTCCCCTAACTAGATAGACACTTTACCGCTATGCCACAGTTAGGACTTAAAGTTTACAAATACTGACTGGTAGTTGGTAATTCTCTAAACCTTAGACGTAAGAGCCACTGATTTTCAGATTTATACTTCAGACAATAGTTACTTGTCACACTTGGCAAATTTGCATCTACCGCATTAAATGTCCTTTACTACACTGGCATGTATAAAAGCATAAGTCTTATCACATTTCACTTACAGCCATCCACATCTCCATGTGTGAGAAAAATTCTTCACATCATATAAAACAATAATAGAATATATATCACAGATCAAGGATAAAAAGTGTAAAATATAATTATTAAGTAATTAAGTAGCAATAAACAACTCAAAATATGCAATATGTATATAATCATACATAACTATAAAAAGATTATTTCTTATAACAGGCTTACCAAAGTTACTTTCTGAACATTCCAGCAATAAGATTACTAACGATAGCTTTCTATTTGTACACTAAAGAAAGAAAAGAAATGATTCATGTACCCGATAGGTATAATATCATTATACATGTAGATAGTTCAAAATCATATGTATAGCTTAAGGTAAAGGAAGTCTGGGGCAATGACTAACTATATATATGTTAAGACTTTGTTTTGCATCCCAATTCAAATATTACATATAACATAAATAAACACTTGTTCTTCCGCTAGATGTAATTAATTTCTGGATATACTTCATGGATGACATTTAAGAAAATGATGCACCTTCAGAATATACCACATTAGATTCTTGCATATCCAAAATCAAACATTGTGAATTCAGGATGAAAAAGGAAGTCTTTCCCCAAAACATCACCCTTGTCTAATGTTTTTGTTCCATAGACATTATTTCATACTTTATGTGTACAACGTACCTCTACTGTCACTTAATCAAAAGTATATCAAAATATTCAGAAATTCCAAAATATAATATACCGATCTGGTGAATGTGGAACAAACACGGATTTCTGGAAATCTAGAAGTGGGATCAGGTGTCATGGAGGGGTAAGCATTCCCTGTTGACCGGTTACACCCGCTGTGAGTCCACAGTCAAATTCAAATGAAATACATGTATGTGAGGATAAATCCTCATCACAACTAGTACAGATGTCTCAAAACACATACCAAATAGGAGACTCAACATTTGAATCAACAACAACTACCAAATAGGAGACTCAACATTTGACTCAACAACAACTACCAAATAGGACACTCAACATTTCATTTAGTGAAATATAGTATAAAAGTAAGAAATACCCTTCCATCAATACTTACGCTTTGTTATAGTAACTTACGACAAAATGCTCTGAACAAGACTACAACGTAACAGTAGACATTAAAAATCAACTGTCCTATAGCCACCCATCACAACCTTTGACCCTGGTACAGGGAAACTATCCCTCAAAGTGATACTTAAACTGTTGTAAATTACTGCCATAAAAATCTCCTCAAGTGAGAAGTTTTACCAAATAAAAATCATGTGAACTAAGGGGGACATGTTGTCACACCTGTAGCTGGATTGACCACTAATTATTGTTTTACCTGTATGTATGTTTCACATTAACTTTTCTCACATATTGAACAGCATCTGCTGTAGGGTAAATGTACAGGTTGTAAAAATAACATCAAGAAATTGACATTACTTCCACCATTAAATGTCAAATCCCATGATAAAATTACAGGTACAAGTGTATATAAAGCTCTTACTGGATATGAAAACTAAAACCAGGTAATAAACCAGGTGTAAGTAAATATATACATTTACTAATACATGTACATATCTTCCTGATATTGAAATCTTTGCCATGTGTTACCAAAAAAAGAAAAATAATTAAAAAGACATGATTTGAACAATTACTAAATGTGACAGCAGTATTGATCATTTCTTTACATTATTGAGAAACTGAAAGTTGTTGATCATTGAGCAGGCTTAAAGGCTATCTCACCTGGTTGAGATCTGATGCTGTTACTGCTCAGGTAACTGTATAGAACTATGTAAACTAACATATATAACTAAATCAAATACTGGTGGATGTCATTTAAGTGTACATCATAGTCTTTTCAAGTCACACAAAATTGCAAACAACTCAAATTTACATTATTTTAATTACTACCAATAAAGTTTAATTAATTGCAATGGTGTGTACAAATTCAAGGGAAATAACTCTATTCTACCACACTACAATTTATCAACTTCAAAATTTAACACAGTAACTGAAAAAATCTTCATTCACCAGGATGGGTATGTACAAATTCAAGGGATATAAGTCTATTTATCTCTATTACAATTTCTAAACTTCATAAAGTTTACCCCATGAAACATAAAATATTACACAGGATTCCTCTGTGGTCAGATTTCTCAATTGGTTTGAAATTCTTTCGAAATCAATAAAGTATAAGTAATCAACATTCACCAGAGCAACCTAGCCTTATCTACGACACCAATGTGACATATTTCTAATAATCTGCTTGTACCACAGTAACACAAATGTACGATGTTGTTGATCAATAATGGACCTCAATTACTACAAATAAACAACTTGACTTTTATACAGTTGATAAAGCACCAAGATTGGGACAAGTGGATAGACCGGATAGATACGTCCACCCTTCTATTGATATTTCGGGTCCTTCCGATATCCTTGTTTCTTCAATAGCAATTAAACATTTGACTAGGATTAATCTTTGTGTTACTCAGAATGATAATATAATCTCCTTTCTATGTGTAGTGCGGTCAACATGAACAGATTAAATAGACCCACTTAAATGGCACATCATACCTATAGATGAATTAAAATGTAAGCAAAACAAGCAAAAAGAAAAGGGGTTAGACTTTCTTGACAGTTATTATGGCAGTTTACCATACATTATAGGAATGTGTATTTTAAATCCCCTATTATCCTCTGAGTGAAAGTAATTTAAATGCAAAATGTAGAGATTTGGTAGATTTTAAGTTGTTAATTTCTATGGTCAATTCACCATAAATTATTAATCATCCACAAATCTCAATGACAAATATTTCAACCATTGGCATAATGGGGATTGACTCTGTCTGAGAATAATAACCATTATAAAATTTATGAGAAAGAGTTCCTCAGTGGTTGGCATGCATTTACTTTACATGAATGTTTTGTCTATTAGTTTGTTTTACATCCCATCAAGAATGTTTCACTTATACTGAGATGTCACCAGCTTTAAGTAAAGTGCCACAAATTTTGACCTGTGCTATAGACTGTTGCCAATGCAGTGAGGGTTCTTTTATGTGCCAGTCTCATCTGAAAGATCTGTGACTTTCACTTTGTATGCTAAGCATTTGGCAAAGGAAAAGTCACTGCCATTTTTAAAAATGTCTTTGGTATGGCCTGGTGCTGGAAATCAGAAACCTGGTACCTTCTGGTTGCAAGTCTAATGCTTTACCACTAGGCCGACGCAAGTGGTCTACATAAAAGTAAACCTTGGCAGTTGAAAGCATATACTTTACATTGAAGAATACCTTAGCAGTTGACATGCATTTACATTATACAAGTATTGAATAAAACATTGGCAGTTGACATGTATTTACTTTATAAGAAAATACACAAGTAGGATGTTGGTTTGTATTTTTTTTATGGCGGTTATAACTGGCATTCAGCTATCATTCTTAAACCTAGAAAACTGATTAGCTGCCTTTAAAAAGTATTCACTCTTCTTCACAAAAAAATTATAAACCAATAAATCCCTTTAACAATTATGAAGAAATAAGTATTTAAGGATATAAACAAAATATTGCATAATAGACGTAATATGTTTTAGCAGTTCTTGGTTCTGATATCATAAATCAATTGTTATACCATTAAATTCATTGTAATTACAGTAAATGCACACATACTGAGTATCATATTGGACAATTCTTCATTTATGTTGACTATTTCTGTCCTGTATTCACATATTTCTAATACAACTACTTTTTACTGAATAGGTTTCAGGTAATTCACAGGTATTTCAATTTTCTTTTATAAATATTAAATAAACTAATGAATTGATCTGTTTGTAGATGTAATAGTAGGATATACACATGAAGGTGTTTGACAACTTCAATCCAATTCTTTGGTTCTATGGCAAACGACATGTATCTATTGTCAATACACAACACCTAACTTAAATCAATATGTACTAAGTTTTGAATGTCTGCTAGGTCTATGCATGTCAAGACCGAATAGCTACAATAGTTTGTCATAAGTTACAGAAGGTTATTTGGTCTAAAAGTGCCTGTACATTGTATGTACATGTGCTTGCATATTTATCATAGAAAAAATAAAATCAGTCAAGAAAATTATAACAAAACTTCTGCACATCAATATATGATAATGATTTAATCAATCAATAAATAAAAAGCAAGTGTACAACTATAGCAGGTGCAGAACCTCACCTTTACCAGGTGCATGTACACCAGGGGTGGGGGGGAGGGACTGTGTAATGTACTTGCATATGGAACACCATCCAACATACTTAAATATGACACCATATTAGATATAAAAAGAATAATCACAGGGGTAAAAAAACTGATAATTCTAAGTATAGTGGAACCAGTCTTGAGATACCACTCTTTCTGCCACTGAATGTGGTCTCTCAAAAGAAGTTTTATCTGAAGGATTACTTAAGTTTTCAGAATTTGGTCTCAAAAGACAGGTGGTCTTTCAAGACAGGTTCTACTCTACCTTCACCTCAGAGATACTGTAAACAGAACTTAAAGGAAATATTTTTTTTTTGAAGTATTAAAAAGTTCAACAACAAAGTTTTAAGCAAAACATGTGGATATATAGTAACACCTTCTTTAGCAATAACCTGTGTATGAAGACCACCTGGTCACAAAGACCTTTTTTTGTCTGTCCCCAACAGTATCATTTGTGTACAGATCAACCTCTATATAAAGACCACCTACCTATGAAGACTGGTTTTGTTGTGTCCCTAAGGGGGTCTTTATAAACAAGTTTCATTGTAATGACAAGCTGCAGTGAATCTCAATAGGTCACTGGAATGACTTCTAAGGAATTCTAAAGGAAATATGCTGGAATTCACTGTATTCAGAAACTTGACCACAGAAACAACTACTGGTTTATTACAATATTACTAATATTGTGTGTAAGTTTTTTAAGTTATTGTACATACGTTGTAATGGCAGATACTTCATACAGCACCACACACAAAGTATCTTAGAGCTTCAATACACAGATTTTAGGAATAAAATTCATACTTAAATGAGAAATGCATATCACACTTGGATGTCAAATGGTAGTAAACTGTCCTGAGAGGACGATAAAATGAATTGTACTTTCAGTTTAGATGTAGCATATCTTCGCCAACAGGCATTTCTTTTTATCATTTTTAAATGCACATACAGAAAAGTAAATCAGGTGCTAAAACATTTTGTTATAAAATAAGAGATAAAAAAATATAAAAAGTAATAATAAATCATGGCCAGCTAGGAAAACCAACTACATTTTTCTTTGTCAGACCAAAAACTCAAAACAATAGTCAATGTAAATGGAACATGAAAAGCTTTTTGTCAGAAAAAGTCATGATATATAGATCTACGTAAGCTGAAACTGACGTTAAAATCAATTTCACAAGGACAAATAAATGTTTGAAAAGTTTGAAAGAAATACTGAAATATCTCACCTTATTATCATACTTCAGAATAATGGTAATGAAAGTGATGACACAGCCAGTGCAAAACAATGAAAATATTAACCTCGAAACATACGATAAGTCTTCGAGCTTTTAACCATTGACAAGTTTATAAAGTTTTAAAATACAAAGAGTGCCAGCCATTGTGTAGGGAATTTATTATGACCCATTCTTTTCTCAGAGAATAAATTCAAGTAAAAAAGTATTGTTGTCTCTTCTAATCCTAATAAAATCTACCCAATCGAATGACAAAGAGGTTAAATATGATATTTAAGGGTCATTTCAAATGCTGAATGTGACTGCGGCAAAATCAACAGTACTAAATGCTTTGCACATTGGCTTGCTGGCCGACTGCCAACTGAAAGTCTTAACATGTTCATGTGCATTTTATTTATTCGGGTATTTATCAACTCCTGTATTGAAAACAGTTTATGAAGCATTTCAATGGGTCACTCTAATTTTAATACAGAAGATGTTGATTTTTAAATAAGATACTTTTAAACATGACTGTAAAATTTTTCTCTTTCATAATGCAAGAGTTACTTGGCGTCTTTTTAAAAATTTGTTGTCTGAAGTGTAGCTCTAGTGTCGTGTGAAACAGAAACAGAAGACAGATTCTGATGTGATATGAAATCTTATTCTGTCCTGGTTAAATAACTCAGACTCCATTATAACAAAAGACTTTTCAAGGTGGTTTAACGTTGTTGAAATAAAGCAGAGACAAGCAAAGAATAATAATAAAAAAAAAAACATCCAAGAGTTATCTCTCTTTATATAATTCAAATGCCACAGAGTTCCATCAATATCTGAGCAATCATATTAATGATGACATTTACTTCTGATCAACACATTTATCAAATCTTTGTCCAAGACTTTTTGCCAAACTGGCATTCTTTTTTTCACCATTTATAAACATAAACTGTAAAAATCTGAAAGTCTGATAGAAATCACTAGGATGAATAAAACATTAAGCAGTAGAATATTAAAGTCAGGTCTGGAACATTTGAATTTGCTAAAGTGCATAAAATCACTATAGGTATAAAACGTAACATGAATATTTACGAGTATGTACAAATGAATTAAAAGGAAGCAATTGTATACCCAGTACTAAAACGCTGTCATTACTGTGCTTTGTTAAAATCCTTTTTGATGTACATGTACATTGTAAGTGAATATATCTTTTGCAAGAAATACTGAATAATTAAAAAAATATACATATATTTGTACATGTATATAAAGGAAAAAAAAGAACATTAAATGTGTTTCAAACCACAAATTCCAAAAATTGGAACAAATTCAAAATTTCTTTCTCACATCATGAATGAAGTCAATACTGGGTTTGAATGGGTGATTTGATGGTGTCTGAATAGCTAGTAATAAATAATTTAGTCCTTTTAAACCAGTTTTTAGTATAAACATGTAGATACAGAGTGGAGAAATGTAACTCTCTTTAACTCATCAACCCTGAAAAATAATAGACTCTTCTGTACATCAATGACTTAGACCAGTCCAAATGTGTCTTTAGGGGTGAATGAGTTAATGATATCTCCAAACAAACAACACCCAGATGACACAACGACAACATAACACAGACAGAAGCTGTTATCAATCAACTGTAGCTATATAACATATATTGATACTGTGAATATGGAAATTTAAATTCCATTTGAGTGGTAATAACGTTAAATGGGATTTTCTGACAAGACACACATAGAATTGTAAATATCTTTTATGTGTTATTGAGGTGTCATACTGTTAAACAAAGTCAACATTTACTGGTATAAGAAATTCGTTCATAAAGTATATTTCAGCCATAATGGTACTCTGTTAGACAGGCTCAACTGATATCTATCTTGATCTCTTCTGATGAATTGAACACTAGCAGGTCATACTTAAGTTTCAATATGGCTTATATCGATGTCCAGTGCTAGTTTCTGCAAGGTCTAGAATAGACTTTCTGTAGGGCCTACCTGTATTTCAAATCAATATCAATTACAAGTCTACATGTTTATAACAGTTTCTTGCCTTGTATATTTTGTTTGATATTTAGTTGTAATTTTAATGTCATGTCAAAGTTTTTTTGACTTATGAAGAAATGTCACCAGCTGAATGTGAAGTGTCATAAATTTAGACCTATGCTATAGACTGCC
The DNA here is from genome assembly GCA_030159075.1 of Atrina japonica. Lineage (NCBI taxonomy): Eukaryota > Metazoa > Mollusca > Bivalvia > Pterioida > Pinnidae > Atrina > Atrina japonica. Next base: position 671,372 of record BROG01000155.1, read on the forward strand.
ACGCCCACATCAACATTTGTATATCTTGTCCAAACAGCCTGTCACTTTCACATAAAAAATCCAACTTCTTGGCAAATGAGCACTCAGTATATTTTATAGAAAGTCTGAGGTACATATACAATAATAATGATCTGATTTTATTCTTTGTGTCCACATGTTTGTAGTATTATAAAAATTACCATTCAACATAACACTACATCAATCTACATGTAATACTGATGTCTCAAAAAACAAAGCACAATTCTTTAAGACCTTGATCAGACGAAAAATCCCTTTGAAATTTCATTTTAATCTGCACTTAAAAAGATAACATACTCCTTGGTATCTTTATCATTGAGAAGTTTCTGATACAGGAAGAATTTCAATGATAAAAGCTTATCCCCATTATATGTATACTTTATCTGATAAAAGTATTCAGTTTTGAGTACACATGTACTAACAAGTGTAAAAGGGTCTTAATTAACAGATAGCTGGGTACTTGTCCTATCTGTAGAAATTCACAAATTACCCTATTAGATGTATTGATGCTGAATACAGTGAAACCTGTCTTGAGAGACCACCCCATTTGCTATTGAAGATATTGAGAAGTTTAAAATGTTCAAAACTTTATTTAAATGGAGTTTGTTTGTTTTTTTGCTGTTTCACATCCCACTAACCCACTAAATGTTTTTCAACTATGTGAAAACATATATATATATATATCACCAGCAATAGATGAAGTGCCACAGATTTTGACCTGTGCTTTGGACTGATGCGAATGCAGTGAGTGCTCTTTAACACGCCTCGCATACCAGACATGATACCTCAATTTTCTCTCTCATTTGAAAGACGGTTATCTTTTACTTCTAATGCTGAATGCTTAACAAGGAAACTGCTCTCATCAAAAATCCTGATATGGTCCCAGGAATCAATCCAATGATCTAAGGTGTACAAAGGTTCTACCACAAGAGCACCACAACTGATTAATGCATGATGAAAAATCTCAAAATGAACACGAGCACAATGCACAGGTGTCTAACGACAGATGTCAAACGCCTACCTTTGTGACTTTGTGACCTTTGAAAAAAGGATTTATAACAAATACGGTACTTACAAACACCATTTTTCCTCCTGCTTCTCCATTCAACTTCTGCATTTCCGCTTTTAAATCCACCAATTTTTTATGTAACGAGATGAATCCTGAGTCATTTAAACCTTTCAGAGAATCATCTTTCCATCCTACACCAACCCACTGGTCATCCTCTGGACTCACTAAAACACAAAAAAAGTTTTTAAGAAATTAGATTGCTTGTAAAATTGTGTAAGATTATGTTTAAAAGAGTGATGAGTTTATATTTTTTTCTTCTGCTTCAAAAAAGAATCAATATCTAGCATGTTATAATATTTGGGAATTTTAAATGTTGTTTTACATCAAACTCAACAATTTTTCAGTCATATGGTAGCATTCAGTTTTAAGTGGTTATAATGTACTCAGGAAGAGACCACTGGCCTTCCACAAGTAAACTGTGAAACGTTCTTACAAAGTCAGAGTAGGTTTCGGCAAGACTTGAAGCCACGCTGACTAGAGGTGAGAGAAAAACATATTATAACAAAAACCATAAGAGCAAAAATTCAAAACAACATTAATTTGAAATAATAGATACAATATCAAATATTACCTTCCACCGTCATAAATATTGAATCCTCCTCTTCTGACAATAAACTGTCCATGTTGACTCCAGAATTCTTTTCAGAGGAAGGACACCACAGATCTACGAACTTATCCCCAAACTCATGCAACTCCTCGAAAAAAGTCTGATTCTCCGGAGAAATTTTTGTATTGTTATTGTCATTGGAATGAGAATTCAAAAATAAATGTGAACCAGATAAACAGTTTTTATTTAACGACTCCTTGTCAAATGGATTTAGTTGAAATGGTAAGTGGATTTCAGGTTCTTCGCCTTCCGATAAATTACTTTTCTTCCTCTCCTCTGCGAATGAAAAATGAAGATCGTTGATTTTATTGATTGCATTGTCAAAACAACAGCTGATTGTGAAACTGATTTTATCGAGCATGATTAGCAAGCAAATTTATAATAACTGTATTTAAAATAGTGTAGGCCTCTGGCCTCTAATACTATAATTGCTAAACACATGTAACTAAAGGTAATCTCTCAAATTTTAATTTTACTATTATACTAAGGTACCTAATTTTAAATATTTTAATCTTTTAATTCAACAAGGCAATGTGTATTGATCTTGTACGATGCAGAAATATATAATGTAATGCATTTCAGAAGACCTTGATTCCTACTTAAAGATAATAACTGGAGCAAAAAATCTGAAATGCTGATCATTTTAGAAAGCAACGATTTATAAAACCAAAGCAAAAATTGGTTTTATAAAATTATGAAAATAGTCATCTTTTTGTAAGTTTATTTTCTTACTCAATAAGAAAAGTAATATGCCCTAAAACTTTTATCTTGGGAACATAGAAGGAGAAAGTATATAGAAGAAAAAGAAAATGATGTACAGATGTACAATAAACAATGAGATTAACTGGTCAATATGTTACAGCTACTGAAATTGATTAGCGAGTGTTTACGAATCAATTACAAAAGAGTCAATGTTATGTGGAAGCTTGTGGTTATTACCTTTTCTCTGTTCATACAGCTGATGAAATGGATCTGGATCTTTTGTGGCTTTTGTGTGGGGAGTAGATAAACGCTGAAAGTTATCATGGATAGAAAAAAGAGAAATCAATTTCCATTATGGCATAACCTGGTCAGCAGTAAAGATAGTACAAACGGTAACCAATATAATGTTAATTAAATGTTAAACATGATAATTCAATTAAGGACTAAACAGGGAAATGACCAAACAAACCTCTAGGGAGCTGAATTTATATAAGTAATTGTCTTTTTTGAAAGTCACTTTTCATTACTGTATTGTATTGTAGGCAACTTGTTCATCCTTTATTGAATAAATATGTTTGAACATGTTTTAAAATGAGCATCAAAGTTACCAGATAACAATATACAGTAAAACCACCTGTGTATAAATAACACCTGGTTATAAAGACTGTTTTTTGCTGTTCCCATGAGAACCATTTATGCAGAAATCAACCTCTATATAAAGACTACCTACCTATAAAGACTAATTTTGTTGTGTCCCTAAGGAGATCTTATATACAAGTTTCACTATTTAAATAGAGGAGAAGCAGAATCTATAAAACATATTTACATCAAACCTCATCCTCTCTTGAGTCTGTACATGTCAATCAAACCCTTATCTCAGAGATTATGAATATCACAATTTCTTGCTCAATACATCTTTCTACTCATTTTACTCTTTACCTTGAAATTTTGGCCATTAGTTATCTTTCCCTTTTATGACAGAAAGCACATTCACTCAGTCGCCAAGAAACAATAGTCTAATGGAGTGAATGTTTGTCTGTGCTACAATTATTTAGCTTGAAAAATTTGCTTTCATTTTAAATTTGCCCTCTAATCTATGGACGAAAATTAAACGGGAGCGAAAATTTCCAGGTGTACAGAATTTGCTACATGAGTAAAGAAGATTTTTTTTTTTTTAAATTTGTGTTTTTGGGGTTTTTTTTAAAGTTTGGCACAGGACCTAAGATCTTTGGGAAGCATGAATCTTTAAATTCATGTCATTATTCCCCTTATCTTTAAGATTCTTCTTACAAAATTGGAAGAGAATTTTCCATCTGGTTTCTAAGAAGAATTTTGAAACATGAAATTGACAGTTCACAATAAAGTAGTCATGGTGACAGATTCAATATGGGCCTTCCTCCAAATTGGAACAGTACCCAAAACGTTTCAAAATAAAGCTATTTTTAATCAGTATAGTGGAAATTTTCTTGAGAAACCACCCCATCTGCCACTAAAATATGGTCTAACAAGACAGGTGGTCTCTCAAAAGAGACTTTATTCAATGGACTTTTGTAGTCAAGCTGTTTTCAGAATGTGGTTTCAAATGACAGGTGGACTTTCAAAGTGTGATCTTTAAAGACAGGTTCCTCTGTACCATGAAACTGATTATTTACCTTATTCAGCTCATCAGTTTCATTTTTCAGCAGGCGAAGTTCTGTCTGCAGCTTTTGTTCACCCAGGATAACTTGGACAGTTTCTTGCCGAACTTTCTCATGCTCTTTCTTCAGCCTATGATTACAACAATTTTTCAAACAAAATGATTCATTTAAAAACAAAACAGAAATGGATTATGGCAAGGAAAAAAAACCAAGAAACATCAAGAAATGAAATGCATGCAGCAAACATCATAAAGAAGAATATGGAACTGAGGATATGTAGGGATTAATATCCTTAATATGTACATGTAAGTCCACTAAATGGCCCCATTCCAGAGTGGCTCTTTGTGTTTAGTGTGCAACCATGATGGAAATTGTTACACATGTACTTGTATAATTTGGTTTATATTTGAGCAAAGTATCTCATGTTATTTGAAGTAGTGTTGCAAACAAACAAACCAAAAACAATATCCCTACCTCCAATTTTTGCTCCTGTAGGAGCTATAATAATATCCTTATATATCAACTACATTATTCCTTACCTTGCAACAATCTCCTCCAATTTTTCAATACTCTCCGTATTATAATTTGTGATTTTGCTGATTTCCTCTTCTTTTATTGGATTTTCTGAAGAACTTTTTAATTTTTGAAACTGTAAGAGAAATAATTTCATACAATTTAGATAAGAATTTTAGCTATAAGTTAGTAAAGTCTAGTTATTTAAAATAAAATTGTCAATTTTTACATTCTGAAGACCTCATAAATATTTTCCATCATGGAATGCCATACTAATAAAGAGGTTATACATTCATTTGGTTTTGCCATTCAATTCACTGATTGGTCCAATCATTAATGAGAAAAGTTTCAACACAAAATGAACATTTCATATTTAAATTGTTAAATTTTGAAATTGAATCTTATTCCATTGATTTCAAGAAATAAAATTTTAAGTTCAAGCATAAACACAACATTCTATGAGTTACTTACCAATTCTTTTTCCAATTCACTTTTTTCTTTTAATAACTGCAGTCTTTTCGTTTCCCTAGCAATCTGAGCTTTTCTCTTTTCCTGTGAAGTAAAACAATATAATATTGGAACCATATACTTTATCAATGCCTATTAACTGGATATTTGATACCCTTATAGCCATTATTATGACTTTATATTGATCTCAATCAATCTCATTGTAGATAGGACGACAACATTGAGAGCCAAAAACAAATAACCGATACAAGTGTCCGCATGACCTTGATTACTTACTTGTTCTTTTGTTTACGTCTATTTAACTATTGTATTCTATATACACCCACTCTATGTAGCCATTTCATATTCTGTATCAGAACATACTCATTACATTTTTTATTCCTACCTAACAATCCATAATATTTAATTCCAATTGACTTTTATTTTCATTTTTCAACAAGTATTGTTTGTGTGAAGTAACAAATTCCAAGAGTTTATGTGGCATGGGGTAGAATAAATTTACCAACAAAATAAGAAGAGGCAATATTTGATAAAGAAGCCAAAGTGAATACCTTTTATAGAGACTTTAAAGATTTATTCTCTCACTTAAAGTCGCTAAATATTTGTCATGTTTACTTGAGATTATAGAAGTACATGTTTCCAAATATTTTCCAGCTGTATAAATAGATTTTTTTAAATTAAAAAAATTATGTATCACTGTGTCCAGTAATTAGACAAGTCTGGTAATTAGACGCACGTGATAATTATACATGTAAATACTATAGCTAAAATGTCTGATACACTTTCATATAGAGTGTTACCCTTTCTGTATAAAAATGACCATTATTGCAAATAGATCTGAAATAGATTACATAAATTGCACTACATACAGTGACCTCATGTACAAATGATTGACTATATGTATTGGAGTTGGTATATGGGGAATGAAAGTGGGGCTGTCTGTTCTTCACTGCAGTAAATAGCTGTCAAAAATTAAAATACAGTAAAACCTGTTTTAGTGACCACCTGTGTATAAAGACCACCTGGTCATAAAGACTGTTTTTTTTGCTGTCCCCAATAGTACCATTTGTGTACAAATCAACCTCTATATAAAGACCACCTCCCTATAAAGACTGGTTTTGTTGTGCCCCTATGGTGGTCTTTATATACAAGTTTCACTGTATAATGAAGACTTGTAATGTGACAGGGTATCTATTGATCCCTGAGAAAGGTACATAAAAATATCCAAGGAAAATAGAAAATTGTTGGAAAGATTGATAAATATTATTGCAAACTAATGAGAAGTGACCAGTTATATATCAATTTCATAAAAGCTGACCATATGTACTACAACAGAATGGACAATACACTATGGCCACATATAGAGCTGTATATATACATATAATGTTACACAATAAAATGCTGATACAACAAAAATACAAAGTTAGCTCTGGGCAATTATCAAGCACTGAATAAATGCTACAAATTTACCGTATTCAACCCAATAAGCGCCTAGGGCACTAACAAAAATAGGGAAAAGGGGGTGGGCGCTTATTAGGTCCAATTATCAGTGATAGTCAAATTGACGTAAAGCAGATAATTTTTATAAGGTAAAGTTGTTGTAGTTAGTACAGTGGACATCTATCAACATTTTTGTGTTGCATGAGGTTGGAGATAAACTGTTTTATGTTTTTCTGGTCCACACCACCTTGTCAACCAAAAAAAAAAAATAGATACTTGATCGAGTGTGAAAAAAAGATGGGAGGGGCGCTGGGACATGGGTGCTTACTGGTCTGAATACGGTATGTAAAATATTTTTTATTTGGTTATGAAATTTATCATGGTTCTGATAACATTAATGTCATGGGAATAGATGTAACAATTCAAAAGATATCTGACTCCCTGTACTTTTACAAAGTGCTTAAAGGAATGGATCTGATAGTTTGCATGTGGTTTGAATTATCACATCAAAAAATATTGAAAACTGCATCATTTGCACACAGTTGAACTTGAAATATTTCCTTATATTACTAGTAATTAAGGAATTGGATATATTTCCCTATATTACTAGTAATTAAGGAATTGGATATATTTCCCTATATTACTAGTAATTAAGGAATTGGATATATTTCCCTATATTACTAGTAATTATGGAATTGGATATATATTTCCCTATATTACTAAAAATTAAGGAACTTGAAACATTTCCCTTTAATTCTAGTAATTTGAATGAAATATATATGTACCAAGGGAATTATGTCAAAATGAATCCAATATTTTTTGTATTAATTACTAAGACAACAGTATGTCAACCATCATCAAAAATTAAACTCTAATTATTACCCATTTATATTTTTGTTATATCAAACTATGCGAGTTTTTTCCAAATAATGTTAACACTTACCTTCAAAAGCATAAGACGCTGTTTGTGTCTCTCATACTGGTCTGTCCTGTTAAAAGAACAAGATTATTTCAGACATGCACTAAGGCTGTTACAAGGCGAATACAACTAAAAGGTGCTGTTACTTAAACACTGCACAATGACTGGATTTTCTTATAGTGAACGTCGGATTACTGTCAATCAAATATCCAAAACCTTATATCCAAGATGACAATAAAACAAATATTCTTGACTTTTCCTTTTTTTATTTAAACTTATTTGTACATTTTTGCCAAGAATGGTAATCATTGTTGTTGAATCAAAATAAATCTCGGAAACAATAAATCCTTTAAATATTGTAACCTCTGCAAATTGTTATCAGTTCTAAACTTTAAATATCATTATTTGTTCTCCTTGTAGGTGATTAGTCCAATGTAAATACTCTAAATTATACAACATTACAGAATCATAAAATACTGCATACCGAATATAATGGAGTGTTTTGGAAATCAGATCAGGATGGCCATCTCTTGTTAGTGTAAGATCGTAATGATATATCGGAGGCCTCAAATGTCTCAGACTTTCATGTAAAAATTGCGATACAGACCAAATTACACCCATGTTTAACTAAATGCTTGACATAAGAGGAGCTAAAAATAAAAAAACACGAAGGTTGACATAGTCCCTATCACAAAAATTATCACCGGTCATATGTATCTTTACTTATCTACGTAACAATTGCATACTATATCAGTCTATATCTGCGAGTAAATTACATTTTAAGTGTATATAAAGGTAATCTTGACATATTTACTTAGTTGAGATGATATCTTAACATTATCTTGAGGGTTGATAAATTCAACAACATCGGCTATTACATGTATATGTATCAGGTCCGAGTCCCTGAGAGGGTAGTCAACATCTCCTCCAAGTAAGATAATTGGGTAATTAATCACACTGATACATCAAGCACAGGTAGGGGAGGTAATACCTGTTACACCTGTTTATATTTTTCATGTAATATCTTTCTCAGAGACAGAGTCTGGGGAGCACATATTGTGATTTGCCCCAGATTTTTTAATCGTGTTAAAAAATAAGATATAGGATATAAATAGCCGAGATAAACCAAGATGTATCAAACATAAGTATCTAAGCAACAGGGGACAGTGTAGAAACAAATATTTTCTTTTCCAGCATGGCATCATTAAGACAATAAAAGATGTCATTCATTTAAAGAAGAATGAAAAAAGACTGTGTTAGCTTTCTTGACTTGTAATTTTTGTTACCTTAGAGATGGTACCTAACACATCTGAAGACATTTGGACGGGTAGTTTTGGGAAATTGAAAATAAATGAAATGTTTGCACATGACATACTTATAATGATGCACATCTGCATGATGTACAGCCGACATGACCTACATCCATACAATGAGTGAGTAGTAACAGATTTTAACAATCCATCTGAGCAACTCAGGTGACCTGAAATAGGACTTAAATCCAAAATACATCTAGAATGCTAGATAACCTAAGAGACTTCAAAGCAAATTAAGTAGGCAAAACTGGATACTACAAATGAAAGATGAACAACAATAGCTTGCAGACATGATTATACAGAGATGATTTATAAAGAAAGTAGATCAGATATTTTATCTGTCAATAAAATCATCCTATTTATCCAAATAAATGATCTAATCCTTTATTCTCTGATCTATTACTGAACTTTGCAGTTAGGTTAAACAAACTATGGCCCACATAATTCCCATACAAATTCCCAAGCAGATTCTATAAATTCATCTTACAATGTAGGCTGCATACATATACATGTATACACGTATAACAACAAGCCAGTTTGCCCCCTAACTGTCACTTAAACTACATTAAAACAGTGGAACCTCTCTTGAGAGGCCACATTCATGGAAAATCACTAGGTTAGATAATCCATTAGATAAAACCTCTTTTGAGAGCTCCCAATTCAGTGACAGATGGGGTGGTCTTTCTGGACAGGTTCTACTGTAGTCGTGTAAACAATTAGAAGCAATCTATAGCTTAAAATCACACAATTTCTTCTTCCCATAAAATTTCTACTCAATGATCTCCATGAGGAATACCCTAATTACTGCACAATCAAACTTGCATTACTTGGTAAAGGCAGCCTCTGTATAAAGGACACCTGCCTATTTTATAATGAATAAACCTCTTGATAAAGGACACCTGTTTATAATGGCTAATTTTGCCTGTTCCATTGAATGACCTTCACAGACAAGTGTGATATTAGTCAAAGGTGAAACTTCACAGGCTTGTGGACTTGCACATATAAACAAAACAAGTGTGGGAAATACTATGCCATCAAGAGCTAAGACAATCAAGCAGACTTTAAAGGCACATAACTCTGGAAAATTGTCCATAACTGTAAAATATTGTCCATAACTGTAAAATATTGTCCTATGTTAGCTGATTACTGTAGACCTCATTAATATACCATAAACCAAACCACAGACCAAAAAAAATCTGGGAGGAAAAAACTAGTTATTTAACTGAAACCGAATCTGTGAAGCACAAATAAACAGAAGTCCAGACTCCAAAGACAACAAACTGATAAAGTATGATACACAGAGATTTAAATATGGAATCTCCTAGTCAGCAAACACAGACTCTGTAGAGTGACAAATCATCTGATATCACAAATATATTTAAACAGCCAGAGTGTGGTTACTAATCCCTCTCATTATATAGAGAAGTTGAGACAAGTTATATACAAAAGATTGATTTACACCAAATCAGTACAAAATGTTTTACATGGCTACAAGTTCATAGCTTGTTACCTTTCTTACACATCAAACCCTTTATCTCTCAGAAATACTAGTAATATCTTAATTCATAACTTAAAAGATCACAAAAAAGAGGTGGTCAACAGAAATGTTCTCTGACAACCTGCTAATCCTAAAAGAAAAGACGTATATATGTGCACTTTATTGCTAAGCAGATTTAAATATTACATATACTATCAGTATATCCCCAATCAATATCTCTTTGTCCTCACAATTTTCAAATATGAACAACTTTTCACTCTTTTCATCCTTAACTTTGTCATTGTGTTCAATATCATCAATTATGTGTGTCTACTATAAAACACACATGCTATAACTTTAGACTCTGAATAGTAAACAACGGAGAAAAGATGTGTCTGAAATGACCATATGAATCATCTCATGCTCTCTCAAACTTTCTTTCTCTTTCACTTTCTCTAAGACACACAGGCACATGATACTTGAGTATAAACAGACATAAAAGAACAATGAAAAACAGCAAAAAAAATGGTAAAAGCAGAAGACGACATGAGACAGAAGAGAAATTGTGGATTTTTAATGAGAAAGAAGGAAATGAAGAATACGTACCTGTCTTTACGAGCCTTTAGTGAGGTTGCTGAAATTCTCTGTGGTAGGTAAGTAAAAACATCAACGGTCCCCTCAAGTTTGAAATCTGAAATAGATAATGGACTGTCAACTGACTTGCTTCAACTCATCTGTGTCCAGGTAAACATCCACAAATAAAACTCCAAAAACTCAAAAAGCCATGTGACCAATTTAAACAAAAAATCTTCATAAAGCCATCAATCTTGATATTCTAAATCAGCAATCAATAACAAAAACAATTACCTTCAAAATCATACAAAAACAGAATCACTGATGGATGTAAACTTTTAAAGACCTATTTCTATAAGACTTCCAATGCAATACCACCAACTGTTGAAAATGACAATAGTTCATATTTCTGTTTAACTTAAAGCCAAGGACAGCTGAATATTGTGGCTAAAAGTTAATTTTCTGTGACACTTTATTAATTCTGTCGTTGTTTGAGATTATATCTAAATCTGACAACCTTTACGATTTAAACCGAAAATGTGGACTAATCCGACACTCTTCATAGTAACTTCATCATAACATAAACATGTGATGTAATTAATTTGTCATATTTCATTTTATATCAACACACTTTCCAAGATTTCAACCAGGTGAATGGTGAATACCTATATCTCAATGTAATGAAATTATGTGCCATGTCAATCATATACTAATGTAATATGTGAATAACTGACAAGAAATTGACAATGTCAGAGAGAAATAAATTTCACTCTTTTAAGTACAAATATTACTAAGTATCAGAAAATTCAAATGGCGATTAAGCTGTACAACATGAGATAATTCCCACAAAGTATATAGAAACGAATGTAACCATGTGATTTATAAACCCATGGAATATAATGAAGTAATACATGTATTGAGGAATAAATATACACATACAAATTACACAGTTAGATCCAAGTTAGAATAGGTGTTTTTCAAAATAAAACTGTTTCTGCTATCTTCCTTGTGTTTTAATGTTAGTTTATTCCATGTCTCTGATACATGTATGAACTCTTTTGAAGAAGTTGATTTTTAATTATAATTTAATAGTACAAGAAATTTTAGTATACAAATCAACCCACACTACCTTAAATATCTTGTGTGTTTTGATGACACATACTAATTTTTGGAGAAAATGTATTCAAAATTACATCCCAATGCTATTTTTTTGCCATGCACACTTACAACTTTACATAATTAGAGAGAGAAAATTTCTAAACTTTGCATCGTTTTCAATTATAACCTGATAATGTACAGGCTTCAAGGCTGGGAGTTTTACAAATGTTTCAATTTTTTACAAATGTACATATCAATGCACCTGAACCTACATTTATCTATATTTTCTACATTATGTATTGTAATAGTCTGGTATTAAGAAATATAAATGCTTTGTAAAGAGTCAACAAAAATTATGAAAATAAATCCACTCAAATCTCTTATTGAAATCATAAGTAACATTTCTATGTTGATAGTATAAAGTGAAATAACATGTTAAACTCCTTATGCCTAAATGCACCATTAATTATATAATGGACTACACAACTTCCATAAAGATTACCAAAGTTCATCTAATCTTAAACACAATGACAGAATTGAGTTATACATCTAATGTATTTTCAGATTCAAAGCTTTGAAGAAACTTAATACATCGCTAATAATCTTTAATTATTGCAAACTTATACAAAAAAATTTTCTTTCAATTTTGAACAAGTCTTTAAGATGCTATTTAACCAAATAAAAATGACCAAAGTTCATCTAATCTTAAATATGGTAACAGAACTGAGTTACATATCAGAGGTACTTCAAAGCTTTAAAGAAACTTGATATACCATCAGCAAACTAGAATTACATTGTATCACAAACTTACAAAAATGTCTTTTTCTTCAATTTTTATTAGTTTTAAAGGTGCTCCCTACTTGAATTTCAAGAAATTTCATTTTTTTTTTTTTCTTCTTAAAATGTTTCTATTTACTTATGTATCGTTTTAAATTCTATCACCACTGTAGATGCACTAGGGGTGAAAGAGAGCCACTCAGGGCTTAAAGTCACCAAAATCATACTCAGCACTCAAGCTCAACTGACTTTTCATGATTTTAAGGTAAAAAAAACCCAAATTTATTCTGTAACTGGACATGTTTGAATATTGACAGCATACAAGAGTAAATAATGATAAAAGTTATTGCTCATTTGAAGAAAATTTCAGAAATATTAAAATATTGTTTGAGTATGTACTGAAATTTTTAGTTCCATACTCAACATATTTATTCATTTTTTACAGGAAAATCATAAATGTGACACAAATATTTATATGTGAATGATGAAAAATAAAAATATGTTTCCTAATTACTCAAAACTTAAGGTTTTATACAAACGATTACATAGTCAATGTAATGAAATAACAGTTGAGCTTGAGTATTGCGTAAATTTGGTGACTTCAGGCCCCAGTCTATGACACTTTGTGAGTTTTTTATCATACTGCAGTGGGACCTATCTTGAGCAACCACCTTTTCTGCCACTAAAATGTGGTCATACATAATAGGTGATCTCTTATAAGAGGTTTTTATGTAAAGAGTTATTTAACTACCAGTATGGTAAGTAGTTTTCAGCATGTGGTTTTTAGAAGACAGGTGGTCTTTCATGAGAGCGGTCTTTCAAGACAGGTTCCACTGTAAATAAAAGCCAAGCACACAAATGCCCAATTACAGGCTTGTAAGTTACTTGTTGTCAAGTAATAACTAAGAACATACTGGTCAGCCACCAATTTTCACCAAGCACAAATTCGCACCAACTGATTTTAACTGGCCTGGAATGTGCAAACATGTGCGTTCTTTCAAAGATTTTTCTGTACAAGGCGTTATTCTGATTGCCAAAGGAAAAGAAAAAAATGATTTCTCTGAGAAACAAAAAATATCAGGTAAAATATAACGAGCTGGCACAAACTGGAATCTGATCAGTATGTACATGTATGAACAAAAATAAAAATTTTGACTGTACACATACCAATCAATGAAAGAATGACTACAAAATTGTTAAGGCCATTTTAACCCATCAACCCCTGTAGCCACATTTGGACTCACCCATTTCAAAGAATGGTAAAGTCCACTGTTAGAATTCAGGAGTATAGGATTAAGAATCCAAATTGTATAATAATTTTACATGTAATAATAACTTGTTGACTCCTAAATTAATGGCAGTAGACCATACTATCTACTGATTTGGGAAGAGTCTAAATGTCACCACATGGGCTGATGAGTTAAAAAATCTCTTTTTATATATCTCATACACCAGTATTAGAAATGAGTTAGTTGGTAAGCATATTTTTTCTGGAAAAATGTTCATCTTGAAATATTCCAGAAGAAAAAAAGTATGTGGACATAAGTGTTTTTGTCTTTTTTAAACAAATTGTGAATGGGCTTTTTAAAATAGATAGGTTGGGTCACTTACATGTATTTATTAAGTAAACATTTTTGTTTTTGGCCTTGAATGCAATTTTGAAAATATCAAATGACATGTGTTGCCTTATGCTTTTACAATCAATAACAAAAACGAAGTGACTGCTTAATCTCTGGGAAAAACAGAAAGTTATTTAGTATCAAGACAGCAGCTCTGTATTGATTTGATTGCTTTGTTTTTTTCATTTTAACTAAATAAAACTCAAACATGTATTCTGAGATGTGACTTATCTTAATGCTGTAAACATGTTATATAACATGTGGAATTTATTTACAGATTTGCATAGCTTATTCAAAGAAATTAATAACAAAAAAACACTTTCAAAGAAGATTGATTACCTATTTAAAAATTTCAAAAAAAATATTTTGCAGAATGAAAATTTAGATGTTTCTAGATTTGTACATATATATGTACCTACATTGTACCTGTCCATTATATGCACGAACGAAAACTACGTGGGAATAATTCTAAGGCTGTGAATGCAGTGTTTATTTGTCAAGATCATTAATTCTAACAATTATTTCAGTTCTCATTTTTAAAACATCCTCTCAAAGATATTTGTTTTTTTTATTACATAATCATTCATGTATTCAAATATTTACCAAAACTAAAGAAATCTTCTTAATTTTTGTCTAATATATTAAGATTTAAATTGATGTCAAATACTTTGTTAACTCATCCACCCTTGAAAAACAATGGACTCTTCTGTAAATCAACAACTTAGACCAGTCCAAATGTGTCTTTAGGGGTGGATGAGTTAAAGGGGCATGAGCTTTGGTTTTTTGTTCAATAATTTTTTTTTTAAATTCTTTCCTATTTTTCTAATTAGACTGATATACAATAACAAAAAAGAGACATACACAGGCATAAACATTCTTAAATTTCAATATACTTTGTCAAAATTGCTTGCGGAACCCAGTTTGGCAATTATTCAGTTATATATTTTTATATGCATACCACGATAGACCTGATCTTATTTTTACAAAATATACAGGAATATAAGATTTTTATGCCTGAGTATAGCTCTTATTTGTTATTGTTCATCAAGTACAAGTAGCAAAGTAGAAAAAATCAAAAGAATTTTTTGGTAGGCACAGCTAATGACCCCTTTAAGTTACTGCCTGTCAATTTTATTAAAGCATAAAAAATTTGAAATTTAGTAAATTTCTGATTATCAAAGGGGACAGACTACTATCAAAAGGGACAGACTGTTATCAAAGGGAGCAAACTGTTATCAAAAGGGACAGGCTTTTATCAAAGGGAGCAAACTGTTATCAAAAGGGGCAGACTGTTATCAAAAGGAACAAACTGTTATTGAAAATAAAAACTATAATCAAGAGGGACAATGTTATCAAAATGGACAAATAGTCATTGACCATCACTGACCAATATACCATGTTAATAACAGGTTATGGTAGTAATCAATCTGGACAACAATTAACAGTGTTAAAAGTATAATAAAAGTGGACATTTATACCCATAATAGGTTCTGTCTAGACGTGTAACTGACAATCATCAAGACATCATTAGAATCTATAAACCTCCAATATATATGTCTCAGCCAATTCTACCTTAGAAATCTGGCTACCATAATCAGTATACATTAGCCAATATTCTACTGTAGTGACTACATGACTGAAATATCAAATCAAAAGTGGGGCATCACAGAATTACCTCCCTTTACCATATTGTTCTCCTATATATATCACAGGGTAATATTAAAGAAGAGGAACATTTAGGCACTGCTGAAGAGTTTGGAGTATAGAATAATGCCACAGGCCAATAGCTGTCTGTCTCTTCAGAATTTATGATAGTAAAAATTATACTTAAAGCAGCAGAACTTTGCCTAAAGACCACCTCGCTTAGGAAACCACTGTGCATATAAGACTAAATATTCATGGTTCATGTATTCTATGTCTCTTAGGAAATATACAGCACTAAATCATGAACCCATCAGAGTATTACAGAAATAGATTAAATTGTATTTTATTACTTTTGTGTGGGATGGGGTTGGGGTGTTGAGCAATATTGTTCACTTTTATGACTACATGTAAATGTATAATTATGGTACCTTCTTTTTTGAGATGTCGTAGAAGATGGCAGGCTACAGCAAATTCGTCCGGATCTAGATGACCATCTCTGTTCACATCCGACCAGTCCCAGACATCTGCCAGTTGTTCCGCAGGAAGTTTGGATACACTGAACAAACCAATTGCATCGATCCCTACAGAACAGGAAAAGACAAAATCAAAAACTCCTAAATACTGTAGAATCAGAAAATTATGTTGTGGTTTTAATTCTGTTTATTTCACTATTTTAGAATTAAAACCATGCTAATTGGTTCATTTACAAACATATTTTTTATTTCAACTGATTCAATGTAAACAAATATGATTTATTTCTAAAACAACATAATTTAAACCTAACATAATTTTCTGCTTCTACAGAATATGTTTACCTTCTCTGCAGGGATATCTATGTTTGTCAGAGCAATATATTTTTCAAAATATATTATTTTATTAAATAGAGAATATCAAATCGTCTTACTTAATGACATGCAGATACTATCAGACCATCTATATATATCGTTTATTTTACTTTAAATACCTGAATTTTTTTTCAAAGACAATTCTTCATTAAATTTGCATACAACAATAAAGACCAGATATCTAGGGCATGTAATATTTATCTTCAATTTTCAGTATCCTACATTTGTATCAATCTTCCTTAAGTGAAATATTTTCAGTTCATATTCGAATTAAACAATAACTTGCTCTCTCTGATTGTGTCTGTGTGTTTTGGTGTTTCTCTCTCTGGTGGTAATCCTTATAAAGAGTTTACATTTCTGTCCATCAACCACTGATGAAGAGGAAGATGACTATTTTCAATATACATGTAATTGATATCAATTTCAGATATATTACTACATGTGAAAGTTTACTTCATTTATAATGGAGACTGACAGTTAAGATGTACTTATTATTATTTTTGTTTTTATTTTACTTGCCATCTATATATCCTTTCCTCCCAACATCATAACTCTGAAAGACTTTGACATATGCCTCTTTCTCCCCTTCAGACATGGACGGCATTGATATAAGAGGGGATTTCTTGATTACCAGATTCTTAGGGAGAGCTTTGGGAACTTTCTTTCCCTGTAGGACTCCTTGGATTAAATGCATGGCTGTCACAAACTCATCGGCATCCAAAAGGTTGTCATTGCTAGCATCAGCCAAGTTCCTATCAATGTAAAGACAGAAAAATTTAGATAAGGTTATAAGAGTTACTTCCCTTGTTTCATTTGGTCACAAAGTTAACATTCATATTTATGTCTCCTAACACTTTAATAACTTACATAAACAAGTTTAAGATTGAATGTCTTTGTTTACAACACATATTACTGTGTAAAACGTCTCAATATAGTCAGTCGTATTAGGCAGGCTTTTTTCTATACTTACTATAACATATAAAGAAAGGAATTTAGTGTTTTAGAGTTTGCCAAGTATTCTGGTATAAGATCAAATTCTCATTGAGAAAAGGCACCGAAGCATTAATGTATGGTAAAATAAAATTATATGCTCTTATTTCAATCCTTTTTTGTATCGTGGGTCAAAAGTCAAACAACCCACTATGGTGTGTAATTCCTCAGATCGGCATTGAGGAACAGCATTTAAAACCCAGCGAAAGTTTATCCTATTTAATTCCTCTGTAATATCAATGTGACCTAACCTATTCAATGAAAACTTTGAATTTCTAATGTACAAAATACACATATTTATTCATTTCAAGTTATCAATATTACTCTGGCGGAAAACATTTCATAAAATTTTATGACCTTCCAACATGCAACTTTAGGAGCCGAACTTAAAATCGTAAATAATATACTGACACAAGGTATTATGTACTTTCCTGATTGCAAATGGAGATAATAAATCAGGTATACATGCACATAGTGATGCCACTTAAGTATTTCTAGGCAGTGTTGTTATTTATCACTGTGTACTTCAAATAATACAAACAATCAGAGATTGTTTAGCCATACTACAGATTTAAAGAGAAAATTTAATGTAAAATTTGCACCAATTCATAATACAGGTACTTCATAGACATGTTTATAAAATGTCTTCCCCAATTCAGTAATTACCTATGAAAATACTGACATTTTGGTGTGAAATTTTTACACAGCTGAAAATATCAACATTTTAGTATAAATTTTTGCACAGCTGAAAATAGTAACTTTTTGGTGTGAATTATTTTACACATTGAAAATACTGAATTTTTGGTTTGCATTTTTTAGACAGCTGATGAAGTTTTGTGTGAATTTTTTCACCCTCGAAATTTATATAAACAGACACAACATGTGCGGAATAAGTTGTTTTGCAATTTCAGATCTGGTAAATTCTTTGACATCCAGGTTCAAAATGCATGATTTTACAAATAAATCAATCTTTCATACATGTACATAAAACATTACTTTTCCATTTGGGATCGATAAGGTAAATTTGAAGGGAAAAGCATGAACTTTTGAACATTGGGAATGGAGCCCTACATCCTATGGTCCCTTCCCCCAAACAACGTTCCTCTGAAAGACATTGAAATGGGCATAATGAAAACAGTCCATCTTCAATACCAGCGAAGAATACAGAGGATTATATCTCCATATTGTTTACATACTTTATCACATCACTGTAGCAGCAAATTTCTAAGTAAGACACATAATTGCGTGGCTGAATGAACAGGTTACATGACAACAACAAACAATGCAAGATTGTCACCCAGACTAAGAGGATCCGGCTACCTGATACGACCATCCCAATATTCACGATAGAGAATGCAAATAAGGAATTAACTCTCAAGTGCCAACATACCTAATATCGAAATGAAAATCGCTTTCCAGCTTTTTGTATTTTAAATACCTGAACAATGCCAATAAAAAGTGTCATGATAGATAAAAAGACCCAATTTCCTGAAGAAATTCAAAGTAGAACATGTATACTGTTTCTATGGTAAGAAAATCAATATGATTAATTATAATGGAATGTTATAAATAAAGAAGATTGTCAGATAAACGACCACTCTATATACAAGCAGACAGGACAGGACAAGTTATCATGGAGTTTTTTTTATTTCAGTTTGAATTACTGTTACTTGTATCAATGTATTTTCAATGTTTCAATCTTACCATGAATTTTTCATCTTTATCAAGTTTCATAAGCTGACAGTGAAGTGCCACAAATTTTGACCAGTGCTATGAACTGATTTGAAAGCAAACAACTTCTCTAAAACATACTTCCAACTATGACTATAAACTGTTTTAAGCCTTATCTCAAACACTTGTTACTTTCGGTCTTTTTTATGTCACATGTTTAATAAGCAGTTCCTCCATTAAAATGTCATTGATGTGAACAAGATTCAAAATTGAAACCCAGTCTGAGACTCTGATACTCTATCAGTAGAGCCTTGTGAGGAATGATATATTTATTCCATTGATTTAAAGCACAGTCCATTGCTTTTCAGAGGTAGGTCAGTTCAGTAGCTGATTATTGTGATATAACAATCTGACTTAAATGGTCTACAGTGGAACCTGTCTTGAAAGACCACCCTTGTCTTGAAAGACCACCCTCATGAAACATTACCTGTCTTGAAAGACCAACCTCATGAAACATTACCTGTCTTGAAAGACCACCCTCATGAAACATTACCTGTCTTGAAAGACCACCCTCATGAAACATTACCTGTCTTGAAAGACCACCCTCATGAAACATTACCTGTCTTGAAAGACCAACCTCATGAAACATTACCTGTCTTGAAAGACCAACCTCATGAAACATTACCTGTCTTGAAAGACCACCCTCATGAAACATTACCTGTCATGAAAGACCACCCTCATGAAACATTACCTGTCATGAAAGACCATCCTCATGAAACATTACCTGTCTTGAAAGACCACATTCTGGAGACATCTTGGTTAAATAACCACCGTATATGAAGGTTCATGGCTCATATATATGTACTGAATTTTGAACAGTGTTTTAAACAACACTCAATAATTTTTCAGTTATATATGTATGTTGGCAGCCAGTTCTTAATTGGTGGAAGAGAGAACCTGGTTACCCATAAAGAGATCACCAGCCTTCCGCAAGTAAACTGGCAAACTTTCTCATAAAAATCAGCTACAGCTCCAGCAGGATTGGAACCTGCACTGACCAAAAGTGAAAGAATTCATGGTTCAAAGCGTGATGCTCTAATCACTAGGCCACAGAGGTCCCCTGTTCCTGATTTTGCTCCACATTTCACAGGAACCTAAATTAAAGGATTATCAGTTTTATATCAACCGCTATACTTAATTTACATGTATAAATGCTGAATGCATCAATGACCAAATTTATCAACTTTCTGACAATAACAGGAATGAAACATAATATTGTATAATTCATAAATGTTTGCATAAGAAATGAGATTACAGTAACTTTCCTGAGTCATCAAAAGTCACGGAAATATGAATAAATTATCAAAGAAAGAAATAGTATCTGTTTGGAAATGTTATCGCATACTACTCCTGCCTCCTGCACTGAAAGTTTTGTTGAATGAATGCAACTGTCCTTGGTATGAACTGAAAGTGTTCTTTAGAATATAAAATGTTCATTTTATAATTGTATACAAGTATTAGCATAGAGGTGAAAATTTTGGGTAAACAAAAGAGAAATTTTAAACTTTAATGAAAATGTCCGACCACTGTCCCAATCTACCCCATCTCTGTATTTTTGAATTCCAAGATAGAAAAATTGATGTGTATTAAAAAAAAATTTTTTTTTTATTTCAGTTAGTTCAATTAGGTGTCAACAAAAAATTTCTTTGAACTTTAGAAATGGAAATTTAAGAACAGTTATGTCAATACAGGCATAGCCTAATATCCATCTTAATTCTTTCTGTGTTCTACAACACACATATGTTGGTATTATTTGTCTATCAGATTCCACTGTCTGACTGACACTGTGTAAACAGCCTGCTGAAGATATTTAATGTACAAATGTTCACTGTTAATGGACACACAAAGATCCATCACCCAGGCTTTTTTGTCCCCTCTGAATTAAAATAGCTGTATTGTATCCTAAAATGTCCCATCCATCATCAATTTTAGTTTCATATTACTAATATCCCTAGGATTTCCATGTAATATTTTGTTATCATTCATACAGTCCTGGGGCACACGTTGGAACCTTAAATAACCTAAAGTTAGAATGAAGACTAGATCACCAATTTTTACAAAATGTTATTTTTGGAAACATTTCATCATTCTGTTCATGTTCTAAAGACTTTTTATTCACTGCATTAGTTTAATCCACATGGAGATACTGCCTTAAGCAAAATTACATGAAAACTAATGGCAAACACAAAGCTTTGGACTGCAAGCCATAATTTAGATGCAGCTGTCACACCCATGTGCAACAGAAATCTTGTAATATTTGTAAAAGTATAAATCTTACATGCATCTGAAATCTGCAGAATTTTTCCAGGTAAAGTATTTCTGTTGTGTACACATATATGTTTTAAGTTACGAATAGACTACAGAAGCATTGAGGCCCTAATATCATATAGAATCTGGGTGTAAAAATGGCATAAAAAGATCAAATTGTGAAAGAAAATATGGAAATGTTGACTCTTTGTAATGTCTGTCCAAATAGAACTGATAGCAACTTTTTAGTATTAAAGATGCAAATCATCATAAATAACCATAACCTATGACCTTTGAACTAAGAAATCAATAGTGATCCTGCAGAGGTCACATCAAATCTTTTTGAATCAGCGTTCTGAAACACTAGCTTGTAATCTATGGACAGATACATGTAGAGGAATCAATACAAGCCACCCTGACTCACAACACAGTTAACGATGTTGCGAAGAATGAGATCCAATAACGTAGTGGTTCACTGAAAACCCATCCTAAATGGCCAAATGTACCCGATTTATAACTTTATATGAGCCATCTGTTTATATAGCTGGTGACACTTCATAATAAGAATGAAAACTTCTCTCTGGGACATCTAGCTTTAAACAACCAAGCAACAATATGTTGTCATTCTATAAGATCTTTGCTGCTTATTGTACTAACCCGATCAACAATTTATCAATGTCTGCTCAAAATAAACTGAACATCTTAATTTGTGTTTCAGAAGAGTTTTTGCTGATCAATGAAAGACCACCTGTGGTAAAAATGACAATTTATAAAAACAACTTAACTTTAAAAACCAAACATTTGTTACCTATCAATTTAGATACTTGAAACACCCATAGAACTTGGGTTGTTTCAAATAAGAAATTACTAAAAGCCGAATTTGTTCTGTGAAAAATTCTTTAAAACGTTATATTCATTAAGATTTCCAATTACTCCCGTAGATCATTACCACAAGTATGGAAAATGTAGATTCTGCTTTCAATTTATGTTTTTTTTTCACATGGAACTTGTTCACATTTTCTCTGCTACATTAATTGAGCAATTTTCTTTAGTACTTTATACCAGTTCTGTCCAAACATGCCCACGCTGAAGCCTTTTTTATACTGATGAAAAGATTCTGTATTTTGATGACCAAGTATCATTAATTATAGTATATGTAGATGACCCGTTGAAGTAGACAATTTTTTCCTTATCTAACTTTTTCCACGGGAAAAAATCTGACTAACCAATTCCCCCCCCCTAAATTAAAATTTTACCTGGGGAAAAAAAACTGCCAGTTTTTTCCCTGGGGAAAGTTTCAGCAGGGGAGGGTAGAATTGGCTGCTACATCGGTATGGTATATATAGGGTTAGTACATTCCAAATGTCACTCAAGCAACATAGGGAATTTACTGACCCTGTATATACCACAGATCAACTACACACTGTATAAAAAAATATATCTTTTCAACTACCTTTAACATCAAACAGGAGAAATTAGTTTTAGTGTTAGCGAAGTGACATCCTGAATTAGTGTCAACAGCATGGGACAACTCTTGTTTGTTTCACAGTTGTTTTTCAACCCCCACTCTAAATTTTTTCACTTATATGGAGATGTAACCAGTGATAAGTAAAGTGCCACAAATTTTGACCAGAGCTATGAACTTAGGGTATTGCAGTAACGACACCTTTATATGAAATGCCTGCCATGACATGTCAACCTTGTGACATGGGTTGTTAGTTTCTGCCAGAAGATCTGTTTATTTCACTCAGTATATGCATGCCGAGCACTTGGCATAGAAACAATCATAATTATTTTCAAAAGTCTTTGGTACGACCTGGTATTAGGAATCAAACCTAGGACTTTCTGCAAGTCAAACAATCTACCAATAGACGACTGGAAGTAGTCTATAAAGATATGATGACCATTAACTGTTTCACTGGTAGGGAACTCATAATGAGAAAGAGATGTAGTATGGTAATGCTATTTTGTATGGTGGAACTTTGCCTAAAGACCACCTCACTTAGAGGACCACCTCACATATAAGACCATGAATATCATGTCTCTTGAAAATTTCATTATCATTATTCAATAAGCATAGATCCTCACTGAGACCACCTCACTAACCAGAACAATTTGAGTCAGTCAGTTACATGTAGGTGGTCTTAATAACAAGGTTCCACTAGTACTGTAGATACAAAGGCAATCTATCCATCATGTCATTATTTCAAAAATATCTTACATAAAAATAACACATCCATCAATTTTACAACAAGAGAAATTACATTTGGACTGATCAGTTTTTTTTAGACTTGTAAAACTTGTTCTAGGAATGCATCAGTTTTATGAATTTGAAATTGATCTCATAATGATATTAGATTCATAAGCCATTGTTCAAAAATAAGTTTAGAAGAACTTGAAAAAAATGAAAATAGCAGCCTAACAGGTTAATATAACTGCTATAAATGTGTCTGCCTGACATTTGTTCATTTCGTTAATCTACATCTGTATACATTACACCTTATTGTTGAGAAAAGTGTTCTATTTTACAAGGGGAAAAAGGCCCAAATCCCTTTAAAAAAAAGGGAATTGTCTATTCCCTGGTTTGACTTTTGACACCAAATGTGAGTCTCACTCTTTTATGGACAGAAATCTAGGGTCTCATGACATCTTAAGATAATTTTTACTGCATTTGCTAAAGTCTATAACAGAGATACACTGTACTGGAGCTTCAACTGGCAATGATGTTAGGTTATATAAATAATAAGGATTTGACATTCAATCCACTTAATCTGTACACATCAAAGTCTGTTGTTCTTTTCCTTGGTATATAATGTAAATCCTTTGATTTTGTTTGTTTATATGATATTTTATGACACCCTAAAAAAAAGTTCAGTCATATGCATGTGGCACCAAGTTTTTGTTAATGGAGAGCGAAACTAGTTACAATGTACTTGGGAAGAGTCCACCAGCCTTCATATATATATATATATACAGTGGAATCTCAATATATATATATATATACAGTGGAATCTCAATATATATATATATATACAATGGAATCTCAATATATATATATATATATACAATGGAATCTCAATATATATATATATATATACAATGGAATCTCAATATATATATATACAGTGGAATCTCAATATATATATATTCAGTGGAATCTCAATATATATATATATATACAGTGGAATCTCAATATATATATATATATATTCAGTGGAATCTCAATATATATATATTCAGTGGAATCTCAATATATATATATATATTCAGTGGAATCTCAATATATATATATATATACAGTGGAATCTCAATATATATATATATATATACAGTGGGAATCTCAATATATATATATATATCATGGAATCTCAATATATATATATATATATACAATGGAATCTCAATATATATATATATATATATACAATGGAATCTCAATATATATATATATACAGTGGAATCTCAATATATATATATTCAGTGGAATCTCAATATATATATATATATACAGTGGAATCTCAATATATATATATATATATTCAGTGGAATCTCAATATATATATATTCAGTGGAATCTCAATATATATATATATATATTCAGTGGAATCTCAATATATATATATATATATACAGTGGAATCTCAATATATATATATATATATATATATTATAGTATATATATATATATATTCAGTGGAATCTCAATATATATATATATATATACAGTGGAATCTCAATATATATATATATATATATTCAGTGGAATCTCAATATATATATATATATATATACAGTGGAATCTCAATATATATATATTCAGTGGAATCTCAATATATATATATATATATTCAGTGGAATCTCAATATATATATATATATATATATATATATATATATATATATATATATATATATATATATATATTCAGTGGAATCTCAATATATATATATATATTCAGTGGAATCTCAATATATATATATATATATATATATATATATATATATATATATATATATATATATATATATATATACAGTGGAATCTCAATATATATATATATATATATATTCAGTGGAATCTCAATATATATATATATATACAGTGGAATCTCAATATATATATATATATATATATATATATATATATATATATATTCAGTGGAATCTCAATATATATATATATATATATATATACAGTGGAATCTCAATATATATATATATATATATTCAGTGGAATCTCAATATATATATATATATATATATATATATATATATATACAGTGGAATCTCAATATATATATATTCAGTGGAATCTCAATATATATATATATGTTCAGTGGAATCTCAATATATATATATACTCAGTGGAATCTCAATATATATATATATATATATACAGTGGAATCTCAATATATATATATATATATATATATATATATATATATATATATATATATATAGTATATATATATATATATATATATATATATATATATTCAGTGGAATCTCAATATATATATATATATATATACAGTGGAATCTCAATATATATATATATATTCAGTGGAATCTCAATATATATATATATATATATACAGTGGAATCTCAATATATATATATTCAGTGGAATCTCAATATATATATATATATATTCAGTGGAATCTCAATATATATATATATATATTCAGTGGAATCTCAATATATATATATATATATACAGTGGAATCTCAATATATATATATATATTCAGTGGAATCTCAATATATATATATATATATACAGTGGAATCTCAATATATATATATATATTCAGTGGAATCTCAATATATATATATATATACAGTGGAATCTCAATATATATATATTCAGTGGAATCTCAATATATATATATATATATATATATTCAGTGGAATCTCAATATATATATATATATTCAGTGGAATCTCAATATATATATATATATACAGTGGAATCTCAATATATATATATGTATTCAGTGGAATCTCAATATATATATATATTCAGTGGAATCTCATTGTGTAGAAATTTAATGAGTCGAAATTACAGTTACATCAAAGTTGAATGACCAATCCCTATTTTTATGGATGGAAAAAATATGTTAGTTAAAATTTCTATTATATCTGGATATCTAGAAGTAATAGAGGCGGCCCCATGAAGTTTGAAATGAGATTCCACTGTATATGAAGATTTTCTCCACTATCATTAAAAATTGGCCACCACAGTACTGTACATTGTATAACTTAAAACTTGTGGAGTGCAGTGTAACTTGTCATAAAACATAGTAAAGGTCACCAGTAAAACAAAGAATATAAATTACCAATGAAACAAAGAATATAAATTACCAATGAAACAAATAATATAAATTACCAATGAAACAAATAATATAAATTACCAATGAAACAAATAATATAAATTACCAATGAAACAAATAATATAAATTACCAATGAAACAAATAATATAAATTACCAATGAAACAAATAATATAAATTACCAATGAAACAAATAATATAAACTAAACAATGAAACAAATAATATAAATTACCAATGAAACAAATAATATAAACTAAACAATGAAACAAATAATATAAATTACCAATGAAACAAATAATATAAACTAAACAATGAAACAAATAATATAAATTACCACTGAAATAAATAATATAAACTAAACAATGAAACAAATAATATAAATTACCAATGAAACAAATAATATAAACTAAACAATGAAACAAATAATATAAATTACCAATGAAACAAATAATATAAACTAAACAATGAAACAAATAATATAAATTACCACTGAAATAAATAATATAAACTAAACAATGAAACAAATAATATAAATTACCAATGAAACAAATAATATAAACTAAACAATGAAACAAATAATATAAATTACCAATGAAACAAATAATATAAACTAAACAATGAAACAAATAATATAAATTACCACTGAAATAAATAATATAAATTACCAATGAAACAAATAATATAAACTAAACAATGAAAAAAGTTTATCAATAGTCCAAAAAAGTGTTTGTGGTTTTTAATTGACAAGTCAATATTATAAATGACTTAGCTATAAATGTAAATAAAAAGTATAAAAACAATTTATGTAAAACATAGATAATGAATGTTAGACTGTGAAAGTATGTCAGTAAATAAAGTAACCAAGAATACATTTAGTCCCTAGAAGCAGTATTTTATTGGTTCACATCAATGTAATCGGTAAAAATTACAGCTCCAGGAAATATCAACAAACTCCATTATGCAAATCTGAAATGATTAACACAAAATGCGTCTTTACAAATGATGCCGTTCATTGATTATGTGAGTATGAAGGATGATCAATAAAAAACTTGTTGCATCAAAAATAATAACTGTAAAACCAGTTTTAATCCCCTGTATCCCTATATAAATATATTGGACTGTACTTGTTCTTTATTTGGTAAGGTCCAATATAATCTGAAGAGTAAGACAGGATATATATCCAACACAAGACACCATGACTGTGACATATTTTCCATCTTATAACATTCCTTGTGTTATGGGTCATGTATGATAATGAATAGGCCATAAATATAAACTAGATCAACAATAGATAATATCTAATGTACATGTACTAACAGCATCTGAACGATTTGACATATTACAAATGTTTTTTCAATAAATTCTAGGTTAATCTACCTCCTTTGAAGTTTCCATCAGCATTTAATAGATATAAAATAATACTGTAAACTTCATTTCACTTTAAATTTATAAATGTGGGAAAATGATACTTCGTAAAATTCTATATATACGATATCGAATTTACCGAAGTTTGATTTTCGATTTTAATTTTCGACTACAAGAGAAGAGAAAGCCAAAAGGCCCATAGGCCTCAAGAAGTAGATTTGTAAATACCGGTACACATGTAATTTTCAGCAATTCATCGCAAATACAATTATTTTCTTTGAAATCATACTGTATTCATATTCTTGAATAACTTACATTAAAAAATACTTGAAATAATTTGAACAATTTTGTAATTGATGAATCAGCAAGAACAGGATTTTTCTTTCAATGTTGTAAATAAATAAATCAACCGGCAAAATTTTTTTTTTCAATGTTGCTCAACAATCTAACTCCTTTAACAGACTTCAAATAATATTTATGACAGAGAAGTAAAATATTTTCGGGTATATAAAATAACTCTGTATAAAATTGTTGTAAAAAAATACTGTTACTCCACTTTTCGTCAATATAAAAATATCTATAGCATACTTCAAAGATTGACTTATGATCTAGGAAAATATTAATCTTTTAAAAAATGTTACTCTTTCTTTTATTCAGGCAAAATGAGACCCTCAAGTATGGTTCTTATCGACAAAAAATTTCTGAAAAAAATCCCTGAAAACTTTGCTCATGTCACACGCACACAAACAACTTTGCAGCCTATCACTATTTAGATTTGGACTTGAAATATCTTGCATATCATATCATTCAAAACATTTTTTTTTTCTATACATCATTAAATAAATCACAGGATAAAAATCCAAATAGCTTTAATAACTTAATGATAGCTAGTTATCTGTTGGTATTTACATGTATACATGCACACTGGGGTTGACAATGGTTGATTAGTCGTATAGAACATTTAAAAGTGATAGCAGGACTACCTTACTCATGGAGACCTTATAAATTCTAAATTTGAATATTGTTTAACATCACACTCAACAGTTTTTTATTTATATGGTGGTGGCCAGTTTTTAGTGGTGGAGGAGAGAACAAGGTTATGATGGAAGAGACCACCAAACTTCTGCAAGTAAAGTGGCAAACTTTCTCTCAAAATCAGCTTAGGTTCAAGACAGACTTGAACCAGTGAATAAGGGGAAACCTTATGTCACCCCACCTTTCACACGACATGGAAACTAGGCCAGTGAAAGGGAAACTTAGTTTCACACTTCTCCCTGTTGAAGCAAGCCCTGGTCTTTGAACACTTTTTCTAAAATAATATTTAACTTTGAAAAAATCTTTAGTGTCAGCATGTTGTACAAGAGTAAAGACCTCAGAGTCAACATGTTGTTGCTTGTGAAAAATAGCGAAAGTCGACTCTATTGTTAACACATGGTCCCATGCATTGTCATGCTGATCAAAGATTATTTTCTTTTGATTACAGAAAGTTATTTGGTTTCAAAACAGTTTACATACCAGGTCAAAATCCTACATTTTATGCATTGTTTTCTTTAATGCAGCCTTATTTTTAAAAAACTCAAAAACATTTATCTATGATCAGATTTTATTAATGATACAAATATTTACTATTTTTAAACATCAAGAAACGTTTAAAACACAAAAAAGGCTATGAAAGAAAGTTATTATGAATTCAGTGAAATATTTTGTACCTCAATAATTTGTAATAAAAGTCACCTCTGTATAAAAGACATCTGCTTTTTGTGGCCATTAAAATATGACCTCTTTTAACTTTTTATAATGAATAACCCTCTTTTTAAAGGTTACCTGTTTACAATGTCTACTTTTGCCTTTACAGACAAGTTAGACTGTATACATGCACCTCATACTTTTAGAGGTCATTAACTCATTCACCCCTAAAGACACATTTGAACGGGTCTAAGTCACAGATTTACAGAAGAGTCTATTGTTTTTCAATGGTTGATGAGTCAAGTTGACAGACTGATTTACCTCATCAGATATTGTATTATACAAATTTAAACATTAGAAATCCCACTGAGGTAATTCCTAGAGTACGTACCTTCATACTTAATAACCTTCCAAAAGAAATTGACATAAAAATGTCTTCCTTTTAAATATAAGTTTAAATATGGCAGCTTTTTATTCCTGCATAAAAAATAGTATTTTTCAAACTTTTCTATTTGGATTTTAGGGTACAAATTCACAAAAATAAAAAATGACCAAAAATAAAAATAAGTTTGCTTAAAAAGCCAGAACAATTATTCTGGAATAAAATCTGTTATTTTCATGAAATTTAAAAAAAATCAATTCTTCCTATCTTTGAGAGAATGAAAATTCTTTGGAGAAGGTCCCTTTAAAACCCCTTTTGAACTGTCCTTAAATAGCTTTATCAATAGGTAGTATTTCTTCCTCTTTTGTAAAATATGTCCCTGTGATATATGATATTAGTAGAAGTGTGGCGATAACTGAGTTTCCAGGCAAACACATTCAACTGGACAGATAAACCTTTATTTTAGAAATATCAGTTTCGTAGGAATTTGCAATAGTTGTGTTGGGTCATGGTACTAACAATTGTGATATTATTCCAAACAAAATCATTTGAAAGAAAGTGTGGCCTTTAAACAAAATGATAAGTGGGAATGCTTCACAGAAGTTAAGACATGAAAAAGGTGTGGACAGCAATCTTTTGTTTGTATAAATAGTGTTATTGTCTATGTCGTCACTGTACAAATTTTCAGAGAGATTAAAATGTGTGTATTTAAATAATACTGATAAACAAAAAAATAATAATAAATATGTACTAAAGTAACAAAAAAAACCAGAGGGGAGGGTTGCAGTTTAGTACCTCTGCGGAGGCTGCTGACTTTTCCTGTCCTTCATATGAGACAAGAGAAAATTGAGGTCCTGTGTCACAGGTATCGGCACGTTAAAGAACCCTCACTGCTCAATGGCTGTAAGTGCCGAGCATATGCCAAAATTTGAAGCCCTTCACCGACATATGGTGGATCTCCATATGAGTAAAAGATTCTTGAGTGGGACATTAAACAACAATACTACAACAAAGTAACAAAAATAGATAAACAATCATTTGGAGAGAATTGCATACAATAGTATGTCCTTTACTGGTGTTTATAACCTTAATTACCTTCACAAAAACACTAGATAGTCAAAATCTTATCTTTTGCATAATTTTTCAAGTCCAAGGGCAATAATTCTGCCTCACACAATAGGACTGAAATAAATAAATAAATTGTACTAATCAATATTAACTTCTGATCTACCAAGAAGAAGGGTTATATAGAGCAAACCTTGACGCATGTCAAAAAGTGTGGAGAAAATATATTTTTAAAAAATTATTTCATTTCAAGGGCCGTAACTTCCACAAAAATTACTGAAATGGAATGGGATGTTATCTATAAGTCATCCATATGTAAGTATGTATACCACAATAACAATCATTTGACTGAATCATTTATAAAACAATAGAAAATATTAAATCAGTTAAGTGAACTGTAGTAACTTGTGGTATGCCAGTGGTCTCTCCCTGGGTACGCTGAGATCAGGCTCTCTCCTCCACCACTAAAAACTGGCTGCTCACATACAACTGAAAATTTGCTGAATGTGGCATAAAACACCATTAATAAACAAACAAGAACAAAAGAAACAAACAACAACATAAAAAAAACAACAAACACTAAAACATCAAAACATTACTTATTAGTGTAGCCACAAATTATTCAAGCAAAATTGATCAGATTAATTCAAGTAGGTAAAATGGATACAGTTGTACATGAACATTGAATCACTTTTTTTATGATTCACAATTGTCAGAAAAAGAAATGTCCTAATAGTATTTTAAACATTCTATATTTAGATAAGTTTTTATATACAAGAATTTTTCTCATCAAAATACTATTTTGATCACAAGTGTCAAAAACAATAGTTACCCCCTCGGAGTGAAAAATGTCTTCAAAGGTAAACAGATATAGCTAGAATTTTATGGCTTAACACCCGATGGTCCCTGTCAATTTAGTACACACTTACAATAATTACTTTAGTCTTCTACACCAATAAATACCTATGCCTCCCAGATGTTAATAGTTATATGTAATCTTTACATAGTTGTCGCCTCCTTACCCTTCTTAATTGTCTATGATAAAGCTAATGAGACGTATTGACAAGTTGATGGTCGTTAAAGCTACTAAAGCATTGAAAATGAAAGTGTACATGTAATTGTGTAACAACAGTTCACATGTAACAGCTTGTCGTTTGTGGCATTATGATGTAATGGGGATGCTACCTTTGATGTTTATATTTGGGAGGTAACAAATAAATGGCAAAATATTTTAAATAAAACAAATAAAGATAAAATTCTACATATATAAAAATGTTCAAAGATTTTGTAAAGGAAATATGGCATACCAGATACAATGGACAAAATAAGGAATTGTATGAGAAATATACTTCTCCAGAAATGTCAAGTGGAATGGTCAAGCTTTAGAAACTATAACATGGAATGGTCAACCCAAGATATTGTAAAATAGAACAGTCAACCTCCAGAAATTGAAAATAAGAAAGGTCAACAATCACAAATTGTAAAATGAAATGGTCAACCCACAAAAATTGTTTAATAGTCGACCCCTAGAAATTGTAAAGACATTATAAAGACTTTGACATCTATGGTTAATACTACTTAACTATGTAAATCTATCTGACAATTCATTCAAGATTGCCATTTAAATGGACTTTGACAGGTTTATATTATCTACTTCTTATAAAAAAAAATCAACTGTTATGTACACCCATGTAATAATTTTTAATTATTAATATGCCAAGTAGTATTATTGTTGCAACTTCCAGCTTATGAAAGTAATCAAACACAACATTAAAGAATATGTAGGTAAAACAGCATCATGAAAAGTCGGCCTGTTGCCAGTATTGTAGTTCAAAACAAAACAAAAGAAATTTGGTAATACACAACAATAAATCAATACGACAGTACTTTCACTACAAGTATAACAAAAGAAAATACCTGTCATAGCTCATAAAGGTAATACTTAAATGATATCTATACAGGTGTAAAAGGTGTCATTAAAAGCAATGACAACAAAACCCTTCGTTTAAAAGTTTGCTTAGCAAATATTGGTGTAATGCTTAAGTAGCCGAATCATTGTTTACACCAACCTTAAAATACATATAAACTGCTGGCAAAACCTTAAGTGACCATCAGAATACGTGTGTGTGCAGGAGTGTATATCTACGTAACGCTATGGCTACATTGTATCATGACAAACTTCAAATCTTTAAAAGATCCACCAACATACGATACCATAAATATGTTTTGGACATGTACATGTAGGAAGCATGAAACTTTAGAAAAACAAAGAACTATTGAATTGTATTGGCTATCAACATTTTATCAAAACACAGAAAAGTAAAGATATCAGAATCTTGTTACAGTAGAACATGCCTTAAAAGATCACCCTTACAGTCACTAAGATGTGATCTTAAATGAGAGGTGGTCCCACAAAAGGGCTTTTAATTACAGAGATATTTAATTTATCTGACCAAAGACAGGTGGTCCCTCAAAAGGGATTTTAATTATAGAGATACTTAACTGTTAAGTGGTTTCCAAAATGTGGTCTCAAAAGACAGATGGTCTTTCTTGACAGTCGTTTTCCAAGTCAGGTTTGACAGTACTATAAAACTGTACAGTGCAATTGACATAGCATAAAAAATTGTAGAGTGCAAGTGACATAACATAAGCATGTCATATTTATAAACAGGTCAAATACTACTTTTCTAATCAAAATGATTTTAAATGTCAAATGTCTAAATCTTACAGAATTTATGTTCCTGTGGGTTATTTTAAAATGACACAAAAATAAACAAATGAAATGTCAAAATTTCATATCAGAATATCTTCAATTTATCAACTTCTGCTAGAACTAAAACATAACCATAGTAGGACAGAGAAAATACTAACATTAAATTTTCTTCACTGCAAATAAAACTGTCATTTTTAATATTCTGAAGTATTGCCAACATTATTATTTTTATCAATTTACATGGTTTAGCCATTGTCATCCTTGTAATGTGTGTACAAAGTTGTTCATAAGCATAACTTATGTTAGACTTACATGTCTGTTAGACTTACATGTCTGTTAGACTTACATGTATGTTGGACTTACATGTCTGTTAGACTTACATGTCTGTTAGACTTACATGTATGTTAGACTTACATGTATGTTGGACTTACATGTCTTTTAGACTTACATGTCTGTTAGACTTACATGTCTGTTAGACTTACATGTCTGTTAGATTTACATGTATGTTAGACTTAGATGTATGTTAGATTTACATGTCTGTTAGACTTACATGTCTGTTAGACTTATATGTATGTTAGATTTACATGTCTGTTGGACTTACATGTCTGTTAGACTTACATGTCTGTTAGACTTACATGTCTGTTAGACTTACATGTATGTTAGATTTACATGTATGTTAGACTTACATGTATGTTAGACTTACATGTCTGTTAGACTTACATGTATGTTAGACTTACATGTATGTTAGACTTACATGTATGTTAGATTTACATGTATGTTAGACTTACATTTATGTTAGACTCAGGAAAGATACTACTTGGTTTTGATTCAAAATATGTTACAGAAGATTCTGGGTCCACTTGCTTAGATACTGAGTAGTAATCAAGACTTCAGCTAATCCTGAAATCTGATAGGTTAAGCAGGCCAAGTTGAAAATATTTTCAAAATCAATTCTTGCTTGGCAGAGGTGAGCCCTACTACATATAGTAACAAGATGTAAGTTTCACCTAATTCAAATGACATTATTGAGGTCAGTAAGGTCACAAGGTCAAAGGTTGTGGTACCATCGGAAAGAGCTTGATCATAAGGGCTATACAGGCATAATACCAAAGCCCAATGCCTTTTATTTTCAAAGACATAAAAGTAGCCCAGGCTAAAGTTTTTGAAAAGTAGATGCATGTAAAGTTCAAGGGTCAAGGTCACTAGGTAAAAAATCAAGGTCCCAAGGGCATTGAACAGTACTCCTTCATAACAAGAGAAATCTACAACTACCAGTGAAATTTCAGAGTCCTATCCTATACATGTGTAGTCCATGAAATATAGCCCAGGTTAAGATTTCTGTATATGGATGTCAACACCAGCAGTATGGCATTAGCTCCACGGATGATTTGTCTCTGTAATATAAAAATTGCTGCGTTTGACATGAAACATCAGTAAATAGAAATCATTTATCACAAGTATTCCCTGAAAACAATTCAATGGAATCATTTTCTTACAAATGTATTTGTTCAAAAACTATCACAGCAGCTGTAACATCAAAATGGGATAATAGATTACTGTAAAACAATTTTAAAATCTTAACCACTCCCAAACCATTTGGCAAAAGTACAGAAAATTGATGAACATTCTGTAAATCGTTATTTTTCACTACAACACCTGCAGCATACATGAATATTCTGTACGTTTTTGATCAATTTCCAGGCAGCCAACTTTTAATTATTTTTAACATGCTACATTTAATGAGTCAGGGGTACTTAATATACTACATTTAATTTATCATTCCGAAGTACAATGACTGAGATTCACTAGAATTGTAAATAGTCACCATTGTACCGATTATAAACATCTGACGACAGGAAGTTGAAAGGAGATATCCACTCTGTTGAGATATCTCAAAGATAAACATGCTCCATCAGTTTGAACATAAATGATCTATCTATGACAGCTGATACAATATATTCTGAGTGCTAAAGCATGAAATTCAATGTTCCTAGATAATTGATTTAAACACAACTTCATAACTCTCCACAATTTAACATTTCTTGGATGATCAATAATATCCATTATAAACTTAAACGATTCTCTTCAGATACATGTAAGCTATTTTATATTTGGATACAGTCCCCAGCGTTAATTTCTTAGTCAATCAAAGCTGTTGCACTGAGTACATATACATGTGTATATCCATTTCACACCAGTACAGTTGACGTTTCCAATGAGCTTCTTATCTGCACAAGATTCAATATTTCAATAAGATATCTGATTGGATAATTGATACATATAGATAGATAAATAGGTGTGAACTATTAGTTCTATTACCGAATTTAAAGGTATGCACAATGCCCGATAGTTTGGCAACAGTTTCCAAACAATGGGGTTCAAAGCTTCTTCAGTTCTATAAAATCTGACTTGAAGACCTATTCACAATAAGATTATGTTCTGATGACATATATAGAACAAAATTAGCATATTACACCCTATCACAACATCAAAGTGTAGTATCTATCAGCACCGAGATGGATAATCTTTCTAATTTTATGAAATGTTGGAGTATACACCAGAACATATCCCTCCTACATGTACCACTTGACAACACTTATGTGTACATGTACTATGGTATTCTAAACGAATAAAAAAAATATTGTAAAAAAGATAACATACTTGGATTTATGCCTTTTTATACAATGTGCTTTGTAAATAGAAATGATGCCAGGATATAACCACTATCTAGT
Source organism: Atrina japonica (assembly GCA_030159075.1). NCBI lineage: Eukaryota > Metazoa > Mollusca > Bivalvia > Pterioida > Pinnidae > Atrina > Atrina japonica. The sequence goes on from BROG01000155.1 coordinate 708,331, forward strand.
GCACAATGTAACAGAGTACATCTTTTGTCTTAATGTAAGAAATTATATACAATATACACTGAAATACATGTGTAGGTCTAAATTGTATTGCGATATATTACATATGAGACAGGGGCCTCCATGGATGAATGGTTAGAAGGCATTAAACTTTAAACCATGAAGTCCCTTGCCTCCCACCAACTTGGATTTGATGAGCCCTGCTAAAACCAGTGAGAAAGTTTGTCACCAGTTTACTTCAGGAAGGCTGTGAGTGCTTTCCTCCATCATTAAAAAATAGCCGCCATCATATAACAAAAAAGTTGTTGAGTCATTGGTGTAAAACACCAACTTGAAAAGTCTGAGGATACAAATGTTCCTGAAAATACTTTTTGAGTGGGACATAAATCTAGAATGGTATATCACTTACTGACCAAATTTTATTTTTTGTGTGTTGTGGTTCTTAGCATTGTATATGGAATTCATATACATGTAATTTGGATGAGGCAAATTAAGTTGGAGTGCAGAAACAAAAAAATTGCAAATTTACACCTGCAGCTGATGACATCTCTATATAAGTGAAAAAATTCTGCTGAAGATGACCTTCAATCACTTAAATGACTTACAATTTTTTCCCCTTGTTTACTATATTGAAATGTTATTGTTTCCTAAATTGGAAACAAAAACACAGTTTCCAAAACTGCTGCTAGTAATTACTTTCTCTTGAAAACGAAAACATATACTGTAAATCTGCAAATTTTGGCAGGAACTCATTTTCATGATGCACAAGTTTTTAATATATTCAAGATAATGTTTTCATGATTTACGATATACATGTACATGTATCTGTTAAGACAAAGTAGACATTTAAACAATGACAACCTGCGCTAAAATCTTAAGCTTGTGTAAAAGCTTCCAAATCTCAATGTACTTAAATGAGAAGATTTCTGCACTTTCTCTCAAAAGCAAGAGTCCTACTGTCACCTTTTTAATGGTAAGTAGATAACAACATACAAAAATTCATCTTCATATATACTGTTGTTATACTGTCTGTCTTGACCACATGACAGATGAATTATCAAGTAACTTCAGCTCTTGATAAAATAATTGTTTATTAAATGTTTGCAATACTGATCTATGTACAAACTGATTTCCTAGATAATGAATGAAAATGACATCCCTCTTATATCCTCTCTATAACCTGAGCATATCGTAATCTACAGGTTTTAGATTTAAGACAATATCACATGGTGTTAAGATCCCATCGAAATGCATTTTTCTTTCTCCTGTGATACAGAGATTAGTCAGATAAATTATGAGATGTTAATGTGATAATCGACACATATTTGTTTTTCATTTACATAAATTTCAGATCGCACTCCATCATAAGTGTACTTAAATTCTAAAATACTGGCTGTTCCCACATGACAACAGTACAATGGCATTTTGTAAAGAATTCAGTTGACAGAAGTAGTTGAACTCTTTCATGTACTAAGATGTACATACATGTTTACAAGTATGAAAGACAACAGAAACATACAATTTAGATTCTTCTGTCTTTGCCTTGAACTAGGGCTACCCCCCCCCCCCTGCACACACACACACACACACTTAAAGTTAAGAATAAAAACTAAAACCAGTCTACAACTTGATCAGAAAACATATATCTCCCCCTGCTTACCATTTTAAATAATATTGCTAGGAATCTTAGACTAAATTTTCTGCACATGAATTCTATCCATGTGTGCAATGTGATCTTGATCTTAAAGATGTGACCCAGGGTCAAGGTCAATACATGCCTTAAGGTCATGACACCCAATAAGACATGGAAGTTTGATTGTATTTGAAGCAAAGCTACATGTAGGAAAGCTTTAGCCTTGACAAAAGTATGTCCATAAGTGACCTTGAAAATATTACATATGGTCAAGGCCATGACAATAGCATATTTAAGACTGAATTCAATCTAAGCAAGGGTTATATAGTAATAGTCTGGACAAGATTTGTGACAGACAGACAACCGTGGCAAAACCAAAATATCTCTACCCGGTTAGCAAAAACAAACAAGTGCCAATCACATGATACAATATGGCTGAATTGTATCAAAAGTAATGACAGGTGTCAGGTTCTCTTTATATTAGCTTTAGGAAAATTATTACCTTTCAGCTTTCTTTCAAAATATCTAGATCCACCCATGAAAAACATTTATGTACAGGATGATTGGACTATCATAATCCAGTTTGTTTGTTTGTTTGTTTACATTTTGCCTATGCTCGGCACTCCATTGAGCAGTGAGGGTTCTTTAACGTGCCGACACCTATTGTGACACGGGACCTCCAGTTTTTACTGTCTCATCCGAAAGACAGGAAACCAACCTGTCGCCGGCGGGACTCGAACTCACGACCTCAAGATCCAGAGTCGAGCGCGCTACCGACTGAGCCAGGCCGGCTCCATAATCCAGTACATGTCAACCAGGCTAATTTGAAGAATTAATAGTCCCCCCAACTGCAGGCCGCGATAAATGAACCTACAACATTACGCCATCTTTCTATTAAGAATAAGAAGTATATTGTCTCTACATTGTAAATATGGTGAGCCTAGGCGAAGAAATGAAATAGATATGGCCTGGACAAAAAAAAAATAAACAAAGGGAATAACTCAGAATAAGAGTGGTTAGAGCATTGGATGTGACACTCTGTCTCCTTAAGATGTATACCTGCTGCACCAATATGAAGAAGAAATTAATTACTTTTATATGGTATGGACAAAGCATAAGGATGGATGGATGAAAGGATGAGTAGAAGGACATAAACAATGCAAAACTATAATTTCCCAAAAAACCTGTGGAGGACTAATAAATTATTACTGACTTATAAATCATAACAAATAATGAACCACTTGGGTGTGTTGATAATCTTATACTTCACTTTTGATACCAGAATATACTAAAGTACACACAAAAGCATGTCATAATTACCTCATCTTTAGTGCATATTTAACCCAAAATGCTAATGAATGGAAAGAATTTAAATTACAAAAGCATTTCTCATGTAAAAAGAGCAACCTTAAAGGTAAAGAAGAATCTTAAGTGTCCAAAACACAGACAGAATTTAGTGGCAATATGTTGACCTTAATACTTTGTTACACACAAGATAATTAATTGTACTTTGACCGTATGACAAATTTCAGTAAATTAAAGCAAAAATTATCATCCCAATTGCAAATTTGAAGACCTATAAGGGTTATGTTTATGTATATTATTAATACAAATATGGCTGGAATCTAAATCATTTCTCAGGAATTGATGAAGACACTTAGAGGTATAGATCTACCCAGGTAAAGTGGCACATCCAGGTTCTGCCATAAACCAAAACAATACGGTCTATTTTCCAACGTAGGGTGAACAGATTAAGCATTTTGCTTTGCATGGATTCCATGCATTACTGTGTCTCTAACATTTTTGTGCTGATATGTAGACTGTCACCCTCATATAATTTAATTTAGACTTGTGTTTGTAAAAATGTACAATTTTACCTTGGTAGATCTGTAGCAGTTCTATATTTGTAACCATTCAATATTTTTATGGAACAAAGGAAGTCCCAAATTATCATAACACTTTAACCTGTGAACCCTTAGTACATGTATCTAAATGGTATACTCTTTTCTTAAACCAGTCTATTTTTTATGTTTGAATGGTGTTTTATGCCACACTCAACCACTTTTCAATTTTATAGTGGTTGCTAGTTTTTGATGGTGGAGCAGAGAACCCAGTTATGATGTAACCGGGAGGTGACCACTGGCCTTCCACACGTAAACTGTAAACCAGTCTGAAGTGTTAAAGGGTTAGCTCAAAAAGAGAGAAGTTGTTACAGAATGCAGAATGAAAATACTACATGGATGACCTAAATGAAAGACCAATAGATATACAGTTGTATGTCAGATGTGTACACAATGTACTGTAATCGACCCATTAAGCACCCGTGTGCCTATAAGCGCCCCTTCCTCCCTTTTTTTATATATGATCAAGAATCTTTTCTAGCTGGTTTTAAGATGTGGACCTGAAAAACCATCAGTAACATTTTATCTGTAGCCCTTCAGAATTATGTTGATACATGTAGGTATCCTCTGCAATAACTACAACTTTTCCACTATGCATTATAAAAAATTAACCGTTTTACATCAATTTGACTATTTATTGGTCCCATTAAGTGCCTACCCCTTTTCCCTGATTTTTGTAGCGCCCTGGCTGCTTTATAGGTCGAATAAGGTATTAAAAATTGCATGTCTGTTTGAATTCCACAAAATACGACAATTTGAAAGATCTTTTAACAGGTAAATCTTTGTAACATTAGGAAAATTGCTTGCACCAAAAACAGGATATAAATGTAGAATGTTTGAATACATCTACAAAAAATTCTATCTTCACAGTTCAAAAGAGCATTAACCCTAAACTAGAGAAGCATGCCATAACATACAAGAAGTCTTACGTAACTCACATTCCAGAGAACATATCTACACCTGAAATCTTACATGTAGCAAAGCAATTCTTGTAAACTTGAATAAACAAATAAACATGAATAATTGCCAGAAAAAGATACATTTATAAACATGTGTCAGACAATAGAAGCTGAAGAGATTTACATGAGACATGTACATTGAACCAGTACATAAGCCTACATGGGTATCTCCTTTTTTTTCCATTCAATATTTCAATCAACATTACCTATGGTAGTGTTAAAAGATGCTCATAAATACTGACTGCAAGAAATGAATTATTACTTTTTGACAAAATTTAATTCAAATGTTTTATTAAGTACAAAATGCAAAAAATTGGTATACATGTACATGTAAACTTTGAAATAGACATATTTTGCTTATTTCATCTGATCGACAAAGGATAGGTGTGAAATTGTTAACATATACTTTGACTGAGTTTAAGTAAGAAATATAAAACAGGTATACAATTTGTTTCTAACAAATTTCTTCATGCTGATTTCTATTTTAAAGCTTTAGATAAAATGAATCCAGACACATCGTACTCAATGTGAAACAAGTAAACTTCATAACCACATGGGAAAAGATTTAAACACAACATACTGGCCTACACAATAAAAGTTTATTTTATCATACGTTTGACTTACTTTTTTTCTATTTTTTACTACAGGAAGTCTGTAAAGTAAATATATCGACCAGTCAACTAGACATGGATTACTGTCACAGATGTACCTATTTACAGTGTAAACTGCATACATTTATCTATAGATAAGAAAGCTCATTTTAGGAGATATTATTTCATTTAATATGTGCATAGAGTACAGTATTGAGTAATCGTTGGCATATAAGAGAACACACAAAAACAAAACATTATCAAATATTATAGACCACTGCAAGAAACCAGTCAATTATCAAGGACGACTGCTATTAAACAGTATTGAATATCACATACAACCCCCAGAAAATCACTTGAACTACTGCCATAAAGATACTGTCAAAAATCAAGAACCACTTTGTCAAATATCAAAAACCACTTTGTCATGCATGTATATCAAGAACCACTTTGCCAAATATCAAGAACCACTGCCATAAAGCTACTGTCAAATATCAAGAACCACTGCCATAAAGCTACTGTCAAATATCAAGAACCACTGCCATAAAGCTACTTTCAAATATCAAGAACCACTTTCATGAAAACCACTTTTTCGACTTTCAAGGACCACTTTCAGAAAATCCCTCTGTCATATATTGAGAACCACTTCAAGAAAACCACTTTGTCAACTATAAAGGGCCACTTCCATAAAAAGCATTATCAAGTATTCTTCTTTTAAATACCACATGTCTTGGAAATCACACTTCAATGGTGGAGAAGGTAATCATATAAGACAAATATTCCACTGCATTATTATTTTGAATTGGATTGCCAAAATTTCTACTATCAATGTACAAGTAATACCATGGACATGATCATCAGTTTAAAACCACATAAATGACATTTTTGTGTCCCAAATGAACAACGCAAGGCCCTCTGTATCTGCAACATGAGTACAAGTACCAATATACATGTACATGTACATGTACATCTCTAATATAACAAACAAATGAGTCCAGTATTTACTGCTATTTATAGCTGGAGCACATTTGTTTATATAAATTATTTTTAGCATACATTATTTAATTCCATTGATATATTTGTGGAAGATAAAAAAAATGAGTCTGTAACATGAATTAATATAAACAGAGATATGGCATATCCAATTACTTAATGTTTTCTCAAACAATTAACGTGAAATAGTTGTGGAAGAAAAATTCATTTTAAATCCAAGTACATGTACAATTATATTCTTTATATTACCATATTCCGGTATGTATAACATGCTTTAGTTGTGGTGATATATGAAATTAAATACAAAAGGTCATGACCTTGACATCTAATCTTTTGACCTAGCTGGATCAATTTCATAATATTTGTTTGAATATACTCTCTCCAAACAAAACTCAAACAGTCTGTTTGCAATGATGTGTACAGACTGTATGTGATGCATTTAACCTGAAACCCAATCTTGAAGCTGATTGGTCAATCGTTAGAAAGAGGAATGATATAAATCAAACTGTTGAACTTAACAAAGTTTCATCAAATGTTGAATAACTACAGATATATTCCCATATTTGTTTAGATTTTATAGTTTATTTATTCAAATTTGATATTTTGTGTAAACACATATTTTTGAAATTCATTGATATATTTTTGGATGGTGAGAAAATGTTTGTAAAAGGAAATATTTAAAGAGCTAAAGTAGATCTATATCCAATTTCTTAAAGTATGACTCAATTTTAGTATGTAATATAAACTGATCCCATCATACAAAAATATGACCTGATCTCATAATTAATCAAGAAATACAAAATATCCGAGTAATGATTCAATCTCTCTGAACAGAATCACAACTTATTCTCATCATGCCAGAATGTGTCTTTTCAAACTTAAATCTATGACTTTGGTGAAGGACAGAATTCACTTTTGTATGAAATGGAAACTTGTAAACTTACAACCTTTTTTGTTTAAATGCGGATACCAGTACATGTACATGTAAATATAGAAGATTTAGACAACCTGTGTTGCAAGATTGATATTTGATATTTCTATTATTACCTTCATTTCCAAAAAAACTGAACACCGTACAATTAAGTTATGTGATTTTATCATAAACTACTGAGTAACACAATATGCACCCCACTAGTATTTGACCTCACATAACCAAGCTCACTGTCAATGACTCAGTGATACATGTAGGTATAGTAAAATCCATCACCTGGTGGGGTGGAGTCTTGTGAACCCTTTATTGACCTGAACCAGTTTAAATTTTAAGTAAGAAAATATAACATTAAAATTATACTGACTAGAGTAATCCTTCCTATAAGACAGTATCCAGTGAGGTGATTGAAACTTGTCATACATGTACATGTATATAACCAAAAAGTGAGTAAAATCATCCGCATGATAATCAAAATGTTACTCCGCCCCGCCATCTTATGTGAATCGAACAAAACAACTGTACAATGCCTAGCAACATTTTAGAGTCATTTACATTTATTCTCAAAGTGTCTGGACAGGACACAATAAAGCTTTTTATACACAGGTCTGTATTAAAACCATGTAAAACTTCAAACCCCCGATTTTGTCACTATTTATAGTTTTTGTCCTTAGACTACTAGGTCAGGAACAACAAAATCAGATATGCCAAAGGCATGGCATTGCTCAAAATGTTTGTAAAGGGGTTTTATCACTGAATCATGGAATGCTCAATAATTTGAGTTGAAAGGTTTTTAAAAACATAATACAGTAATACGGAAAAAATGATTGCTGAAACATCTTCATAAAGTGACATTTATAATCACTTGTCAAGAACATACTGATCCTGTTAAACATACCCAAGATGCATTATAGCCCATAACACAGATCTAACAAATATTTATTTTGCCCCGAGAATCTCATAAAAAGGTCCATTGTCAACAAATACAGGTATCCGTGTTATTTTATGACACTAGGGAAGGTTTTATCATGCATAGCATGTGGGTAGTTTGGAAATATATATTCTGGACTTTATATAAAGAGTTTATTCATTATCAAAAAGTTGACAAGGTAATGTTTGAATGGCCGTTATAGGCAGGTGCCCTTTATACAGGTGGCCTTAAATGCAAATTTGACTGTACATGTATCTAAGAAACTAAATGAACACAATAGATAACAGAAAAAAATATCATTACTGTTACAATGAAAAAAAAAAAATCTTATTTTAACAGGCATCTAATGGTAAAAGAAATCTGGTCATTTCCAGCTGTTCTCATCTCCGCTGCCAAACTCGGAACACCAAAAGATGACAAAATATAAAACTAAATCATAATGTTTAATCACCATCTTCCAACAACTTGATAGCAGACAATTTACTCACAATGTGTAGGTAATTGTCAGTTTGTAATAAAATATTTACTGATAAAGAGAACCCACTACTATTAAGATAAGTAGTATCACTGACTCCAACCCCCCTCCCCCCAAAAAAAACCTAAACTGTGTCCTGGTCTTGAACCTTGGGGCTTTGTAACACTGTGTCTCATGGTATTGAAACCAGTGACTCAATTTTGGGTGTTTGACACTACCAACCCTACAGATCCTTATGGACCAGTCTAAACAATATAAAATAACACTCCATATAGATGATTAGGGGTAAACAGGTTTAAAGATCATTTTTAGATGACCATGGATACTCTATTATTCTGGTTTGTACAACGGTAAAACGACATCTACAGCATTTAAAATGGTTCAGTTTGTGTGCAATAAATAATGTCTTATGAATATATGATCTAAGCACACAGCATTACGATTACTGTTTATTGGTAAATATGGACCACACTTACCAGATTTGGCTAAGAACAGTTAGTGGAAGCTTTGAGTGGAGGAACAAATCTCTAGCCCGCTCCCCTGCAAAAGACAACAAAAAAACATTTCAAAAAAATTTAAAACATGTTCCTATAAGTACAGATATAGTTTGCCTTGTGTTTATAGTTTAACTTTTGGACATTATCACGATTACAAGTGGGACATTGAAATTTTCAAATTTGGTGGCAAAACCAAAAAGTTTTGTGTGTAACAAATTGTGTGAGAATGGAACTCATTAATGTATATGTATGTTGTTCTGTGACAGCTGATTTTTTAACTCATTTACCCATAAAGACACATTTGAACTGGCCTAAATCATTGATTTACAGAAGAGCCCATTGTTTTTCAGGGATTAACGAGTTACGTGTATCATGCAGCACAGAAAAGAAAGGTAAAACATGAATACAAATACATGTAGTAAACAAATGGTGATCAAGGTTTGTTGTTGCCATGTTTTTCTTTTTTTAATAATTTTTTTTTATTTAAAAGCCAAATAGTAATCAAGTTGTTGCACATCTTTACTCTTTAAATCTAATACATTACCACAAAATGAAACTAATATTACATTTTGGTTTGACATACGTGTACACAATCACTATATTGTAGGAAAAGTAAAGCAGGGATATTAGAAATTGCTAAAGTATAAATCGTCTTGTATTTGTTTCAATTTACCAGAGCTTTTTATGACCATCTTGCCTCTATTAGCCCTTTCACCTCTACAATGTACATACATGTAGTTGTATTGTTGTTTAACGTGCCACTCAAGAATCTTTCACTCATGTGGAGACATCACCAAATCCCAGTGAAAGGCTTCAAATTTTGTCCTACTCTTGACTCTTACGGCCATTGAGCAGTGAGGGTTCTTTAACATGCTGACACCTACTGTGACACATGACTTAGGTTTTTATGTACAGATGTAACTAAACTGAGTGCTTTTTCCTTTTGTCTCGGACCAGTCTACATTGCATTATGGTCTGTAGTGTTGAAAGGATAAGATGTCAAAGAAGAGGCTAAAATTGACTCATTTTTAAATGATTTGAATTTTAATTAGATCAACAGTAAGGTATTGGTACAGACAAGCCCACCTTGCAATTTGTTTATAACAAATACATGTAGTCTAATTACCAAATGCATCCAATTACCAGACACGGCAATATATCATTCAGTTACTGAAAAGTTCAGATTTTCTTTCAACAAAAACCTAGCAAAACAAAGACAGGCCTTTTTCTATAGTTTCCAAGGAGCTGAAATCCGGCTTCATTCCCAATGTATATATAAAATACATGTAATATTTTTTCCCAATTTGAGGAACAAAATCTCAATCTGGTGTTGAGTCCATGACCATAATGAAAAGTAAATTAAGGTAATGGGAAATGCATTTTTAAGTTTTAGATTTTCATGTGATCAAACAATCTTTGCCAATTTGACTCAAATTCCCAAATGAATCACCAACTGCATTTTCTAAAAATTGACAGAAAAAGGCCAGAAATACATATTTACATGAAAGAGAATGACGATTTTATGGACTGCTTGTCGGTAGAGCATTCACCTTGCAAGTCGCAGGGACTGGGTTTGATTCATGGAAACACATCATACCTGCACTCATTATAGATAAACAAGGGTGGTGACCATTCCTCCGCCAAATGCTTGGAAAAAGATATGAACATCACAGATCTTTCAAATGAAATTTAAAAATGGGTTTCTGAGTTATAGAAGGTGTTGCATTTAAAAAAGGACCTAAACTGGTGTCAGCCCATAACACTGATCAAAACTTGTGGTATTTCATCAATTGCTGAACAATAAAACAAAAATGACGAAGTTCTGTGGTGACTCCATTTTAAAACATACTGTGACACTGTAATGAATGAATTTAGGGGTGAGTGAGTACTGGAAGTAATTATATACTTGAAGTAAGGCACGAGTACCGAACATATCAATGAAATATTCATAAAAACATCAACAAAATCATTGACTGTATAGGGCTTCTAAAGTATTTCTTCAAATCTCAAATACTTATACATATACTAACATATCTAACCAGGAATCAATATTGACATTCTATGTTTACTTTCTCACTCAATTACTTAAAATCAGAGGACATTGCAATGAATAACTCGATTTACACTGGGCAGATTCAATATAGAATTTCAAACATATGGAACTATCTTGAAATCAATTTTCAATGTCAATACCATAGACAAAAAGATAAACTTAAAATGACACAAAACTATAAAAGTTCCGTAGATGATAATTTAAATACTTTAGATTTACCTAAATAAATGTAGTTAGTATACAATGTACATACATGTATGTATATGTTGTTGGTATATATATCAATATTTTTAAATCAATTCGTTTTTCTTTAAAATTTGAAATTCACAATTTTTGACTACGACTTTATACCAAGGTGTGCAATCGAAATTTAAATGTCAAAATGACAGAAAATGCTAAATTAATCTTCAAATAGGCAAGACATTTATCTTTCATTGTGTACATGTAAATATACATTTATTGTATATTTCCTCTCTCAGTCCCTAATATATACACACTCAAACACACATGTGCACACACACACACACACACACACACACACACACACACACACACACACACACACACACACACACACACACACACACACACACACACACACACACACACACCAATTACATATGTTTAGGTTTTCTGAAAGACACCATTTAGATTCACAAGAACAACCATACACAACACATGGGTACTGAAGTGTACATTAATTCATGTAAAGCGACTTCTTACAGTACATACATGTACATATATAAGTCTAAAGTTGATTTTACTTTAATACATCAACAATAGTAAGAATACACAACAATATAAAATACAATGAATCCGGCAGGGGAAAACTGTAAAAACAGCGACATAATGATTTATAATGGATATGTAAATAGGACATCAAGAACGTATATATAGATATCCAAACTTATATAACCTCCATAAAGGCAGAACTAATATCTTGAACAAAAGAGTAGTTACAATGTAAGCCTTACTAATAAATCATATCCATTCAACATAAATCCTCTTAAATAAAAACCATCGTTTTCATACTTCAATGACATGAGTACAAACTTGTAACAGGACAATCCTTGAATGACCGTGAAAATGGGATACACCTAAGTAATTGATATTAACACATTTTAATTCATTTTTAACAGATAAGCTGTGATTTCTCCCCAAAAATTTGATAATATGAATTTCCTTTTCAATTTTCTGAATGTGAAACAGACTATATTAAAGGTAGACTGCTTCAAATGATATGCAGATATTTGAGAAAAAAATTATTTAAGCCACTGAAGATCGTTGTGCACAAGGATTATATATACTCTGAATGATGTACATTTAGTCGCTCTCTAAATGCTCTTATAACGGGTTTGTGCACCTCACCAATATAAAGACAACATAATACATGATAACAAAAACGTGCACACTCAAATGTTATATCAATAATCCATTTCGCCCCAGGTAAGAGGGGTTTTGATGATATTAATAGGTAGGCCCAAATAGTAAACAAAATTATTCACAAAATTTAAATTATACTAGATCTAAATATATCACTTTATATAAGTCAATAATTATATATTGAATGATTGAGAAAGGTGTCTGTTTCTTTTGAAATTGATTTGATGGTGAAATGATGAAAGTGACCAATTACTTGTAATCAGGAGAATTTAAACACCTTTCAGTGTATAGCATTACCTAGTTCCCAGGAGCACACTATGTGCCAAATTGAGTGTAACATTAAAGCTGACAACGCAAAAAATAGATCTGCCATGTTTACAACAGCGATTCAAATACAGGGGTTTTCTCAAAAGTAAAAATTTTGACATTTTTATGTGCGTGTATTACAATTACAAAACATGACTATGGATCAAAAGAATATGTTTGTAATTGCCGATTAAGTAACAATTAACAAGGTTACACAGATGATAATATCAATTTATAATTAACTCAACAGAAGTCAACAATGTAATCATAAATTACCTAGGAATTATGAACAGAATTTCCATATCTAACAATAGCCATTCTACTTGTAGTAAATAATAAGTTAATTATTGGGTGTTTATGGAGCAATTACCTACTTCTGCAGTAAAATAAATTCATTACCAGCATTTTTAATAAAAGAAGTAATCCATGGTTTTGTTAATCAAGATTATACAGATAAATTGGAATTCAAAAATTGTTAGCAAACAAATAAAAAGCATTTATATACACATCATATGCTGACAGAGTTTATATTTAAAGGTAGAGATTCTCAATTTTTGGAATGAAATTCAATTCTAAAGTTACCACTAAAACAAATATAACAATTTACTTAAATATCTTTTATCACTGCAATTGAGTTTAGGGTAAGAAAACTGTAACAAAATGTGTTCCAGGTGATAACTGAATTTATAAAGTAAAATAAATTTACACTGAAGTTACGTTGAATTCTGTCCCGCCAGTGGCAGGTTGGTTTCCTGTTTTTCGGATGAGACAGTAGAAACTAGGGAACCTATGTTACAGTAGGTGTCGGCACATTAAAGAACCCTCACTGTTCAATGGCCGTAAGTGCCAAGCATAGGCCAAAATTTGAAGCCCTTCACCGGCATTTTATATATGTACAATGTACATGTAGACTTACATTTTACAGTACAACCCTGACAAACACTTGCAGTTTCATGTTGATGTTGGCCTGATTCTTTCAGTATGTTTTACTATTTATATGTGTATGGTGGCAGCAGCCATTTTTTTCATAAACACGTGTATGGTGATAGTAGTTAATTTTTTTCATCATTTACATGTGTATGGTGACAGCAGCCATTTTTTTTTATTTACATGTGTATGGTGACAGCAGCCATTTTTTTTTATTTACATGTGTGTATGGTGACAGCAGCCATTTTTTTTTTTTATTTACATGTGTATGGTGACAGCAGCCAATTTTTTTTATTTACATGTGTATGGTGGCACCAGCCAATTTTTTTATTTACATGTGTATGGTGACAGCAGCCATTTTTTTTTATTTACATGTGTATGGTGGCACCAGCCAATTTTTTTTATTTACATGTGTATGGTGACAGCAGCCATTTTTTTTTATTTACATGTGTATGGTGACAGCAGCCATTTTTTTTTATTTACATGTGTATGGTGACAGCAGCCATTTTTTTTTATTTACATGTGTATGGTGGCACCAGCCATTTTTTTTTATTTACATGTGTATGGTGACAGCAGCCATTTTTTTTTATTTACATGTGTATGGTGGCACCAGCCAATTTTTTTAATGATGGAGGAGAAAGCCAGGTTACAATGCACTGGAGACAAACCACCAGCCTTCCGTAAATTAGCAAACATTCTCACATGCTCATCTTAAGCTCCTGCCGCAACTCAGATCTTTTTGTTTAAACAATACCCCATGAATCAGAAACAATTTATATACAAAATGAGTAACAAGAATCATCTCATTTCAGGCTCACTTCTAGTGAACATAAATTAGCTTTGAACCAAACATATATGCCAATATGGCCGTATATCTAGTGTCTATACCAAACTGTATCACTCCGGCAACTGACAAGCAATTCACACAAACATTTCCCTTTTCTTCTCTTGATATTTTCAAAGTTAAGCAAATTTTTTTCAAAACTTTTGTAATTTCATTTTAAGTCTTTTAAAAGTTTTATTTGAATCAAATGATGTGTCAATTCAAAATAGAAAAACAACGTAAAATGATTAGCACATTAATCATCATAATACCTCATGTGTACAAATGTGTTATAAACATAGATTTCAAAAGAAACTTTATAACAGTGGGAAATCCGAGATAAACCCAGGGTAAAACCATTCAAATCTGCGACTGATAACCATGAGAATCAGAGTGAATGTCATTTGAAGGTTATAATTATAATCACATATCTTCTTTATTTGTCAACAAGCATAAAGACATTCAGACTGGAATTCAGAGAATATCAAATATTAAAAAAAAAAAAGATGTACCTGACTTATCAATTTCTATTTATGATGTGAATTACCTGTAGATGAAGTCATCTGTATAGCTTGAATAACATACAATAGAATAATGTTAATTATAGATAGATAAAGTGAACCATATACTTTGTGTGTATATATATTTATATATATATATATATATATATATATATATATATATATATATATATATATATATATATATATATATATATATATGTGTGTGTGTGTGTGTGTGTGTGTGTGTGTGTACACATGTGTATATATATGTGTGTGTACACATGTGTATATATATATATATATATATATATGTGTTTGTGTGTACACATGTGTATATGTATATATATGTGTTTGTGTGTACATGTGTATATATATATATATATATATATATATATGTGTGTGTGTGTACACATGTATATATGTATATATAAATATATATAACATACATGTACAATGTAACTGTACATGTAGCTGGAATAACATCAGAATTAGGTGTCAATTTACTGCTGATGTACATGAACAATCAAACATGTAATACAAACTACATTGTAGATTGAGAAAATGTACATACTGAACCACAGAACAATATATGTACATGTATATATATATATATATATATATGCTGAAAATCAAATTTTGTTATGGCTTTAAGTTCAAAAAAGTTTTCATTTATCAACAAAATTAAAACCATGACAAAAAAATTTTTTTTGGGGGGGGGGGGGGGATTTTGTTGTTTTAAAAATAAAACAAACTCATTAATATCAATTTTCATTGAAACAGGAAAAAAAAACATGTTTGTAAAGGAGCCTATTATTATATCATTACTACATGTTTGTTTGTTTATTGTTGTTTAACGTCCCACTCATGTGGAGACGTCACCAAATGCCAGTGAAGGGCTTCAAATTTTGGCCTATGCTCAGCACTTATGGCCATTGAACAGTGAGGGTTGTTTAACGTGCCGACACGGGACCTTCAGTTTTTACTGTCTCATTCGAAAGACAGGACACCAACCTGCCGCCGGTGGGACTCGAACTCACGACCTCACGATCCAGAGTCAACCGTGCTACCGACCAAGCCAGGCCGGCTAATTACTACATGTACATGTAGGTTTCTTTACAAACATTTTTTTTTTCATTTCAATGAAATTTAATATCAACGAATTAAGTTCAGCAGTCACCTGAGGAGGTCTATTATTTGTCCAATAAGAATAGAAAATAGTGATTATCTTGAATTTTGGATATCTCGAAGTAAATGGGATGATCCCGTGAATTTCAAGATAATGAGATTCCAATGTATTGATTTGACAAGAGACTGAAAGGGCTTTATTAGTCAACCAAGACAATGCTCATCTTCGGAAGCCTAGAAAAGAGGGTCACAAAATTCACTATTTGTGTTACAAAACCCTAACCATGTGGATTCCACAAACCACCTTTCAAGGGAATTGGTTTACAAAGACAGGTCTAAATTAAATCAGGGGAGACGGGGTAGTTTCTGGATATGCCATATTATCGGGATAGACCTACCTGTATATGCAAATTCAACAACATGTACATGCACATAAACTCAACTATAACGGTACAAACTTGGCTCGTCAATGACCCAACCTTTGCATGTTACACATAATTTTATATCTATCATATTTATACATATGATTGTAATTTTTAGGTATATTATTACACACACAGTCATGTTGACAAGGGCCATAACTTTTTAATATTTCATATATGATGTGTAAGTGTACATGTACAGGCATAAATCATGTGCACATTTATGTCACAATAAACAATCAATTACCACAGCTGACAATGAACATACGAAACTAGAAATCCAATTACGTCTTACGCCAATCATCTGCCTGAAAAGACAACTGGAACAAGATAACAATAAAGAAGTCCAGGATCTCTGTAGTTTTCAATGTCAGTATTGTCCTCCTGTGCCCTTTGGTGTCAATATGTAATCTATTAACAAGCAATCACTATTTTATGTAATACATGATTAATTTACATTCCCTTTCTACATGTACAAAGATCCCTGGCCAACCTAGATTAGTGACAAACTAAATCACAGGACAGAATAACAACAGAAGTGTCAGATTGCTCAGGTGTGTTATCACACCTGGTTGTTTAAGATGACATAATGAGGAAAGAAACATGTGAATCTGATATGATCACAAGAATATCAACACTGTAAAACATGTAATTCACACAGGTGCTCAAATTACTTACAGACATTTTTGCTAGACTAACTAGAGACAGGGACATATATTGGAACCTCGCTAGGTTACGTCACCTAACTGACCGATTCAAGCTGTCTGATTAGCAAGGTGGTCTCTTGATAGAGGATCTGGTCTTATATATCATTTATTCAGAGACTGAATATTTAGTCTTAAATGTGGGGTGGTATCCAAAGTGAGGTGGTCTCCTAAAAGAGGTGGTCTCTTAAATGTGAGGTGGTCTCCTAAGTGAGGTGGAGGTGACCTCCTAAGTGAGGTGGTCTCCTAAGTGAGGTGGAGGTGACCTCCTAAGTGAGGTGGTCTCCTAAGTGAGGTGGAGGTGACCTCCTAAGTGAGGTGGTCTCCTAAGTGAGGCAGTTTATAGGTGAAATTCCACTGTACAAACGTACATAACATATACATCTGTATGTCCCTGTTAGAGGTGATATAACCACTCAGCTATGGTGGCCTCTAGCCTCAAGCTCTTGAGCAGAATGTCCATAAACTTAAATGTAGACTGTTTGATGTAATTCTGTGTGTTGCTAATATTTACTTCAATCCTTTGAATCTATTTGATAACACTAGGAGGAGCATAACTTTATTTCTGTATGTGTAAGCCAAGATTATCAATACACAAAATATCCCCTAACTATGTGTCAATAAACTGACTTACCCTGTGGCTGAGTTCATCAATTACTATGAGCTAAAAATACACACTTCATTTAGAGGCATAATGGTTACATCAATATTGTACCTACATAAAGTACCACTTATACAGAGGAACTTGTCTTGATAGACCACCCGATCTGCCACTAAAATGTGGTCTCTCAAGTCAGGTATACGTAAAGTGGTCTCTCAGAAGAAGTTTTATATAACAGATTATTTTTAAACTAAGTAATTTTCAGAATGTGATCTTAGAAGACAGGTGGTCTTTCATGAGTGGTCTTTTGAGATGTCCCCCTGTACACAGAAATATACAAAAATACATGAAAATTACATACTCTACATTGCATATTATTCAAACACTAAAATGCATTAAAAGGGGACCTCCATATAACCATGTGATTAGAGCATCACACTTTAAAGTATGTCCTTACATTTAGACAGCATATGATCAAAGTTATCTGCGGATACTAGATTTAACTTGCAAAAGGCCTGTTGCCTTTCTTCAGGTTCCATGTAGCCTGGAGCTGTCCTCTAGTCCACTATCATAATTACAAACTGACTGCCACTGGAACATTGTTTAATGTGGCATAATAACACCGATAAAACAAACAAAATATAGTGAAACTTGTATATGATGACCTCCTTAGGGACACAAGAAAACCAGTCTTTATGGGGAGGTGGTCTTTGTATAGAGGTCAATTTGTACACAAATGGTATTATTGGAGAAAGCAAAAACCGGGATTGTGACCAGGTGGTCTTTATACAAATGTGGTCACTAAATCAGGTTTTCCTGTACATCATTGCATTGATATAGTCTAGAGCAAAGGTCTAAAGTTGTGTCACTCAGTTTGATAACCGATCACACATGTTTCAAGACCTAAGTAAACTTTTTTAAAATTTGCTTTATTTGTTTTTTGGTGGTTTTTTTTTGTTGTTGTTGTTTTTTGTGTTGTTTTTTTTGTCACACTCAACAATTTTTCAGTTACATGTTGTGCATGTATAACTACATGTATGATGGCATCCAGTTTTCAATGTTGGTGGAGAAAATGCTGATAAAATGTACCCAGGGAGAGATCATTGTCATTTCTGCAAGGAAAGTGGTAAACTACCTCACAAAATCACCTTACATTGTAGGTTCCGGGGGGGGGGATTCATAGTTTAAAGTGTGATGCTCTGAACACTCAGTAAAAGAGGTTCCAGGGCCATCAGTAAAGTTTTACAGAATTAACCAGATGTTGTAGTCATACAAAAACCATACCATAAAAAGATCAACAATAATAATGATGTAACTTCTTTCACTGAAGGTATAAGATAAAAGCATCTTGAAAGGTTTGAGGATTGATAATACCTTGTTATATAAACATACTATACTGTTGATAAATAAAGATTAAATAAGTCTAATGTATCCAGGGGGAATATGTTTAACAGGGTATGTTATTTCTGAGAAGAAATAGTAAAAAAAAAAAAAAGCTCCATTTCTACATGTAGATCTGATGTCCATAGTTATTTGTTCCCGAGGCTATGGTTTTCCACCATGTAGAATGGGATGTTTACAAGATGTACGTCTGTCCTATTGACTCTACATAAATATGTACAAGTATCTCTTTTGTAAAACAAACAGCTGGTAATGGTTATTACCTATCACTGTTGATAAATTGTGCCACTTCATATCTCTCTCTCTTTCTCTCTCTCTCTCTCTCTCTCTCTCTCTCTCTCTCTCTGTACATTTTGACTTGACACCTGTAAGATCACAAAGATCAGATAGGACTATAATTGGACAGATGAAGCTAGAGGGGAAATCTAAGGGTCTGTAAACATGTGTTTATATTATGTAGATTTCACCAGAAAGTTGACAGCTTATTGATGGATCTTTCTTGTCATTCTGGTTATAACATTACAGATATGGACCAGTTCTGCATATACTTATGTACTATTAAGATTACATGTACATGTATACATCAGGAAACATTCAAAAAAGAATTTACAGATATAATTCTACTATTCTGAAGAAAGCCTTCAGCTTCCCACTTACATGTACATGTACATGACAAATGAAATTTCCATTACACATTTACCTAGTACATGTATGTAGGTTCTTGTTCACAATTGTTGAGAGGATTTACAAATAATGGAAGTACAATGGATCATCTCTATTAAGACCACCTTTCTGACTGACTCAAAGTGGTCTGATAGGTGACATTATCTCTTAAGTAAGGTTCTGTACTTATTAAATATTCATCAAGACAGAAAACATGTGGTCTAAAATGCAAGATGGTCTCCTAAGTGAGGTAGTCTGCTAAGCAAGATGGTCTCCTAAGTGAGGTAGTCTCCTAAGCAAGTGGTCTCCTAAGTGAGGTAGTCTCCTAAGCAAGTGGTCTCCTAAGTGAGGTAGCCTCCTAAGTGAGGTAGTCTCCTAAGCAAGATGGTCTCCTAAGTGAGGTAGTCTCCTAAGTGAGGTAGTCTCCTAAGCAAGTGGTCTCCTAAGTAAGGTAGTCTCCTAAGTGAGGTAGTCTCCTAAGTGAGGTAGTCTCCTAAGTGAGGTAGTCTCCTAAGTGAGGTAGTCTCCTAAGTGAGGTAGTCTCCTAAGTGAGGTAGTCTCCTAAGCAAGTGGTCTCCTAAGTGAGGTAGCCTCCTAAGTGAGGTAGTCTCCTAAGCAAGTGGTCTCCTAAGTGAGGTAGTCTCCTAAGCAAGATGGTCTCCTAAGTGAGGTAGTCTCCTAAGTGAGATGGTCTCCTAAGTGAGGTAGTCTCCTAAGCAAGATGGTCTCCTAAGTGAGGTAGTCTCCTAAGCAAGTGGTCTCCTAAGTGAGGTAGTCTGCTAAGCAAGTGGTCTCCTAAGTGAGGTAGTCTCCTAAGTGAGGTAGTCTCCTAAGTGAGGTAGTCTGCTAAGCAAGATGGTCTCCTAAGTGAGGTAGTCTCCTAAGTGAGGTAGTCTGCTAAGCAAGATGGTCTCCTAAGTGAGGTAGTCTCCTAAGCAAGTGGTCTCCTAAGTGAGGTAGTCTCCTAAGCAAGTGGTCTCCTAAGTAAGGTAGCCTCCTAAGTGAGGTAGTCTCAAAAGTGAGTCTCCCAAGGAAGTGGTCTCCTAAGCAAGGTGGTCTAAGTGAGGTAGTCTTCTACATGAGGTGGTCTCCTAAGTGAGTGATCTCCTAAGTGAGGTAGTCTTCTACATGAGGTGGTCTCCTAAGTGAGTGATCTCCTAAGTGAGGTAGTTGCCTAAGTGAGGTGGTTTCCTAAGCAAGGTAGTCTCCTACTAAGTGAGACAGAAAACTTGTGGTCTAAAATGCTAGGTGGTCTCCTTGGCAAGTGGTCTCAGAAAACTCCTAAGTAGTCTCCTAAGTAAGGTAGTCTCCTAAGTGAGGTAGTCTCCTAAGTGAGGTAGTCTCCTAAGTGAGGTAGTCTCCTAAGTGAGGTAGTCTCCTAAGTGAGGTAGTCTCCTAAGTGAGGTAGTCTCCTAAGTGAGGTAGTCTCCTAAGTGAGGTAGTCTCCTAAGCAAGTGGACTCCTAAGTGAGTGGTCTCTTATCTGAGGTAGTCTCCTAAGTGAGTGGTCTCCTAAGTGAGGTGGTCTACTAAGCGAGGTAGTGTTTAGGTGAGATTTCAGACTATCATTTTTTTCTAACACTTAATGCTTCTGTTTACAGGGTAAAATAACTTACTAAACACTTTTAAACCTACATTGTATGTACCGTAAAACCTGCTTTAGTGACCACATGTGTTTAAAGACCACCTGGTCACAATGACCATTTTTTGCTATTCCCAATAGTACCCTTTGTGTATAAATCAACCTCTAAATAAAGACCACCTCCCTATAAAGACAGATTTTGTTGTGTCCCTAGGAAGCCATTTAATATGTAAGTTTCACTGTACGCTTGTACAATGTATACTGTATAAGATTCTTTGTGATTTCCTCATACAAAAACAAATGTAGAATCATAAATTTTCATGCAGTAAAAATTTTGCTGTTTTAAGATTAAAACAATTTTTTGGACATTGAATTTCGTTGAAATAAAAATATTTGGAGATACATGTATCTGGACAATAAATATGTTTTATTTCACTTAATATGTTGGCCTACTTATGATGCTGAGCCATACCATATTTATACCTGATTTGTCTTGCTTTCTCTTCTATTCAATAAGAAAAAATGGGACCTCTATAACTAAAGAAAACACAGTACAGTAAATACTCTTAAAATGCAGGATGTTTGTGAAAGAAATTATTATAATCACTAGTGAAATTTTGTCATGGTTTTTATTTTGTCGACAAAATAAAAATAAGTAAATGAAATTAAAACATAATAGATTTCACTGTAATTTACATAAAGATAAAATTTTCTCAGAAAAAGCACCATGAAAACTGCTATCAATATATATGCACATGTTGTATCTGATAACACTAATACATCAGAAGGGTAAAATATTGACCGTGTGTACTGTAGAACTCTTCACAGATAAGGAATCTTTTAATCTCAAATTTAAATCTAGAATCTACTTGTAGATGAAGACAGGTGATACTTTATGTTTATACATGTACAAATGATGGACTAAAAGTCAAAATAGTTCAGGATACATGTACATGCAAGTAATAACTAGTGTACATGTAAAAATAAAAAAGGTATATATCCTTCCAAATACCGTACTAAGAAAATTCTTAGTGAATTACATCACTAAGTTTCTGAGTGACCTCTGACTGACCAGTAATTGATCATGATCAGTCTTTTGTAAGAGTTGAGTATGATATAATATCTGAGACATATAGGCTGGCTTCTATCAATTTTACATAGTACAGAGGTGTGGGTGATTTTCATGTAAATCCTATGAGATAGATTCAATCTCCATTGAGTGTTCTAATCAAAACAATGTTATAACAATGTGACAACAACAATATAACACAAAATAGAAAGATACTAAGTAATCTGTAAGTCTTCAACCTCCAACTTTGCACTTACATTGTAAACACTAGTTGTCATATTCATAGTTTAAATTTTGTCTTGGTCTGAATTCTAAGTCTGAACAAATGTCCAACTAAATATTGAACATTTTCTTGTACAGTCTGAATACTGCCTCACTCTCTGACATACACAATTGTAGTCTAAAAACTGTCATTTCAAAAATATCTAAATCTGAACATTGTCTATTGCCTTGGTGTAAATGATATCTCAGTCCAAACACTATACTGATCTGAATACTGTCTGAATCAAAATATTTCTTTATCCGAGTATTTTCAGGATTATTACTATCGGCATGTCAATTTCAGTGCAATAAGATTACCGGGTGCAACTCTTATGCACCATACATGTACAAAATGTACGTGTGTCTGCAGGTTCAAAAGTTTGGGATCAGACATAAAATGAACAGATGAGTACACAGAAGGAGTTAAATCAATGACTGTCTCCTTATAAGAATGACACATAACACTCCATGTCAGATAAATTATGTATTGGTACAATAGTCACAGAATTTGTCTCTGATACAATTGTCAGTCAATTGTGTGTTGGTTGCTATACACATACTAGTACATGTTACCTAAATAGTATAATGACTGATATATAGATATATGTACATTTGTACCTGAAATAATTTCTAGGACACCTTAAACTGCATGTACCTTTACTTGAAATATTTATCATGCAGAAAATGTTTTAATCTTAAATTTCTAGCATTTTGCTCAACATACATTTAAGATATTTTGCCTCATGTTAACTCAATAATCAACCCCTGAAAAACACTGGACTCTTCCGTAAATCAATGGCTTAGACCAGTCCAAATGTGTATTTAGGGATGATGAATGAGATAATTGGCAATATTGTGAAGCAAAATGTGAATAAAATGTTCAAAACTAGTTAATGTACAGTAAAGCAAAAAAAAATGTTTTTCAACCTGGGTATAATGTCAAAAGTTGACTATCAACATTCATCAATTTCATGATAAACCGGAAAAGTTAACTTCCTGAATGAAAAGATTATACTTTTTACCTAAGATAAAGTGATGAAAGACCATGGATAAATTCTATCATTTTTTAAAAGGAAATAATTCACACACAGATAATTTTAAAAAAAAATCACTTCTATTGTATTCACAAGGTACACATAGAATCAATTACATACCGCACATGTAGATGTGTTTTGAGCTTAAAAATCTATTTATTTTTTTATTTTAAAATATAAATGTACAAAATTTCTAAACTGCATGCAATAAAAACAATACATGTCAGATTAAACTGTACTACATGTATGTACATCAGGGATTTCCCTTATATGTACATATAGTTCCTGCAACTCTGATGCATAACATATTTTCAGTACACACAAAATGAAAAAAAAAAAGTCCCTAAGGAAACATTACACACACACACAGACACACACACATACACACACACATATATACATGTATATATATAAATTGAAAATGGGTGTCATTGTTTTCATATTTTCTTAAATTTAATTGATTTTCAAGTTTGAATGAAGGTCTATAATAACAAATTTCAAAACAATGAATTCTCCCTTGTTTATTTTATGTACATTCAAAAAACGGAAAGTAGATCATGCATGTATGAGAGAATTGTCTAAATGTATAAGAGAAATGTATATTATTGAAATATAATATGTAAGTTCTATCAATCCTATCACAGACTCACCAATAACTTGGGACTCAAAAATGTTTAGGCTACAGGGACTTGCTAAAATAAGGACCATGGGAAAACCCTGATATGCATATGATATGCATGATAAAGATGCTGATTACAGCATTTATACATGTACATAAAAGACATGTATATTACACAGACCTACATGTAGGTGTGTTCATTACTTTACACTTACAATATGTATCTCAAGGTGAAAAACTAAAAATATACACATTTTAAACACCTCTAAATCTTTTTAACCCATCATTTTTCAATGAGTCATCTACACAACAATCCTGAAGAAACCTGATATTACAATTTATATGTTACTGTCCTTTAGGCCTACATGTAACCATGCCTACATGTACATATAAAATCTGGTTCGGCTATGCTCTAAAAATTGTACATGTACCACACACATCCAGTATTTTGTCCAGCATTTTTATCATCATTTTGAAACACAAAAACAAAATAATACAATTAATCCTTGTTACTGCTTTTGTTCTGATGAAATGGAAACATAAATGAATAATTGTCCTTGTCAAATACCTCAAGGTCATTCCAAACTTGACAAAAGGTATACTACATTGTACATATGTACTGGTAACCCTTAGTTATGGATCAGAAGAGATGAGGCTGAGTTTTTATACATAAACAAGGATAATTGTGACACTAAAGATGACCATCTATCAACGTGACCCCTTTATCAGCTCACTGACCAAACATGATGTACCAGTGTGGAGAATTGTATTGCTTTCTGTTTGTTTTGCTTGATGTTTATGCCACATATTCAACAATTTTTTGCCTTAATGGAGGATGAAAAATTACTGGTACAATATACTAAGGAAAAAATGATCTGCCTAGATCTACCACAAACACACTGATAAATTTCCCCTGGTAATGAACATATGTTCCAGGCAGCAAGCTTAAGGTTTGTATCCATTCTGACATGAGATGAGAGACATTGAAGATTAACGCATTCACCCCGAAAGACACATACATGTATGGACTGGTCTAAGTCATTCATTTTCAGAATAGTCCATTGTTTTTCAGGGCCTAATAAGTAAAGCAAGGCAAATTCAAGGAATTGATAGTCCCCTACCGGGTTATATTGCTAAGATATGTAAATTGACAAAATCACTATCTACCAAAGATGTATATCTGCACTAGACATGGTAAGCCTAGGACAAAAAAATAAAGAAAAGATTTCAAATATTTGTCCAGTTTTACTCTCCAACATTAATGTTCGACCCCCTAAAGAACCTATATGCAAAGTATCAGCATGCTAAAACTATTATTAAATGAATGGTGAACCATTCAAAAACTTTAACCAAAGGTTTCGGATGGATGGATGGATGGACGGATGCAGACAAAACCTATGGGACTAAAAAGCATGATGCTCTAAATCTGACCACTCAGTCACATACAAATGTCTTGTTTGTTTGTTTGTTTTATACCACACTCTGACTCAACAATTTTCACCTTTATGGTGGAGGAGAGAACCTGTTTACGATGTACCCAGGAAGAGACCATCAGCCATCTGTAAGTAAACTGGCAAACTTTCTGGGTCCCAGCTGTATAGTACTGCTGATATATACATGTATAATGCATGCATTCTACTGATACATGTTGATGTATATGCAGTAAAACCATGATTTGTCTTCAGATGTCTGTATACATGTAATTATCAGTCCCCAGCTAAAGACATATACATGTAACTATAGTGACAGGTCTCCATGATGTATTGCTGATATGATCTCATTAGATGATTAGTCCGACAAGTGAAGTTTAGTATTGTTTAGGCTCTTTATCAGTGTTCTATGGATTAATTTACTGAAAACTAAAACATTCATACTCATACAAGTCTACATCTACATGTACAGTACATATATATATAATGTACGACAACATTCAAGGGAGGGGGTGGCAGACATGAGGTGGAATACAACACCAAGCTACAGCTGCTTTAAAGCATGATGTCTCTCCTAACCTTTAGTCAGGACAAGTTCAAACCCTTATGAAACATAAACTGATTTTTCCAGGAAGTTTGCCAACTATGGAAGGCCAGTGATATAATATTTTTCCAGTTCTTTGTAACCTGTTTTTCTCTACCACAATACAACTGAAAAATTATTGAGTGCAGTGTTATTATACCATTAACTTATGCCAACAATCAGTGTTGCTTTGGTCAGATTACATGTAGATATCTGAACATATCAAACTTGAAAACTTTTTACCAGTCCATCTTTGTATATCGAGGCATTTTCCCCTACAACTAAGTTAATAGTGTAAGTCTTACCGATTAGGAATCCATTAAGGGGTCCCTGACTGTAAAAGAGAATCTCTTGTTGGATTCTCTCTTCTCGTGTAATGTCTGGCCATTCTTCAGTTTCTGAATTCCAAAGAAATAAACATAGATGTATTACATATATAGATTCAACTTAAAGTTACCAAATTATTTAATACTAGTACAAATAAACATGTGTATATATAAAGCACATGATTGCCTTCACTGTATTTCTCAAAGATTGCCATGTCAGCAGTGTGTAGGGTCGATATTCTATTTCTCTTAATCTGTGTTTTTGGTAATAAATTACTGATACTTGATGAATTGAAAATGATGAAACCAACATAAATAAATATATATGTAAATAACCAAAAAATATATACAGTGAAACCCTGAAATTAAGACCACTTAATAATACCTAATGACATGAAGTGGCCTGATCAGTGCAATGGTTTAAGTGAAGATCTTGACTTATTTGATATCTTTTTGAAGAAATTCTCAAAAAAAAATAAATAAATGTATTTATGCTCTTAATGTTAGGTAATCCTCTATGGCAAGTGGTCTTTATGCAATGTTCTACTGTATTTCTGCATGAGTTTCAAATACATGTACCAAGTTGTTGATACAAGGAACTCCTAAAGTGCTTTAAAAAATGTGGTTGCTCTCTTTTTTTTATCACCATATCCCTATATAAGTTTTATTTCTGTTAGCAATAGAAATATTTTATAATCTACATGTATAATGAACAAAATTTAATGAAAGGACATTTTCAATGTAAAAGTGGGAAAATCAGAATATGAAATGATTACAAGGTCAAACTAAAGGTACATGTATATCATTAAGAAAGATAAGTCTTTCAATAACCTTCTCCAATGATCTTATCTTTACATATAACCTTGCTGAAAAGAGTCAACAACATTTACATAACATTTGGATTAATTTTCAGTATACATATGATTATTTACATTCAAGTTTGTTCAATTTCTGATGACCTTAAAAGATTTGTGACCACACTGTACCAGACAGTTCCCCACATTTAAAAATGTTAAGTGTACATTTGTATAATTGATAACATTGCAAAACTTTGTTACAGGACCACCTAGACAGAGAAGAAGAAGCTAAAGGACCTTACTGGTTATCTGATTTCTCTTTTAAACCTGTAATAATTGAGTTATAACACTCACAGATGTTGTTACCCCCTCCCTTATACCTTGGGGATGCTACATACATACATATGTACATGTATATACATTGTACATGTACAATAGGACCAGTCGTGAGATCACAGGGATATATAAAGGACCCCCTTTCTTGTACATATAAAAATGATGATCTGAAAACTACTTAGTTATGCAATCCTTTAAATACATCCTCTGTCTTGTTAGACCACATTTTAGTAGCAAAAGGGATGGTCTTTCAAGACAGGTACATACATGTATGTACCAAAATACATAACAAACTTGAAGAGAATTACCTAGCAGGTTTTGAGAAGACTAAGTTGTCCAAAAGTGTATAGATGACAAAAGAATTGGTAATAAATTCATAAAGCAATTTCATATATCGGTAGTTCACTTAACAAAGACTCAAATGATGTACAATTACAGTGACGCTTGTCTTGAAATACCACCCCATCTGCCAGTCAAATGTGGTCTCTCAAATGAGGTTTTATTCAAACGATTTTCAAAATGTGGTCTCAGAAGACAGGTGGTCTTTCATGAGTGTGGTCTCTCAAGACAGGTTCCACTGTACTACATGAACAGGTAAGTCATGTACACACTATACTATCATTGTGTACATTGTCAACATGTTGTCCAACTAGATTGTGTGCCAAATGACTGCAAAATCGTGTCATGTGAATAATTCAACATGGAAAAAGTAAAATGACATTTTAAATGTTGGATGAAAGTGTAATTTATAGTAAATGGAACATTCATAACCCAGGGCAGACTGCTTCCCCTTACAATGTATGGCACTTTGTTTCAATTAGCATAAATCACTTGGGATGTCTAATGGAAAATGATGATGATGATGATGATGATGATAATGATGATGATGATGATGATATTACATGTACATGTACTACATGTATATGTACAGGGACGTGGTCCTTAAAAAATTGTCCATAAATTTTAAAGAGAGAAGTCTGATTTGATTATAATTGATAATCTAAAAAATATTGAGAATCTTATTTAAGGAAATACTAAGCACAAGCATCTCAAATGTCAAATGGATTGTGTGTTCTGTTAGCATGACACACACACACACACATATACAGAACATGGTGAAATAAAATCTACATCAATTAATTCATATCAACAGGTTGGTGATACTGACTGGACCTAAATAGAAATAACAGTACTGAACAATAACAAAATATATTGCAGTACTACAATGTAAATCATGAAGGACAAAGATAAGGTTTACAAAAGCTGCCTTATCTTTCCTCCCAGTCTGAATCATGTACAGACTGATTAACAATGTGAAACAAAAGTTACCAAAGGCAGCTATTGACCAAGTTTCTTTTATATCATTTATGGAAGTTGACTCATTAACAGAATTGATGTTTCAGCTTTGATTTTATTGTTACCCAGTACTTGGGTATTGATGTGTCAGCTTTGATTTCATTGTTACTGAGCACTTGGGTATTGACGTGCAATAGCTACATGTACATGTATGCACATATAGTTTCTGTTGTGTTGTGATATTTCATATCTTGACATGTTTAAACACAACTGTAGGTGTGGTAGATGCATAGCTGTGTAGTTTTATTGGTATGTGTGCAAGTGTATAGGTGTATGCAGGTGCAAATAAATTAATGCAAGTGTGCACAGGTGTATATAGGTATGTACAGGTATATAGGTGTGTACGGGATGTATATGTATGTAAAGGTGTAGGTATATGCAGGTGTACATGTATAGTTCTGTACATGTGTATAGGCATGAACAGGTATATACAAATGTAGCTGTTTACAATGTATGTACATGTACATGTAATGTATAAGTGTACAGGTGTAAAAGTATACATGTGTACATGTGCACAGGTGTGTACATGTGTAAAGGTGTATAGGTGCATATCTGTGTACAGGTACATGTATGTAATGTACAAATGTATACATGTACATGTAGATGTGTGTAAGTGTATAGGTGTGTAACTGTGTACGGGTGTATAGTTTTGTACATGTGTACCAGTGTATTACAGGTGTATAGGTGTATACAGGTATATACAGATTTATAGATTTGTGCAAGTGTATAGGTGTATACATGTAGGTATGTAAAGGTATATAATGTGCAAATGTTTATATGTAGATGTATACAGATGTATACAGGTAAATGCCTGTAGATGTGTCCAGGTGTATAAGTGTGTAACTATGTACAGTTGTATAGGTTTGTACAGGTGTATTACAGGTATACATGTATACACAGGTTTATACATGTAGATGTGTGCAAGTGTATAGGTGTACATGTGTATAGGTGTATTCAGATGTATAGGTAAGTGCAGGTGTATAGCCTTGAGTATGTACAGGTGTATAAGCTTTAAGTATGTACAGGTGTATAGGTATGTACAGGTGTATAAGCTTTAAGTATGTACAGGTGTATAGGTATGTACAGGTGTATAAGCTTTAAGTATGTACAGGTGTATAAGCTTTAAGTATGTACAGGTGTATAGGTATGTACAGGTGTATAAGCTTTAAGTATGTACAGGTGTATAGGTATGTACAGGTGTATAAGCTTTAAGTATGTACAGGTGTATAGGTATGTACAGGTGTATAAGCTTTAAGTATGTACAGGTGTATAGGTATGTACAGGTGTATAAGCTTTAAGTATGTACAGGTGTATAGGTATGTACAGGTGTATACATGTAGGTGTGTACAGGTGTATACATGTACTTATAGGTGTGTGCAGGTGTATAGCTGTGTTCAGGTGTAAAGGTGTGTATAAGTACGTTGGGGTATATAGGTAAAACATGTATACATTTTATAGGTATGTGGAGGTATATCTTAGATATGACATGTACGTGTATAGGTGTATAATAAGTGTGTACAGGTGTGTACATCTTCTTTTTATTCAAACTTTACAAATGAGGATATTCAACATCAGTAAAAATTATCTCATGTCACAGCTGAATTGCCACCTTTGGTTAATAAAGTTTAAGGTTATTTTACTTACAAAATATTTTGCTAACATTAGCATGACATTTATTGACAACAAAAAACCTGTCATTTTTAAGAATTTCCTGTCAAATGTCTAAACTAAACATGAAATATGATATACATGTACATAAGTCTGTTTATACATCTGATGTTAGTTGTAGCATTTACTTGTGACAAAAACCTAAAATTACAATGTAGCATAGTGCCAATGCACCTGGGACAACATTCATACATGTACATGTATGTCAATTTCAAAATTTGTTTACGGCAAAACTTGTAAAGAACCTAGAGTATTTGTTTCCAAATCCTGACTGTAATATCTTTTCACTGTTTGTTCACCAAGTTTGTTCACTGTTTGTTCACCAAGTTTGTTCACTGTTTGTTCACCAAGTTTGAATTGCACATTTTTTAAACCAGCAAAATTCACATTCCTAAATCTATTTATATCATACTCATAGGGATACATTTGTAGTGTAAATACAATCCTATCCCCATATCACTGAAGAATTTTACACACAAAGAGTAAGAGAATGGGTGCACTGTGACAAGTTTTAATTCTTTTCAAAAACGGTTAGAATACAAAATGCAAGGAAATTAAGTGCTGCTGATGTATCTTATGTTAAAGCCAAAGAAGAGACACAATATTTGAACTTAAATGTTGTTTTACATCACACTCATTGAGTTTTTGGTCATATACATATGGTGACAGATATTATATATTACACATATATTTGTTTTGTTTTGTTTTGGGTTTTTTTTTGTAGTAGAGGAGAGAACATACATGTAACAATGGTACCCAGGAAGATAACACCTGCAGACTTTTTCACAAAATCAGCTTACTTTAAAAAGTTTCAGCTGGCCTCAAACCAGCTCTGACTTGAGTTAAGAAATTTCATGGTATAATGGTATAAAGTGTGATGGTCTAACCACTTGGCTACCATGGAGGCACCCACAAGATTTGACAAAATATGTACAAAATTATGTGTACCGCTATTCAAAAATCAGCGATGGGACTGAGGGCCACCTTGAAGTCCCCAAGAGGCCTGCCAGAGAGTTCTATAAGGACATGGGTAGCAAAGCTAGAGCAATCCCAATTTTTAGCCATAAAATTTTCAACAGTCGGAAAAGAAAAGGAACATTATTATTATGTTAGACCGTGAGACTGATTACAGAGTTTTATTGAGATCTGAAACTTATATGTACATGTACCTTGGCAATTTTATATACATGTACTTATGCTCAACAAAAATCTGTGTATTCATTTCACTTTTTACAAGTCTGGAGGTTGACTTGATTGAGAAAATTTCGGAACAGTTCTTCATCAGTCAAGCCCTTGAAAAGAGAAAGATACAGTATAAACACAGTTGTCTGTGATCACGCTATATCTTTCACTTTTGAATGACAGTATGATACACACAAAACATGTACCAAACATGACCAAAAAGTAGTAGAAAATTAGCCAATTACAATATTTTTTAGCCAATCTTGAAAAAAATTACCGGTAGTCAATGGCTACATTGGCTAATGCAAGGTGAGCCCTGTATACTTCAGTGAAATTCTGATATAATTATTTGACAAGACTTTTTTGTCAGTTAATTGTTTCATTAGAGTTAACTTACCACTCCTAACTACAATTATTGACAATGGTAATACTAATCTTCATTTGTATGTCAGGGAAAGTCATTTCCGAAAATTAGAATACATACCATAGTTTTTCTTTTTCCTATACTAAATCTATAGCCTAATGCCATGACTCAGAGTTTGGGGTTAGATATTATTCACCAGAAAATTGGGTAATAACACCATTACAATGATAGTTAATATAGTACATTCTTTTTTTCCATTGTATCTGTCTGTTAATTTACTATAAACAGGAAATTCTTTACAATTCAGGTAAAAACAAAGTATAACAATTGACAGTTGTTTTCAAAGAAAGTGATATTGGTCACAATTTGTGACATTCCACCAAAAACTGAAATTAAGTGACAAGAAATGATATGTTTACTGATCTGAGAATCTGTGACAGTAGTAAAAATGTGTATCCTTCCTTGTGATATACATGTACAGCATCATGCACCATAAGTTTATGAAAAAACATCACTTTCCAATTACTTTCTACATGTATGTAAAACAATCTTTTTGAAATAGTTTCCAATGACTTCATTTTTATTTTTTAAGTTTACTTTCAACAATTATAAATTCAATACAGATTGACCTCCTATATGCAACATTTTTATTAAAACCTGGTTGTTACCTTAATTACATGTAGGAAGTTACATGCATTTATTCTTGCTTGGTCAATTTCGCAACATCATTTCCTACTTTATTCTTAGTAAATCAACCCAAGAAGAAACTTACAGTACTTAAAGAAAATACAAATGTATGTCATATCTTAAAATCTTAATATTACAGAATAATTGGTGAATTATGAGAAGAAACAACATGTATATATGAATTAACCTCTTATATAAGTGGACCAGTACATTTTATTGTTTGTTATTTTGTTATGTTTGTAAACCTGTGCCAATTTACCTCAGAGAACCAGAACATCTTATTGTTTGTTATTCTGTTGTGTTTGTAAACATGTGCCAATTTACCTCAGTGGACCAGTACACTTTTTTTCACTTACATGTAAATTAAAATGTCACCAGATTTGGTGAAGTGAACAAAATTTTAGACTTGTGCTATGGATGCCAATGTAGTGAGGGTTCTTTTACATGCCATGCCTGCCGTGAAATTGGATCTTGGTTTTAGGTCTCACTGGAAGACTCATGACCGTCCATTGTCCATAGCAGTCCAACTACTAATTTTTGTGAATATACAACATCCCCCCTTTCTGACTTTTGGTACAAAAAATGACTACATGTAAGTCCAACTACCTGGCATTTGGAGAATTTTAATAAAAATAAAAATCCTGTGGACATTCACACCTCCATTATGTGTACAAACAACCTACAAAATATTAAAGCTACATAGCTCTAAACTTGTAGGAGGAAAAAGTCAGACAAACTATGATCTCTTTATGCAGCTACATGTACATGTACGATGTAGTACCAAGAAATGACTACTGGTAATTCCAAAAACCAGATATTTTGTGAACATTTGAAAAAAATCAAATTCCTGTGGACATGCTCACATCCTACAAAATATAAAATCTGTAGTTCTGAAACTGTACAAGGAAATAGCTGGACAAACCCTGTAACCATGGAAACAGACATAAAACCTATCTGTAGTTCTTAAACTGTACAAGGAAATAGCTGGACAAACCCTGTAACCATGGAAACAGACATAAAACCTATCTGTAGTTCTGAAACTAGCTGGACAAACCCTGTAACCATGAAAACAGACATAAAACCTATCTGTAGCTCTTAAACTGTACAAGGAAATAGCTGGACAAACCCTGTAACCATGGAAACAGAAATAAAACCTATCTGAAATGTATCAAAGAAACTATCAGACATTTTGAAATAAAAAAACTGTCAGTCAACCAGACTTTTTATTGGTCTGTACATGTATATATACACAATTGAAAAGAAATGGAAAATTACTGGTCATTTGGACCAGTTATCAGATAGATTTCACCAGACTTTTGTAAAATTTACCAGTTTTTCTGGTAAGACCGATGAATTTCAAAAACTCTGAACTATACAAAAATTATTTTTTTCATCAAACATATAAGAAAAAAGAATTTAAAAAGACTGTCTTGTATTGCAGATCCACAATGTATAACATCTATATAAGTAGGGCAAATGTGACAAAAAGGGATTTGAAATGTCTAAATCCAAACTAAAACTGACAATGACGATGCCATTCACAATCCTACTTGAGGATTTTTTAAATCTTAGATAAATATAAAATCATGACCATCCACAATTTGGATGGTCTAAACAACTATACCACACCTTACACAAAAGACTCATTTCTTTCCTCAGAGAAAAGAAACATGCATTGATTTTATTTATCGATTTACATTGTACAATTATGTGTCTCTTGAAAAATTTGTGTTCAATAATGTGTGTCAATTAACTTACACATACAACTGCAGCCACAAAAACTCCCTCGTTTGTGTTTCTTCGATTTTATTTTCTTAGTTGACATCATGTTATACATGTAATACACATGTGAGGGAATTACATACATTTATGTACATGTATAAGGTTAAGTAAGAATAAATAAAGACAGATGGAGAAAGTGGGAAAAGACAGAGAGAGGGGGTGAGGCAGAGAGATGGGGAGAAAACAGAGAGAGAGAGAGTACATGTAGATGTGGAAGATGCAAAAAAAGCTCAGCATAGGTCCATAGTAAAGGTAAAAATGTGTGGGAGAGGAAAGACAGAGACAGTGAGTTTAGGATGAGAGAGAGAGAGAGAAATAAGTGACAAAAAGTTATAGAGAGGAAGATAGATAGAGTGAGAGAGAAGAGAGATGAGGAGGGAAACACTTAAATGGAGGACAGAGACATGCAGATACATTATATTACAAAATTACTTGATTTAATAATATAATTTAGTTTTAGTTTTATATATGTGTAATTAGTAAGGGGTCATTGACAGGTCCTAACTGTAACTGAAATATTTGGAAAAAGAACACATTTTATCAATGAATTCCATTATCTTTAATTATTTTGAATTCCATTTATTTTCATTTGTATACTTTTTCTTAATTTGGTCTAAAGCAGTCTTTATAAAATAACTTCTACACAACAACTGAAAATTACAATTACAATAGAAAACTTTGACCTAGAATCTATAGCTTCGAAGGAGAAGCAAAAAATATGTCATGGAATTTGAAATATTTCATCTTTTACTTCAATATTATTTTAGCTTTGGACAATAGTCCTAATTACCATTGAAAAGCTGATAAGTGGGTATATATATACCTGGGGTAATTGAGGAGTGTTTCTTATCACCTGTCAGTAACATATAAAGGTTTTAACTATTATGAATTTGTAACCCTGTGGCAAACTAACCATGACTGGAACAACTTGTCATAATACATACATATGTAATGAAATGGCTATAACATGGTTCCTCGTTCCATTGGAATGTCGGGACAACATGAAAATTTCACTGTACGGTCAGATTTGTGATCCAAATACACGTGCATCCGACGCAGGCCAACGTGTACTTGGGATACAGAACTAGCCTGTAGTCTAGGGGCCTATAATTACAAATAAAAAAAACCCACATCCAGTTGTCAAATTTACAGACCCAGTTCCTTTCCTTTTGTTTTGCAGAGTATTTTACTTTTACTCAAAGAAGGTATGTCTTGTACAGATTACTCAAGCGATTATTATGACAGAGAGCGCCGAGTCTATAATGTCCATTTAAGATTTTGACACCTTCCCTATTTCCAGCGCTCATTCACTCGACCATGTACTATTGCAAATAAAATGTATTGACATTTGTAGTATAAATGAGAAAAATAAACTAGAGCAACAAAGAACTCCTAAGTAAAATTGAAAAATCTTTTTCCACGCGTGTTTGTAAATGGAAATACGACATTGCAGACTCCATAAACTCATGCTAACAAATTACATTGATTCTGTTTATAATTCTTTTATCCGTCTTACACATGCTGGTTTACCTGATTTTTATATAAATTTACAAGATTTAACCAAAATCTTTTACCAAAGAATCAGAAAATGCCACACTGTCATTTTCATGTGGACGTCCAAATGTGTTTACAATATAAACAATGCTATGTGACAGGTGCTTGAAAAACATGAAAGAAAACGTCAAGTTGAAAACTCACCTGCTTCTTTTCCAGCCATTTCAGCGGTAGTCACATTTAATATTTACATTAAATCCTGATTAAAAATTAAAAAATTTAGTAAAAGACACATAAATTCCTTCACTTAACCATGAACACACATTTACACGAAAGTAGGTAATCCATTCAAAAACTTCATGGATCAAACGCGGCGCACATCCCCGCGGATTGTCATTTAAATGCGCCACCTTGTGACTGATTAACCTAAGGGAAAAACCAGTTTATGTAGTTTAAAGCTGACATGAATTGCAATAACGCGCACTGGGTTCTGTCATGTTTGCATGGATGGTGGTGGATTAAGCGGTGCGGGTATACTATACCCATATTAATGTATCTTGTGTAATGTGACAATTAGATCGTATTTTAAATAAATCAGTTTATTGGAGGTACAGGCTACATTACTACAGTTACAAGGCCGAATTTTACAAAAAAAAGAAAGAAAAAAAACAACAACATGTGTTTGTGAAACACAAATGCCCCCGGTCCCAACAAATGTCCTACATTTTGATCCCACGCCACCCCATGGGCAGATGATTTCAGTGAACTTTGAGCAACCCTTAGATGAACTTACAGTCTAAGTTTGGTTATTGTATAACCATCCAAACTTGTATTGCACTTTATATGTAAGCGGGACGGAATTATGGACAGAAAAACAAACAAATAGACAGACAGACTATCCAAACACTAGATCCCCACCCCTCCCCGGGCGGACCTTTCAGGCCGGGGACATAAAAATTAATTAAATAAAACTTAAAATCGGGACAGATTTCAGAATTTCGGCTTAAACTGTTTCCAATACAAATACATTTAGTTCGATTTGAATAAAATTAAGAATCGTTTAGATAGAATGAGCACCAATATTGAACATTCATCTCTCTCTCTCTTTCTCTCTCTCTCTCTCTCTCTCAAATAAAAACTTTCAAGGACGTAAGTAATCTATTTACATGATCAAACATAGATCTACATGGGGCGCCGTTTTAGTATTAATTCACTATTTTATGATATTATAAAATATTACATAATCGAATTTCGGCTTTCAGAAAATATTTTTTTATATCACAAATTCATTTTTTTATATAAAAAATGAATTTGTGATATCAGCGATTCAATTTTATTTATATCAAAAAATGAATTTTTTATATCAGAAATTAGTGAATAAATACTAAAACGGCGCCCCATACATAGATGTCTTGTTACCAACACATACAAATACATAAATTATCAGTTAATACAACTAATAACCGGACAGAGCGGTTACATCTGCTTCTATACGTCATATAGATGTGTATTTGTCAGGGTTTTTTGTATATCGTTGACCAATGACGCTTTGTATCTGCTGTAGTAAAACCTAACCGACGAAACAGTGATTCACGAATTTCTCTCCTAGATAGGAAGATTAACACCTCTTTAGCACATGTATGTATTTTGTTTGCATCATACCGTCGACTATTAAAGTGAGAATTCGATATGCCTCTACATGTAATACAAACTTTCACGTATTTGAATTATTGATTAGAAATACGACACATAATTCGAAGAAACGGCATATAACCGGAACGTGTCCAATGCCATGGTTTCAGGTGATTTGAACCTTATATATTGTACGTATTTCCTACCGCGTCACTGCTAGCAAATATCAATGAGATACGTGCTGCCTACAGCAACTTGTGAGTATGATACTGAAGTGAGTAGTTATTAGAGTTACCAATGGACATTAAAATGATACATTAAAACTTTGAAATTTTACGAAACAAGACGCCGAAAATAAGCTGAACATTGACTCATAAATTTTTTTTAAAGGATGTACTATGCTTGCTCCTTTTTTGAATCCCAATTTATGCAGCTTCATGTTAGGATACTTCCAGGGTCGTAACTACCTATCTGGCAACCGCACCACCTATTTTTTTTGCCCCCCCCCCTTTTTTTATAAATCATGTCATGAAAATATTTGGAAACAGTGTTATATTTTATCTAAGTGTTCAGTTTTATCCTCGACGGCTATACCCCCAATATAGGAGGCCTCAATCGACGGCTACCAAATCCCTAAACCATCTGTTTTCGGGTCCTATTTACGGCCCTGACTTCCTGGTATGTTTGGTTAAAATTAATCCACTTGATCTTGAGAAAAATCATCAAACTGTCTAATATGGCATTGGTTCGTGAGTTTTAGATGTGTAAAATTTTTGTCCATTTTGGCCTCTTCTGGGCTTTCTATGGGTCCTAACCCCTTTTGATTAGCGAACTTCAAAAAGTTTTATATTAGCATACTTCCTGCTAAGTTTGGTTAAAATTGGCCCACTGATTCCCGAGAATTCAAACATGTATAAAGTTGGCGAATACTCATTATTTTGTTTACTGATATGCCTGTGACCTTGACATTTGACCCCATGGCATTAAAACTCTGTCACAATGATATTTACATAATTCCTAACAACATCATAATACGCGTATATTTGCACATAAAAAATCAATCATTTCTGAGTTAATAATTCATTTGTATAAAACGGTACCCCATGCCATGTATTATATTTTAAATTTACCGGGTGGGCACGTTGTAAATAACCCAGTAAGATGCTTTCTGTTTACATGGGCACGTATGACAGTGACCATTTGTCTCATGACATTGACCTTTGATACCGTGACCATGAAACTTTGTCACAATGAACCTTTGATAATATCTAACAACTCTCCAATATATCTTTGTATGCCACAAAAAGTTATTCAGTTTTAGTCAATGAGCCATTTGTATAAAACTGTACGCCCTCTGGCGTAAACTTTTCACATATGCGAAATCTTCTCCAAGGCTGTTTGATAGATTTTGACGAAACTGGATAGGAATAAAGTGCTCATTGCCCCCTACATATGTTGTTAATTTTCGTTCAGATTAGCCCAGGGGTTGATGCAGGGTGGGTGACAATGCGTCTAGAAGGCCCCTTCTTTGAGAAACTTGTTCTTCTGACTGGCTGTTTAGAAGTACAAACTGGATTATCATATGGGTGTGGAAAGGATATTTGTTGTTTTTAGTTCCATTTTGAAGTCATTTTTTGACATGTATTTGATGTTTTCGGACTTTGTCATTTTTGCATATGTTCAGGCCATTTCTTTGGATTTCCTACTATCTAATTCAATTGAATGGCAATTGAGTAAATTAATGTTTACTTGAAAGATCAAGATCTGGGTACATAATGATTTTTAAAGATTTTTCAAAAGCCTTTTCTATTTCTGCTGAAAAATGGGAGGGTGGTGTCGGGACTGAATTAATGCATGTACTAGAATATATTTTATTTTCAACTTTTTTTTCTAAAGAAACACCATGAAATTTTACGGACTTTATCAGGACTGAAGTACTGATGTGCATAAATACATGTAAATATTGTGCTCAGGTAAGCAATATAAAGCCCACTTGGGCTCCTTGTTTTAATAAGATTCCATTTAAAATGCAAAATCACTTTTATACATTTGATTGCAATAATAGTAACGAGTTGTATGGGTGTGGACGTATTTTGCTATATAAGGCAAAAACTGATTACATACTCAACCTATCCCCGGTTTAGGAGTATGGTCCAGACTGGGTCTTGATGCTGGTGAATTCAGGGCAATCGAATTAAAGAACAGACTAATATTCATTTAAAACTAGAAACAATGGTATTTTTTTCAATTCAATTCCTTTATTGTGAGACATATATCCCATCATATAATATACATGCGAGTAACACAATAAACGTGGGCTAAATATGTATTGAAAAATGCATATGACAATGATGTTTTTCGAGTTGTTCCATTCCGTTCAATTTTGTTGGAATAGTTAGCGTTCATGTCATGTGACTTCAACCGAATGTCGGGCAAGATAACTTCTGGTTCCGTAATATTTACATTGGCAATATTCAGTGATATCTCATTTCTGTTTTTCTCCGAGGATTTGATTTTAGATAGATGTTCTTTCTTGTAACGACTACAAGTATCGCCACTTTCCTGTAGGCTGCCTTTCACATCTGGCACCTAGCACTGCATAATATCTATATTCCAGATCATATGTTTAACCGGAAGAGTTGCTGTCCTCATTTTCTCTGAAGTTGCATATTATAAGACGAACCTTAACGGAACGGAACGACTCGAAAAAAGACCTATTGACGGAGAATGATAAGAGTATAAACAATAGATCTACTTTAACGGAGTGCGGTACTCAAATGTAGGCATACTCAAATATTTTTAAAAATATTTCTGAAGTATTCTTCAAATAGGCAATAATTTTCAGTAGGTCTAGATTTACCCAGTACTCTTGAAAGCTCAACTAACTTTTCATGATTTTAAGAAAAAATATATATACAAAATTTATGCTAGGACTAGACATGCTTGTATATTTATGGAATACAATTGTAAATTTTGGTGAACATTATTGCTCATTTGGAAAAAACTACAGAAATGTTAAAAAAATTGTCTGAGTACGTACTTTAATTTGTAGTACCGGTATCATATGCCTACCTAATGACTTACTTATTAAATTTTACATTGAGGGATATCGTAAGCGTGAGCTCCCCAAAATATTTGAATGATGAAAAATAATAATGTGTTTCCTATTCAGTGAATCACGGATGTTTTGCAATCGACTATTGAGTCAAAATTACGCTGAGCTTGAGTAAATTTGGTGACTTTTGGGCCAAGTGCAGTATTATTTCCGGAGAATCGGTTTGGTTTTAAATAATATAGTGTGTATATCATTTCCAGTCGAGCTTTAGACACGCTGAACATCCAAGACTTTTACCTCCAACGGCGTAAATCTACAGATTAAATCGTCATATCGTTGATTTTCAAACATATTACTTTAGTAATGTAGATATTTACATAGGAATGGAACCGTGTTTCTAGGCTGTCAAAGACAGGAAATTGCCTGTTGGTAAGAAAGGTATAAAGAAATAGAATCCTGTCATCACGACACTAGAAATGCCACTTTGAGTCTATGTTGTGAATGACATAAATTTAGTCATGGATTACGATGGTTTGTTGTAATTGTGCGCACCTAAGATGAATTTAGTCAAGCAGTCGCTATAGATAAACAGTTTGAATTGGTTCAAAACATTGATTGAATACATCAAACATCAGACAAAATGGTAACATAACATTTTATTCAGTAATCAATAAACTGTAGCGAGATCGAAAAGAGACTCACGCCTGTGTTCAGTGACTGATCACCATCTTGTTGTAATTGTGCCCATGCTAAACTATAGGTCCGGTACATAGAATTACCGGAATACCCGCGATTTACCGAAATGCCCGGTGAAAACACCGAAATACCCTCCAAAAACATCAAAATACACATTATTATGCCATAAAAAGTATATGTCTAGTATGTTATATAGATAGTTATTGTATATAAAGTTACTTTTTTTAATAAATCAGCCGATTTTCGTGGTTATTGATTAAAATGTAATTCTTCCAAGAAAGATAACTCTTTCATTAAATTTAGTTTTTAACGTGTTGATAAAAACCCAATGTAACTAAAAAATTTTATTAATGTATTTCTTGTAAATAACAATAATTAAATTTGTTTGTATTATGTACGTGTGCAAGAGAAAGGGGCAATTCTGATAGGAATTACGTCTTTAAAATAG
Source organism: Atrina japonica (assembly GCA_030159075.1). Taxonomy (NCBI): domain Eukaryota; kingdom Metazoa; phylum Mollusca; class Bivalvia; order Pterioida; family Pinnidae; genus Atrina; species Atrina japonica. The sequence continues at coordinate 750,546 of BROG01000155.1, forward strand.
TTTCTATTTTAATAGTTGCTTCCACTCTATATGGATTTTTGATGACATGTATATTTATTATGATACTTGAACTTGTGTTATATGCGTGTGCAAGCGAAAGGAGCAATTATGGTAGAAAAAGGAATATTTATAGTATAATCATGTAAAATTATTATATGATATTAGAAAATAAAAGCTGATGAACTGTATTTTTAATTCTTAGTTATTTTATTCTGGGAATAAAATGTCTCACCTCTATTCGAGTGAAAGCAATTCATGCAAGAGTTATCGTTCTTGACCCAATGTCTACACGTTAAAAATCGCTTTTTATGTCAAAATACTTACATTATCAAACTGAAAATTGGGGAAATACATTTAAACACTTAGATTCAAACTATGATGTTAAATATTTGTGCTCAAATGAAGCATTTTGGTGTTTTTGAAGGGTATTTCGGTGTTTTCACCGGGCATTTCGGTAAATCGCGGGTATTCCGGTAAATCTAGTTACCCCTATAGGTCTTATTCATTATGTTCATGTGTCAAGCATTGTTTAGACAGTCTATGTGCTTTTACGAAGGCTTCAGTCATAGGATTGCTGGACATTTCATACTGATGATGAATCGTACCCAATGAAAGATGAATCGTACCATGTGAATTTTGGGTACAAAACGTCTGGTCAAATCTTACCCAGTATATATTTGGGTATGATTTGTCTTGGACATTTCATACCCTGATATATATATATATATTTGAATTTGGGTTTGAAGCAAATTAAATCAGGTATTTATAGGTACGGTTTTTGTATATTTATTTATATTATTTATTTATTTGAGCTTATATTATATCTTGATAAAAAATGTGCAAACTTAGATTATTTATAAGGAGCTTAATCTTGAAATTTATGGGAACAACTCATATTTTGATTTTAATCTGTCAATGTTGCTTTTTACATATTAATGATTAATATTAAAGCAATATTGACAATGTCAACCAGTATCATGTATGCGAATCATTGCAGATATTTCATACACGGCTAAACGTATGTTGGACCTTTATTAGCCATTAAAGAAAATAAAAATGTCATAAGGAGTGGTTTCCATTATCACAATTATTTATTAATTGATCAGATTTCATGTAGATGTCGCGAATTTGTTTGAGATTGTGAATAAAACTAAATCAGGTGCGTTATTGTTGTTTATGATAACACCGATATATAAGTTGGGTTAGCTTTATATATTACTGATGAAAATAAGAATAGGCAATACAAATTTTGAATGTTCGTACATGAAAGTCATGAAGTTCTGCCTTTTCAGTGATGTAATAACGTACATTTTATTCTATATGCTTTAAGGACCGCCTTACTTAGTTTGACTGTTACATGTACATTAACTAGGTACATGTACAGGAAACTGAGATGTGCAATTATTGACATGCATGAAAAAAGATGACCAGACAATATACATGTATTTCATTTGCTTGAATAAAAACAAGGTGTAGTTGATTTCTTATCTGTACTGATTATCCAAGCTCAAATTTAATATACAACTTTTAACTTACTTATATAACACATTGTACTTAACTGTTTATCACCAACAGATATCTGTCATTTTATGATATTGGTACTTAACTATGTGATCACCATCACACGTCTGTCATTTTATGATGTTGGTACTTAACTGTTTGATCACCAACACCCATCTATCATTTTATGATGTTGGTACTTAACTGTTTGATCACCAACACACATCTATCATTTTATGATGTTGGTACTTAACTGTTTGATCACCAACACACATCTATCATTTTATGATGTTGGTACTTAACTGTTTGATCACCAACACACGTCTGTCATTTTATGATTTTGGTACTTAACTGTTTATCACTGACACACATGTCATTTTATGATGTTGGTACTAAACTGTTTGATCACCAACACACGTCTTTCATTTTATGATATTGGTACTTAACTGTTTATCACCAACACACCTCTGTCATTTTATGATATTGGTACTTAACTGTTTATCACCGACACACATCTGTCATTTTATGATGTGGTTAATTAACTATGTGATCACCAACACAGTCTTTCATTTTATGATGTGGTTACTTAACTGTTTGATCACCAACACACGTCTTTCATTTTATGATATTGGTACTTAACTGTTTATCACCGATACACATCTATCATTTTATGATATTGGTACTTAACTATGTGATCACCAACACAGTCTGTCATTTTATGATCGCCAGATACTTTCTGGAATTTTATTTTTCATCAATTTAAGTGGAACCATTTGGACCTATGAAAATGATTAGAAAAAATGGGGAAGGAGACATTAAAAGATAAAAAAGTAGATTTAAAAATCTAAATGAGGCAGAACAGATTGAGGAAAGGTAAAGATGCATCCTACATCCTTTGCCTCTTGTAAAAAGAAATTTATATACATGTATTCAGAAAAAAGCTATAACTCCACAGTACTCTGTCTAAGACATACCGGTATTTCATTATTTATGTACATGTATATTTTTTAAGAGTATATTTTGTTTTTAGGTGAATTTACAACTATACTATGTGTGGAATTTGTTGTGTATTGGAAAAGTATTCGGTTCATACTGATCACGGAGCACAGGTAATCACATGTAAATTAGTTATATAGTGTTCATTGCTCTCGCACATTATATATATATATATATATAACTGCAATTACATATACCGGTACTGGTAGGCTGTTATTGTACATGTAGTGATTGTAAAGGGATTGTTTGCAAGTACAATATCATTAGTCTTACAGATTTCATACTTCCAAACATTTGAAGTGAAATTAGCTTAGACTGAACTTATCACAGTGATACAGATGTTTTCTAGATTCAAATCAGGGTGTGTCAGGCCTAAAATTTATAAACACATAAAGTGACTGTTCCTTAAAGTGATATGAGCTGTCGTAGATGAAAAAGTTTACATGCCCATTTTATGTAATATTTTATCTCGTAAACATCCCCAAGAAGTCATCTGGTGGTTAGAATAACAAATGCATGCGTATAATTGCCCTAAATTTGCCAAACATAACCTGTAATATTAGTTTGATATCATTCTCGCCATTACACATCAACTTTCAGTAATTTTTGCAAAGATTACAGAGTGTCCAATACAACCTGCTATTTGAAGTTTATATATATTCTATTCATATCATCCTTTGTGTTTTTATTGTACACCATTATTTTATACCTAAATCAGGCAAAGTTGGTCTTTTCCATCGTTTCAAAACACTGGTTTCTGAAATTGTCCAAGTGCCGAGTATATCGGGTGATCTCAACCCATTTTTAAATCGTCCCATCACATACTCGTATTTATCATTCTTGACAAATATGAACTGCCCAACTCCACTGGATATGGCGGTACAATTGTAAAACATGAGATGCACATAATTTTCACAGTTATATTGTCTAGATTTTGGCAATGTCAGCATTCATTTAAGGGTAACATTAAAGACTTGAAAATTTTCTTTTAGTGACTTGATATTTTTATTTATATGTTGATCCGATTTGTTTCAGGTATTTAAAACAGCATTGAAAAGCACATATTTTACATAATACATGTACTTTCCAATAAAAATCACGTCCTGTATTTTAAAAGTTTTTAAAAATACAACACATTAAAATCGGCCGACTATAACACACCCAATTGTGTAAAGAGCCGTGGTTGCTGATAGATCGAGCGCATAAATGACCGAGATCCCCCTGACTGAAATACGAAGCACATTTGTTATTTAAAGAGTTTAAGAGTTTATCTGAAAGGTCAATGCATACAGAAATACAACCAGATTTTTTAAGGTACTGGAAAACTTAAATTCTATTAAATTAAATATTCAGAAAAGAATATCTTTTACAATGTTTTATGTGTTTTATAATGTATTTGAACACAAATTTTTATCATATTCTCATCTGTATGACATAGAACATAAATTATCATTGTGACAGCTTATATCACTTTAACTAAAATGCTTGAAATTATCAGCAAAAGTCTCGGGGCTTTTGGATGAGATTTAAATCCATGGTATAATGTCATATTAGGCATGGTATACTAAAGATTCTACACTGAATTTGAGGAAGATAAAAATAGCTTAGATTCTGTTGTGGTTGATATCTCCTGTACACCTGGTGCCAGTTGTAAAGAAATATCAAAAGAAAGACAATATGGAGATGACAGATCATTACAACCAACCAGCTAACAAACATGTACAGCGTAATTTATGGCAAAATGTGAACTTGTAGAAATGATAAAATGGTACCCAGAGATTTTGTTACAATATTAACATCAAAAGGAAAAAATAACAAAATTTTGTATGTCAGTTGCAAGATGTCGAAAAACACTGACATATGATTATTACATGTAGTTCAGTTTAATTACAAACCTATCAGACATAGGGACATATGTGGTTTGAAGAATTCAGCTTTAAGTCTTTGATGTCAGACATGAAGAAGTCAGTTGAAATTCATATACAATTATTGTTTGTTGGCATATACATTGGTATGTAAATATATGTGTAATTGAACTCATTGTTTGTTGGCATATACATTGGTATGTAAATGTTTGTGTAATTGAACTCATTAGATTCTAATTTAAAAACTAAAGGATGATGACAGGCTACAGAGACGTGGTCCGGACAAAAGTACAACACAACAAATTTTGATATCTGAGAATCAAAAACTAACATTATCTGGGCATGTTCTTCACCTTAGAGGTCAGTTGACTCCACAACCATTAACAAATCAACAGGGAGATTATCTGCTCTGGAATGGAGAAGTTTTTGGAGGGATTCAGGTCAGTTTTAGACTCTAGCTTCTGCACATGTAGATTATACATATTTTAGATTCTGTTAACTGTTTTACATATATATGAGTACACATATAAAACTCATAGTTTGATACATTTAGCATGGCTGCAAATACAGTAAATGATCATTTACAATGTAGATGATATCAAGATGATGATGATGATGATGAATTATAGTTTTGACAGTTTTATTATTATCTTGAATTTATTTTTGACATTATTATTATCACCAACATCATCATATTGTTGACATTGTTGTTATCATCACTATATTATTGACATCCAATCATCATCATCATCATCATCATTATCATCATTATCATCATCATCATTGTCATCATCGTCTTATTGAAATTATTGCTATCATTAACATAATCATCATATTGTTGACATTGTTGTTATCATCACTATATTATTGACATCCAATCATCATCATCATCATTATCATCATCATCATTGTCATCATCGTCTTATTGAAATTATTGCTATCATTAACATCATCATCATATTGTTGACATTATTGTTATCATTACCATATTGACATCCAGTCATTATCATCAATATAATCATAATGTTATTGATGTCATTATTACCATGTTATTGACATTGTGTCATTATTACCATGTTATTGACATTGTGTCATTATCACCATGTCATTGGCATTGTGTCATAGTCATCATGTTATTGACATTCAGTAATTAGCACCATGTTATTGACATTGTGTCATTATCACCATGTTATTGATATTTTGAAATTATCATCATTTTATTGACATTATGTCATAATCATCATATTATTGACATTCAGTTATTATCACCATATTATTTACATTGTGTCATTATCACCATGTTATTTACATTGTGTCATTATCACAATGTTATTGACATCCAGTCATTAGTTGACATTGTGTCATTATCACGATGTTATTGATGTCTAGTTATATTATCACCATATTATTGACATCCAGTTATTGTCTCCATGTTCTTGACATCCAGTCATTATCACCATATTATTGACATCTAGTCATTATCACCATGTTATTGGCATCTAGTTATTTTTACCATGGTATTTACATCAATTTATTATTATCATTTTATTTACATTCAGTCATTATCACCATGTCATTGACATTGTGTAATTATCACCGTGTTATTGATATTATATTATTATCACCATGTCGTTGACATTATATTTACATACCGACTGTAATTTCCTTCATTACAGTTATACAGAAAGTTCGTTTTGTTGTATCAATAAAACCAGTTAGTCATCATGTGATCTAAGTGTTAACTGCTAGCTGGGGTAGGAATACCTGAATATCTAAGAAACCTTTTCCATGACCATGTTATGGCAGCGATTTGTGGGACAAGTATTGTCTGAACATATGAATGAATCAATAAAGAATAAAATAACACACATTCATTCCATATTTTTATTTAAAACCATTTATTGCCACAAAACAAACAAAAATCACTGAGAGAAATCGAAAACACAAGACTAGTCCTGCATCTTTAGCACACTGTAGATGCCAATATCATAGGCCTATTGCAATAGATCTAGGTCATGTTACGAAAAGAAACACAGGCCACAGAAATGAAAATTTGCTTCGTAGTTACGTTGCTTGTAAGTAAGTTTGAAAAGGGAGTCGGGTCTAGTGCAATTTTGTCCTGCATCTCTGATAAACAGCTTGCTTTTCCGTCACCATATAGGCTATTCCTGTCAGAAACAATTTGTCACTCGCACCGCGTGAAATCGACTCTCAGTTCACCTCAAATCCTATTAATTGCTAGGCTAATTACCAGGCCCATCTTGTTTTTCACAACCTGTAATGTTAATGCCGAGCATATGTAGTATTCATAGGTTTCTCAGTAAATTGATAGGATACTGTATATGATCAGCTTGTGAAAACTGAAGTCTTAATTGACATATGGGTCTATTATAATTTATAGGCCTACACGGACTTTCCATAATGAACGTGTCGATAATTATCTTTTAAACAGAACAATAGAAGTTTGTTATTTCACAACATAATCTGCATTTGTCTTGTTTCAATTGATTTGAAGGATTTGCTAGTGGGCTAGCCTATATACTGAAATAGGTCTACTTACGAAATCGTCACCCCTTCACAGTTCATGGCATTTCCCAGCTGATTCAGCGATTGGTAAAATATCAAATAGAATGGCTACTTCCAGTTGTCATCAACGAATATTAACAGTCACACTCAAACTTTCTGTGATATATTCCACTGATAAAATATCAGAATTCAAAAGAAAATTTGTTGTAAACAACGATCATCTGTTGCTATCCAAATCACACATTGTAGGCCTATCAGCCATTTTGCAAACGGCCCATTCGGGCAATTCTCTTCTGACACATTTAACCCGCCACTACTAAAGTTCGAATATTAAAAATAGCAAACTAAATCTGAGAATAAGTATTCAAAATTGTCCATATCACTAGTTTCTTTCAAGATGATATAAAAAAAAAAGAAATTAAACCTTAATTTCATTAGTATTTGCGATCAGAAAAGAGAACTACTTCTCATGTCAAAACAGCTGTTGAGCCATTACGTCATATGAAAACATCCCCCGCAATGTCAGTGTTCCGGAATGAATTTAGTATCCAGTGGACTACAGTTTCACTGAAAAATGGTAATGTGTATAAATATAAGGATTGTTTTTCATTTTTTGAACATCATCGGGGTATAAAAGCAATTGCTCATGGAAAATATTCATTGTGCAGCACAAAGTGCTGCACAGAATTTTTTCCATGAGCAATTGCTTTTATACCCTGATGATGTTAAAACAAAATTAAAAACAATCCTTAAGTGTTTTTATCACCAATTTATTGAGATCCAGTTATTATCGCCATGTTATTGACACCCAGTCATTATTACCATGTTATTGGCACCCAGTCATTATCACCATGTTTTTGATATCCACTCATTGTCATCATGTACTTGACATTGTGATGATTATTATCATAATGTCAAGTTGTCACCTTCATTGTATGAGTACAGGTACATGAAACAGAAAATGATACTCAAGTTTTATTGGATAAACTTTCATCTTCCTCTGAGCCAGCACACATTTTGTCTACAATGGCTGACATACAGGGACCATGGGCATTTGTTTACTGGCAGGTGATACATTATTTTTTATCTTTTACAAGTCAATATAAATCATAATTATCTTAAAACCGAATTCAGTTTTTCTATGTGATTATGAGGTATATTTGATTACAAAGTGTTTTACTGATTTCAATCAGTGTATCAGAAGTTGGTTACTTGACATTCACAGTAGTGTGTTTAGCTCCTGGTTGGAAGTCCCATATTGCTGGTAAAATCTACTTTTTGACATATTTTATAAAAAAAGATCTTCTCTGCTTTGAGATATATCAATGACAGATTATTTTGAGTATTGTTCTTTTAATCACAAAATCTCTCACCTTTAGACAGGGAGGATTGGAGTAAAAAAACTTTGCTGGTTTACTTTTGGAAGGCTGTTGCCATGCTGTCACTAATAACTCTACATGTATACAAAGACGCAAGACCTCTGCTTTGTTGACACCCTCCTGATAGTTACTCTTCACAAAATAATATGATAATTTGTCTCGTTGACATCCTCTTATTAATAATTTCATTCATACAGAGGACATATTTACATTGCTTCTATTCTCTACGCTATTTGGTATAACTGCACTATCTCCATCTTGTTGCCGCCATCCTACCAGTTAAATGTACTTTGTTACTCTGTAGGAAAAACTCTTGATTTGTGTGTTTTGTTTATACCTCACATTACTGTTATGAGTTTTGGTGTATTCTTGTTGTATTGTATAAAAGTGTCATTTGCAGAATAAGTGCAGAAGATTATGGTTTGCTAGGGACATTTTTGGAAGGCGTAGTCTATTATGGCATCTTCCAGCAAATGGGGACGAAGATTTCATATTATCATCCATTAAAATTCATGGAAAGGTAATAGTTCATCCTATATCTAAAAGTGTAAATCATTTGTATATTTTAATGTATATTAAATGTTTATCTTATTGTGTAGATCATTTGTATATTTTAGTGTATACTATACAGTAAAACCTGTTTTCATGACCACCTGTGTATTAAGACTACCTGTTCACAGTTTTTTTATGATCCCAATATTACCATTTCTGTACAAATCAACCTCTATATAAAGACCACCTCCCTATAACCAAATACACACACAAACCCATCCAAAACCAAAACAAAACCCAAACACGCACCACCACACACCACCACCACACCACAACACACCACCACCCATCACACACACAACAACCACCACACAAAGCAACACCCAACAACAAAAAACATCAACACACAATACACACAAACAAAACCACACCCACACCAACCACACAAACAACCAGACCCACACACCCAAACACAACCCCCCCACAACCACACAAAAAAAAAAAACCAATACAAAACACATTCCCAACAAAAAACACTCCACACCAATTGCACCACCAACCAACTATCAAACCAACACCCACACACACACCACCCCACACCAAGCATCCACGAACCACAAACACAACACCACACACCATCAACACAACAACAAACGAAACAACCACACCCACTTTCGACAAAACCCAATAAACACACAAAACACAAAAACACACACACAACCAATCACACAACACAAAACACACAAAACTAAAAAATACCGACACCAACACCACATCCCACCAAACCACCAAATACAACACCAACCAACACGCACAAGACACCACAACCAGAACCACCCCCATCAACACCCAACCACACACAACGACACAACAACACACCACACACCCACACAATAACCAAAATCAAACAAACACAACCAAACCACATAAACAACCACAACCCAACATCAAACACCACAAGACCCACCAAGGCACATACACCAAACCCAGGCAGACCATACAACACAACCCACAAAAACCTCCCCAAAACAACACACCACCCACAATACAACCCAAACGCACACCACACCACGCCACCCCAAACACACATCAACATCAACAACCAACCAACACAACAAATGAAACACAAACCACCAACACCACACAAAAACGTACACATCAACTAAATCACACCCACTAAACACCACCACACAACAACACCCACCCAAGACCCACACAACAACCAACCACAGCAACTACCACCCATCATTAAACCACCACAGCACACCCCAACAACACCACACCAACCACCACCCAAAACCAAACACCACCAACAACCCCCAAAAACACAACACCAAACACAACAAAAACCAAAACCACCCAACAAACCCAACCACTCAACCCACACAAATAGCCAAAAACACCACCCACATCACACCACTCACCACAACAACAAAACACCACACCACCAACACCCACACACACACAACAAAATTTCCAACACACCCATAAATACCACACACCCACAAGTCTTCTCAAACATCAAAACCCAACAAAACCACACCACAACAAACACACAACACACCACAATTCGACACAAGCATTACCAACACCAACCCACGACCAACCCACCAAAACACCCACCCACACCAACAAGTACATCACAACACACACTCAACATCCAAAACCACCAGACACAAAAAAACACAACACAACACACCGGATCAGTCTAAAATCAAAAAAGCACCCCAACAAAACCAACACACAACCAAACCGACACCCCACCAAAAAACAACCACCCAAAAATCCCATAATCAAACCACACCCAACACCAAAAAAACACAAAACATAATCAACAACAAACACACCCACAACAATAGTACTCAACCAACAACCACACACACAAAAACACACACCACACAACCCATAGTTCCAACACACACACAAACCCAACACACACAACCAAACGCAAATAACTTCAGCACACCGACAGCTACACAAAACCCAAAGCACTTACACGCCCATACCAAACCACACAACCCACAAACCACACCCCAACAGTCTAAACCAAACACACAAAAACACATTCAACAAATCAGCACCATCAATCCAAAAATACCCCACATGCAATACATCCCAAACCAAAGAAAAACTCACCACAAGAAAACAATAACCAAAGCAACATAATTACCACATCACAAAAAGTACCAACAAATACAAAACCACAAACCAACACAAAACAAAAACAATCCATACACCCCAACCCACACCCTAAAACAAATAACAACCCACCTACCCCCAAAGCCCCTCCCCAACCCACATATAAACCAATCTAAACAACAAAACAAACCCACAACCACATACCACATCATACACACTCCATCAACCAACAAAAGAACATAAACAACATCACAACCACCAACAACCATCCACACCAAGACAACAAAATACAACCCCAATCCTAAACACAAAAAAAACAAAAACCCACACCAACAAAATACCACACCACCAATATTACCACCAAAAACACACCATCATCCAATCCAGCCACCAACCACACAAGACCAATTCAAAACCAACAATCAACACACCAAACACCTCGACAAACAAAACAACCCAAAAGACAAACCACACAAATAACAATACCAAACAACAAAGACCCATACAATCCAGAAAACATATCAAAAAGGTACAACACCAGACTCAATCGACCCACAACCACAACAATCAATACCACAAATCACATAACACACCAATAACAACAACAAATAACAACCCAACCCACAAAAAAAGCACACATCCAAACCCAAATCAAAAGCACCTACATCAACATCATAAAACACCATCAAGAAGAACGCATTGCGACATACAACGTAACACAAAACACCCATCCACACGAATACCAAATCCCCCACCACAAACACCATCCCCAAATCACACCAACACACAACCACACAAAAACAACCCACACCAAAACATAACACAACCACCCACACCAACCCAAACCCAACCACCCCATCACAAACAACCTCAACAAACAACACACACACTCTATCAACAATAACCCAAAACCCACAAACCACACACAACAAACACCACCACACAAACCCCACACCAACAACACACCCCCACCCACCATCAATCAACACGACCAACCACTAACACAAACAGACTAAACAAAGAACAATAACAACACACAAACCCACAATCACACAAACAACAACAACCACCAGACCCCCCACCTATACAAATCAAAATCACACCACCCAAAACCCCACAAAAAGATCAAGAACATGAAATATCCATAACAAAAAACTCAAACAAAAACAAAATGTCACACAAACACAGACACCCCAAACACATAACACACAAAAATAGACACCAAAAACAAAACACAACATCTAACAACCCCACACATAAAACAAAAATACAACAGCACCACCCAGACACCCACAATAAACACACCCAAAACCACCAAAAAAACCAACGCCACTTAAACCACACCAAACACCAAAAACGATAAAAAACAATAAACCACATACCAAGAAATCAAACCCACCAATTAACCACCACAACACAAAGCACAACACAGAACCAACAAAACACACAACACCACATACACACATCACAAAAAACCACACCCCACCCACCGACATCCTCACAAAAACAACCAATCGCAACACCAGACACATGCCACAAACACACAAAAACCACTACACCAAACCAGAATCAAACACCCAACAACATAAACACCCATCCAAACAAACCCAACCCACCAAACCCAGACACTCATAAGACGCCACACTCCAAACCCAAAACAAACACAACAGAAACCCACCCACAAAAGCATCACCAACCCAATAGCCCCAACCCTACAAAAAAAACCAAACGCCCCAAACCAACAAATTCCCCACACAAAATCCCATAAACCAACACAAACAACCACCACCACCAGCAAAAACAAACACACCACAAACAACCCCACCCCAATACAACACCTAACTAATAAAAACACACAACCAAACCACACTACCAAAAACAAACACAACACAAATACCACAACAAAGACAAAGAACCATCAACCACATCCCACCAACAAGTCATCCACACCAAACCAAATTTCCACACATAAACCCACCACTCAACACCCAAAACCACCCAACCCAACACCCAAAAAACCACCAACCACTACAAACCAACCACCCCATAGACAACACAAACCCTACATTACAACCCCAATACCATCCCACCACAACCATCACACCAATCCACCACCTCCACCAAACACACCGTAAACAACAAACACACACATGCCATCACGTCACACCAACCAAACAGAACCAACAACCACCACACACCAGCACCACAAGAATTAACAGACCAAAACTAAAAAAAACAAACAAACACCACAATAAACCAAAACTACGCACACATCACCCACCAAAAACACAAACCAACAGATAATATCCACACCAGCAAAAACAACCAAAATCCATAAACAAAAAAAAACCAAACAATATCCCAAGCACAAACCCACCACACCACACCCACACCAAACCCTACAAAACACACACCAACACCTACACCAAAGAACACTACACAAATAACCAATACCACACCCACACACCCCCAAGATTCGCAATCACAAAACAACACTATCATGACCACACCCACAACAAACAAAGCCACCCAAACCACACCAAATAAAACACAAAACAACACCCAACCCAACCACCATGAAAAAACAAAACCCACACCACCACCCCACCCACCCATATACTCATAACCATCACACCAAAAACCACACCAGCAGCAAAATACCAGAACAAAACAACCACAACCAAATCCACCAAACAACCAACCATACACACACGACCCACAAAACCACCACCACAAATCAATCATAACAAACACCAAATAAACACCCACCCATAACACACCAACGCAAACCAATCACAAGTAACCACAAAAGCGCCCATGAAGCAATCCCACAAACCCATAACAAACAACACCACAAACCAAAACAAACACACACCACACACAAACACACAGGTGCAAAAAACCAAACCAAACAACCATTACCAGCACACACCAACCACGACAACCCAACAACCCAAACACAAACCCAACCACAATAAAACACAACAAAAACAAAACATATCCCAACAACCTAAAACATAAAAACAAAACACACACCAACATTGACCCACGAAAAAACGACACAAGCAAAAACAGCCAATAAAAAAACAAAACCCACGCAATAAATTCACATAATCCACCCACACCATACACACCTAAACCCAAGCAAAAAACACACCACGCCAAAACCACACATCCAACCACCGCCAGAAAACAGAAAAAAACAAAGCAACAAGAGCCAACGCAAACCAAACACCGCACGACAACACATGACACCACCAACCAAACCACAGGCACAACACAAACATCCCACTAATCACCACACAAACATCACACATTATACACAGCATATCGAACACAACACCAAAAACAACCCCATACACAACAAACCCAGCAACGGATAACCAACAACACACACCCCACCACAAACACCAAATCACACACGGCAACAACAAAACAAACAAAACCTAAGCAACACCACACCACCAACACAACAAAAGCAAATCAGAACAACACACACAACCAAACCTACCCAAAAGAAGGACAAACAAGCCCGACAACCACAAACCCACCAACGCACCCACCCAACCCACACCAACAATAGCCAAATCAAACAAACCCAACCAAAACCAAAATGCCCCAACAACAATAGCCAAATGCCAGAGATAAAATCAAAACCGAAACACCAACCACAACCCATCACCCCAAACACCCACCACAAACGCCACCACACATAAACAACACATCCACCCAACACACAAAACACCACACCACCCACCCGAAATCTACCAGAACCCAAACAACACACACCAAGCACAGTAAACACTCCACACAACACCACTAAACATCAACTAACACCACTAATAACCAACCACAATCAACAACACCAACATCACTTTCCACACATAACAAATAACACAAAAAACATGACACACTTAACCCCACCACCCCACTATAACACACACCCAAACTGAACAACCAAAAACATCTCAACAAGCTATCACAAAACAGATCCCACAAAATACAACAAAGCGCCACAACTTCCAATCCAACCCCCAGACCACACCACCACATACACAGCATAACGTCCATTACACCATTGCAAAACCATTAAGAGAACACCCCAAAACCAATGACCCATAAAAAAAACAAGACTAAAACCAAAAACACACAAACATCAGGGCCACAACCAGCAAAACCAAACGACACTAAAACCACCCGTCACAATACGCACAAGACTACATAACCAACACAAACCACACCCAAATCCACATCACATACAACCCACCCACCAACACCAATCCAACAACCACCCAACGCCAGTCACAAAAAGCTCCATCAAACACCCACACCAAAATCAGCATATCCAAACCAACCACACACAGCAAAAACACAATACCAATCCCAACATACCCAAAAAACCCACAAAACCCACAAAAAACAACCTACCAACCACACAACACAAATAAAAAACCCAGACCACCAAAAAAAACCAACCACACACCAACACACAATAAAGCAATCACTACATAACCAAACCACAAACACCAAACCACAACACACACAACCAAACCATGCAGCAAATAAGAACAACCCAACAACATAAAAAAAATTAAAACAACACACACCACAACCACCACTACGATAAACACATCAGCACAACGCAACTACAACCAACCCCCCCCAACACAGATCCATAAAAAAACCCATCCAATAACACCAACCAACAAATAGCAATCACACACAACATAAAAAAAAACATACACACCATACAACCAACACTATCCACAGAACCAAAAATACTCCAGTCAGAACATCAACAACACCCCCCCCCATCCCACAGTACAACACTACCAACACAGCCATCACTCCAAAACCAACACACAATAAGACTTATATAAGACGGTCAAACCACACAACAACCAACTCCAAACCACACCACCACCAAAATACACCACACACACATACACACAATCCCTAAGCAGTAGAACAAACATATCAAACCAAATCCCCGATCAAATCACAAAAAAACACCCCACACCATCATACAACCCACCAAACAAAAACAGAACCACATCGAAACCACCAACAAACAACACACACCACTACACACACCACCACAAGACAACACACAGTAAAACAAAACCCACCACAGCACACCCAAACAAAA
This sequence comes from Atrina japonica, assembly GCA_030159075.1. Classification (NCBI taxonomy): domain Eukaryota; kingdom Metazoa; phylum Mollusca; class Bivalvia; order Pterioida; family Pinnidae; genus Atrina; species Atrina japonica. The sequence goes on from BROG01000155.1 coordinate 766,592, forward strand.
CATACAACACTCTAACCAGTCAATTACACACACAAAACAACAAACCAAATTAACAACACACAACCAAACAACCACCATACCACAACAACAACCCACACTCAAAACAATCCCCACAACTACAACAGCACAAACAAACCCACAAATCACCAACCAGCAATCCCACCCACACCACAAACCCATCAATCCAGAACCAAAACCAAAAAGACAACTCACTCCACAACACACAAACACTCAGTTCACACAAAACACACAAAGAACCACCAAACCATAAACACACACACCACAGCCACATCACAAACACCAAACCCAACACCCAAAAACCCACCACTACACACCCACAACTATAAGAACACAAAACAAACAAACAACAAACCCCATACACCAATCACCCAACCAACCGAACAAATCAACCACTCACAACCACACCAAAGCCACAAAAAACACACACAAAAAATAAACCCAGCCCCCAAAACCACAGAAGCTAACAACACCTACAACACTAACAAAAACCAGCAACCAGCCACCATGCCCAAAACACAAAACAAAACAGTCCAAACCATAACACAGTCGCAAGCAGCCAAATCAACAACAACACCCACCACCCCTCACAAACAACACAACCATTAAAGAATCCCAGCAAAACCATAACACTACAGCCAAACAACACACCCAAAAACACAACCACCACATAAACAACCATCCTCACCAAAAAAGCCAACAATCATAACAACACCAACTCCCAAAACACAAGCCCAAGAAATCCCCCCACCATCCAAACAACCAGGACAACAACCCCCAGTAAACCCAAACAACAGACAAAACAAAACAACCAACCTCAAACCAACAACAAAACCAACAACCAAAGACCGCCAAACCAGTCTATCCCACACAAATGCCAAAAAACCCAAAACAATCCACAAACCACCAACCCACCCCAGCCACAACACACCTCCAAACCAAAAAAAACAAAGCCACCCACAACCAACACAACAACCACCCCATGTATACCCACAAAACAACAAACCCACACTCCATCAACCCACAGTCAGGCCAACAACATTCTCACCCCCACTCACACCCCACCCGAAAACCCAACAAAACCACCAACACCACACACCCACACAACAACCCACCAACCACCACTAAGCAACCACAGCAAAACACAATCAACTCCCAACCAAAACCAGGAAAAAACAGCACAAAACACAAACACAATACACTCTACTAAAAACACACCCAATCAATAACAACCACCACACCACACCCCACTCCCCAAATCCCAAACCAGCATCACAACAACCATCAAAACATCAAAAAGACAAGCATCACAACCCAAACCACAAAAACAACACACACTACATCTACAAACCCAAAATAACCTCAAAAAAGCCAGACGAACCATAACCACACAAAGCACCAGCCAAACTACATACACATATACCACACCACGTCACACCAACCAATAATAACATCATAAAATAAAAATACAAGGAGCCCAATACAAACAATCAGAACCACAACACACCAACAACACCAGAGAACACACAACCACAACACAACACACACACATCCAACAATAAACATACACACCAAAAAAATCCACCCAACAAAACCACCCAACCTACACCAAACCACAACCCAACCAATAAACCACACACACACACCCAACATCCACCACCCCACACACACCTACACCAATCACCAAGCACAACAACTACCACAACCCCCCACTATATCACCACAAAAACCAATCACACAAAAACACACACACAAACTTACCTCCAAAAAATCAAACCAACACCACACAACACACACCACACACAACCGCCAACACAACACCAACAAATACACCCACACACAACCCACCAACGATAATCCATCCATCAAAAACACGCACCCACACACACAACAAAACACTCAACACCACTACACCGCCACGCAACGGACCATCACACAACACACCCACCCTACCACCACACAACCACAACCACAGAAAAACCCCCAAACCACCACAACTACCAACACAAAAAACTTAACACCCACACCCATCACCCCACCAAACAACCTACACACACACCAACAACAGCACAAACCACAAAAAACACCACACCACAAAGAAACCCAAACAACTACACAGACTACTCACTCAAAACACAACAAAACCCAAACACACACACCAAACCAACACCAATCAGCCACAAACAACACTAATACAGCAAAACAAACAACAACACGCACACACATCCAAGCACACAGGACCAACACCACCCCACACACCACACCACAAACACCACACTAACAACAAAACACACACCACTCGACACCCCAAACCATAAAAACCAACACACCCAAAAAGTCAAAAAGATGACAAAGAACATACACAATAACAAACCATCACCAACAAATACAAACTCACAACCAATAAAAACCACCAAACACCATCAACTAGCCACACAAACAACAAAACCACACCATCAAAACCAACAACACCCAAAACATCCAGAACCATACCCGCACGCCACACACCCAAAATACACCAACCACAACAAACCACACAAGCATAATACACCAACCAAACACCGGACCAAACACAACAACACCAACCAACACAAACACCACCAGCACATATCACACCCTCACCACACCAAAAACAACCAACCCACACCACACCACACCCTATACATCATTCAAAACACAACCAACAAACTACCAACCCACCAACCATCACAACCAATAAATAACACCTCACCAGCCAACCACACACACATAAACCGCACCACGACAAACAAAAACACACCACGCAAGCCACTAACACCACACACCCATGAGAGCAACACAAACATCACACCACACCAGTCAAACACCAGCCCCAACAAACAACACGCACATATAAAACCACCACCACAACCACAAACAGAACAACCAAAAACAAGCACCCAACCAAATTCAGCTACAATGTGACAACACACACGACAAGCAAAGACCAACAACCACCACACACAAACAACAACCACACCGACGCACCATCAGTTGTGGGAATAACCCACTACACCACAACACTCCACGCACCACAAAACCAACACCCAAACACAACAACACAGTCACACACACAAACCAGACCAACCCCCCATCGACATCCCACAACTCCAACAATCAAACAAATAACAATAAGTATTAAAAATCAACCAAAAACACCACCACAATCGATGACCCATAAAACAAACCATCCACAACCACATCACCAACCACCACACTCCCGAAAACCCACCAGCCAACCAACAGACCCCAACCAACACACCCGACCACCCACCCAAAAACACTCAAAAACAACACCAAAAAAACAACACACACAACCAAAGCCACAACACACAGGAAACACAAACCAACAAACAACGCATCCATAATGACAAAACCCACACAGAAACACACATCAGACCAACCTCAACTCACGAAAACTACCCACCACACGAAACATACCACTACAGCCACAACCCACCACACACAAACCAACACGACCCAGCGCACCCACCAAATCCAACATCAACAAACAGAACCCACACACAACAACACCCACCCACCAAACAACCACAACAACCAAATGGAACAAACAACACACCCAACAACAACCACAAACACACCACCCAACCAAACAAACCACAACAAATCCCACACCCACCACAAACATCCTCACCTAACACCACACCACAAATAACAACCACAACACCCACACACACCACACACCAACACCACCACACTAGAACCCAAACACTCCCCAACACACCCACCACCAAACTACAAACCCACACGCCTAGACAAACACCACCCAAAGTCACCAGCAATACCCACCACACCCCCACACCAAACCACACACCAAAACCTCCCCACAACACCACAAAAAGTCTAACAAACAAACCAACAACCACAACCCACACCACGAACCCAACCCACATACCCAACCACCACTAAAACACCACAACAAAACTAAACTACACCAACACACCAAACACACCAAGCCCAAACAAACACAAAACAATCACACACTTAACACCCACAAACCAATACACCCAACAAGACCAAAGGCACAACAAAACACACAACTCCAACCATCCCACCCACACCCAACCAACCAACACCACAACCCAAACAAAACCACCTACCATAATACAACAAAACCAACTACCACACAACATATCCACACCCAAACAACCACTAACACGCAACCCAATCATAAAACTCCAAAAATTTCGGATAAACTACCTTATCAACATTTCCCCTGACAACCAAATCACAAAACCATACACACCCATAAAACACAACATAGAGACGCACCAAATGATACACAAAACGAGACACCACTACATTCCCCCTGAATAACCTGCCCACCAGAGTCATCAGACAACCAGATCACACAGAAAATATTTAAGCTCCACTATATTCCCCTTTCTTACCACACCACCACTCTCAACAAGACCACCTCCCTATAAAGAAATGCATAGATCATAGAAGTGAATATCACAAAAGATTGTGATTGGTCAAAATCACACATGTGTGCAATGTAAGGATTAATCAGCACCTCATATTTCAAAACAAAACCACTGAGGAAATATTGAAAACCACGTGACTGTCTGGTGACCAATTATATTTTAATATACAATTCAGCAATGTAATAATTCAGGTTATTCAACCCGAGTTGTGACTTCAATTTTATCAACAATAGTAGAATTATTTTGCAGTAAATTGTAATATTCATACATATAAGACAAGTAATGAGCAATTTATCTTTTCCAATTTTCCAGCAATTTCTAGAAGTGCCATCTATTGGAGTATACTGCTTGGAAATTCCAGAGATGTTTGACATGGGTAACTTAAGATTAACTGTATATGCTAGAGATGGGGCTGTTTGGCCTGGTACAATGGATATAGTGACGTCAACAAATTTGCGAGAAAGAATATATCCAACCTTACAGACTTCTTCTAATGTCCAGTTTAATTTGGATCCAAATCTGAGACTGCATTGTTCAGTATTACCGCTTAATAAGAATGTACCAACTCTTGATACAGCTGAGGAAAAAGTTGCAGATACAAAGGAATACCTGAAACAAATTATAGAAAAGGACGATGTTTGGAATACCTTGGCTGAACAGTTGACCAATGTTTTATTGCGGTCGATAAAAACCAGAGTGTACAATCAACCAGAATTATGTTCAGCTGATGTTAACTTTTGTTCTTATCATCAACAACAACTGCAGAGATCTGATGTATTGCAGGCAAACACTTTGTCGTCTACAAGTATGGAAAAGCGTGAAGTGGTAGACAACCCTAAATCTGTTAATGAGAGGAAATTTAGTGATGATCATGGTCAGATGGATGTTTTAAATTCAGTTGACAGTAGTAGTTTCGTTGATTCAGTACAGTCTGCTATAGAAGAAAGAACAGATGTGAGACTAGATTTTAACAAAACGATGACTTTAACTAACTCTGAATGTCATTCTGTGGATCATAGTATGATGGGACCGGGTACAGAGTCCAATCATGACCGTGATTGTCGTATGTCTGAAGTACTGCAGTCTAAAGTAGCTATCTTGTTTTCAGGAGGCATAGACTCATCAGTAATTGCTGCTCTAGTGGATAAGTATGTTATATATTTAGATACCCTTAACATTTAAACCAAACAAGTAAAAGCGAATCGCAAGCAAAATGTATTGGTAACTAATAACAAGTCAACAGAAATCTAGTATGAATGAGGCATCATCGTAAAACTATGGTCTGGAATCACTATCCTTACTTCCATGGTTTTACGATGATGGAACTAAGGAGATGCTATGCCTTGAAACCAAGCAGTTCTCTTTTTTTTACAAATGCAAGAAGTTACTTAATTTAAACTTTCATCATGAATCTTTCCAATCTCACACGGGCAAAATCGACATCTTTCGCATGAAATGATGTCAGACAATTTGATTATGACATCAAATATCTACAGGAAACTTTTTCATTCACCATTGAAGTCTCAAATAAAGTGTGCTACTAGATTTTGATAAACTGATTGGTTTTAAATCATAATTATATTTCTAGACATATTCTTGCTAAAGTTAACATTTATGGTCAATGGCGCAATTTTTTAGCCACATCTTTCCCAAACAAAGTGTACACTGGAGAGTTTATCACACACACACACATTTTCAGCAGACATTCTTGATTAACTTGACATGATGATATTAGTTCTGACCATTAGTAGATAAATGAATTAGTTAGGTAAAGGATAGATGTACATGTAAACATGTTTTCTGCAATACAGGAGGAAATTTTTTAGTAAAAAAATGATAGAGAAATCATAAATGATTATGTTTACAGAATTCTACCAGAAGAGGAGTCAGTTGATCTCATTAATGTTGCCTTTGAACAGCAAATAAAATCACATGGAAATAAAAAAGAAACTCAGTAAGTCTGTAATCTTATCTATCTTCCTGTCTGTCAATATAACCACCCTCAATGTGCCCATCAGTACATAAAAGGTGTAGTAATAAAATCTATCCTCCCTCACTCCTCCCTCTTTGTGCCTGTCAGCACCTAAAAGGTGTAGTAATCAAATCTATCCTCCCTCACTCTCTCCCTCCTTCCATCCTCTCTCATTGTGATCATCTGGCGTCAGCACCTAAAACGTGTAGTAATCAAATCTATCCTCCCTCACTCTCTCCCTCCAACCATCCTCCCTCTTTGTGATCATCTGGCATCAGCACATAAAAGGTGTAGTAATCAGATCTATCCTCCCTCACTCCCTCCCTCCCTCACTCCTCCCTTAGTAAGCCTGTCAGCACATAAAAGGTGCAGTAATCAAATCTATCCTCCCTCACTCCCTCCCTCCCTCACTCCTCCCTCTTTAAGCCTGTCGGCACATAAAAGGTGTAATAATAAAATCTATCCTTCCTCACTCTCTCCCTCCCTCATTGAGCCTGTCAGCATATGAAAGGTGTAGTAATTAAATCTATCCTCCCTCACACTCTCCCAGATAATTGTTCTGGTTGTGAAATAGATAGAGAATTTACTATGTTTACAACTGTCACTTTCTTTCTTCTGACATATTCAAATTATATCCAATTTTATCATCCACACTTACAATGACATGTATCTTTAATAAAAAGAAAATGAATTAGTGAATAGAGATTTGTTATTTTATAATTTATCATTTCAGTAGGATAGCCAAGAATGAAGTGAAGACCTGGGATGTACCTGACAGACAGACGGGTTATACTGCTCTAGCAGAACTCAATCCAAATAGGAAATGGAATTTTATTTTGGTATTTATTTTACTTTCCCTAGAGGGCTACTTTTGACTGGTTATCTCCCTTTTGTAATAGTTTGTGAAGGTATTTGTGTGTCACCTGGAAAACTTTATATGACAATTAGGGATCACTTCTTTGTCCATCATCTTGAGTTGGCATCCTTGAAACTTTGATTCTTATCTTGCTTGAGATTGATAAAGGTCAACATGGAGTTATGGGGCTTGGAAGATGTCTAAACAGCAGATTTTTGCATTTCTTGTGTAGGAGGGCCGAGTGCCCGTAAAACGATATCAAATTAAAACGAAGAGTAAATTAAACTTTATAAATTTTATTAACAAGTGTAAGTTTTTCCGGTAATACCAAATAACAAGAAAACAATACAGATGACAAATTTGGGATTGTGGCAGATATATGTAGGCCCCTATATACTAGTAATTTATCCTATTTGTAAACTTGTCCAATTTAGAATTCGAATATACATATACAAACTGAAGTAGTCAGAGGTAGTCTGACCTAAGAAGCTGCTGACTGGTTAGTTGAGAAAGCTCAACTTGTTCTCTCCCGTAAATAGCGAGACAAGTGTTTTTATATCCAAAGTCCACGTGATAACCATGCCGAACATAAATAAATAAGCTATAATCTGATTGGATAAAGTTAACCTTAATATCAGTTCACTAAAATATGTTACGACTTTTTTTTGAAATGTCAGCGAAATACAAAGTAAACAATGTAGTACCAGTGCATATGAACTAAAGCTAACAATATTATGAAACGTGAGAAAGCTCGACTCTACCACACTTGTATGACATCCATAATGGCCAACATTGGTCAATAATTACTAGAGTTATGGGATTTCCATATAAAACATTTTTTTCAAACCATATTTCAACAAAATGGCAATTTGTATTGATGTGAGCATTTCACAAATTTAGGGGTTCATGAGGCACATTCATTTATGAAAAATAACAGATGTCACAAAGATTTGAGACAAAGATTGTCAGGAAATGAACATGGAAATCAATAAAAGCAGATTTAGAAATGAATGTTCTGTAAGTGAATGTTACAGAGAACCCTCTAACTATTATTGTTATTGAGGTATGGGTTAATTTCACAGTATAGGAAATGTTAATTTATGAACAAGGTTTGCTGTATCTTTGAATTTGAATTGAAATCTGTCACCAGAATTGTCTTTGTTGTAGTCACAGTGTTGAGGACATAATTATTAACTCCTAACATCTCACGTGATCTCCATCATGCATGACGAGCAACTTGGCACACGGATATCTAGTGAGTGTCAAGGGGCCTCCGTGAATGAGTGGTTAGAGCATCACACTTTGAACCATTAAGTCAGCATAGGTCCGAACCCCACCGGTACCTAAGCTGATTTTTTATGAAAGTTTATGAAAGTTTGTTGTCTCTTCAAGGGTACATTGGAACCGAGTTCTCTCCTCCATCATTAAAAACGGACCACCCTAATACAAATGAAAAATTGTTCAGTGTGGCATAAAACACTATTCAAAATTCTAATGTGTGTCAGATATTCCTAAAATTATGCAGAATGTTGTTGTGGCTGTTGATTTTTTTCTCTTTCTTTCAGGTAAATGTTACCTTAAAGGAGCTTCAAGAAATTAGGTAGGATTATAAGGTATACAATTAAAACAAACTTGCTCATCTTACATGTTGTATTCAGTTTTACTTACAATTGTATTCAGTGAACAATAGGGTAAACATTAACATGAATCAGTCATGACTACTGTAAAGGTAGATATTTCTGCATGTTATTAATACTTCTTATTACATGTATCGTCATATCAGAGTTACTGCCCTTTGATCACTCTTTTGATGCAAAAACAAAAACACCACAAATCTTGCGAGATTACAGGGACAATGTGACAACATGTAAATAAGAACAAAGTAACTTGATAGACTGAAATGGATGTCAAATATGCCTGTGAAACACTACATCTCGGATAGCAGAAAAAACAGATATTCAATTTTACCAGATGCCCAAGGATGGCAATAGTCTGAACAATGGCTAGATTTTGTAAGACAAGAAGGAATTAAAATATACACTCTGTCAGACACTCACCATTGGGCAAATTTAATGTATTGACAATCTCAAACAGGTCAACAAGTTCATCTTCTTTCTTGGTGGAATGTTGAATTCCCTCAGACTTCAGTATCTACTCTAAAGAAACGCATTGAAAATTACGATAATTTGTATTCTACGCCATGTTGAAATTCATTTGTTTACAAGTTGTCCCTGAGAAACTACTAAAAGCACCTTAAATACAAAGAGTTCCAATAATGGAAATAAGATGTATTACGCAATCTTTTAAGGAAATTTGCAATTTGAAGGTCATGACAGAAAAAACTATTACTGATCATGATTTAAACACAGCAGAGATTCGACTTTGTAGGTCTTGCTTACTGTTAGGTGTAACCATTGCAGTGTAGAAATATTGTCTAGCTAAATTAGAAATTACATACCCAGAATCGATTTCTAAGGACACAGAATTCAAAATCTGTATGCAGTTTAGCCATACACAACCTCATTATAGGTCTGAACATGTGCGCCACCTGGTGTATCCACTTGAAACTGTCCTGGATGATAGTATTGGCTGTGCGATCTGGTTTGCTGCAAGGGGATGTGGTGTTTTAGGCAATGGAACAAATGAAGGGAAAATTTACAAGAGTACAGCAAAGGTAAGATAAATAATGCAATTATCATAGAAAGATATGAATGTGTCAATAATTAAATGTATTACTGAGAAAGTTAAACATGTCAGTTGTATAGAAAGTTGTACATATTGCTGTATTAATACCGTGAAGCTTATAAATATCAAAGTTGAAGGTCAGATGAATTACTTTTTACAATCAAAAATATTAATGTAGAAGGTTTGATGCAGTACTCTAGAAAGTTTGATATGACGCTTTTTAGGGTCAATGTATAATTGTTGAATGTAAGACTTACCAGTTGTGGAGAAGATCGGATGTATTATTGTTGAAGGTCAGAAATACAAGTATAGAAGGACAAATACTGATAGAATAGAAGGTTTGAATATTAAATGATTAATTTGATCTATTTTCAGGTGATACTATGTGGTATGGGGGCAGATGAGCAGTTTGCAGGGTATTCAAGACATCGGGGAAAATTCCAGTATGTTTTATTACTTTGCATTTGTTCATTGTTTTACAATTTATACATAGTAATCAATACTCAAGACCATTTTGGTTTGTATGGGCTTTTTTGGTTCAAGATCACTTAAAGATATAATACAAAAAGCATCAAAATGTGTCAGGCTTTATGCTGTGGTTTTGTAATATGAAATGTAGAATATAAAGGTATGACTTTCTAAATGAATCCATCTTCTAATTGGATTACATTGTATTCTAAATATAAACCATTGAACCTGAATTATTGTTTATTTACTAGAAATCACTGATATCACAAAGGTTTCTTTTTTCTTACTCGCTGTTTGAGGCATATTCACGAATACATCAATTTAGGATTTCACAACTTTAATTGTGCCAGATCTAGTCATATTTGTAGTTTATGTAGAAGAGCAGAGGCATATATGTCTCGTTATAAGATAAAGGTTTTAAACGAGCATTAGCTGTTTACAAAAAACAATTTTTTCTACTTTGAACTTCTTGTACTTGATGTACAATAACAAAAAAGAACTATACACAGGCATAAAAAATCTTATTTCCTTATATATTTTGTGAAAATAAGGTCAGGTCCAGTGTGTGGCTGAGTTAATCAATTGCAATTGACAAAGTACCAAACCTGGGTTTCTCAAGCAATTTTCACAAAATATATAGGAATTTAAGAATTTTTGTGCTTGTGTATATCTCCTTTTTTGTTACTGTATATCAATTTAAGTAGTAAAATAGGAAGACATTTTTTTTCAAAAAACCCCACAGCTAATACATTGTATTCTCTGCTGTTTACACTAAATTTGTGTTCTCTGCTGTTTACACTTTTTGTATTCTCTGCTGTTTACACTGTATTTGTATTCTCTGCTGTTTACACTGTATTTGTATTCTCTGCTGTTTACACTATTTGTATTCTCTGCTGTTTACACTATTTATATTCTCTGCTGTTTACTCTGTATTTGTATTTGTTTATTTCTCTGTATTCTGCTGTTTACACTATTTGTATTCTCTGCTGTTTACATTGTATTTGTATTCTCTGCTGTTTACACTATTTGTATTCTCTGCTGTTTACACTATTTGTATTCTCTGCTGTTTACACTGTATTTGTATTCTCTGCTGTTTACACTATTTGTATTCTCTGTTGTTTACACTGTATTCTTTGTGTTTACACTATGCTATTTTCTGCTGTTTACACTATTTGTATTCTCTGTTGTTTACACTGTATTTGTATTCTCTGCTGTTTACACTATTTGTATTCTCTGCTTTTTACACTATTTGTATTTTCTGCTGTTTACACTATTTGTATTCTCTGTTGTTGTTTACACTATTTGTATTTTCTGCTGTTTACACTATTTGTATTCTCTGCTGTTTACTCTGTTTTTGTATTCTTTGCTGTTTACACTATTTGTATTCTGTTGTTTACACTGTATTTGTATTCTCTGCTGTTTACATTGTACTTGTATTCTCTGCTGTTTACACTGTGTTTGTATTCTCTGCTGTTTTTAGAAATGTACTTCATTGAACAAAGGCAGCAGTAAAAGACGCAACTTAAAACTGATTATTCAAACTCTGATTTCAACATGGTCGTGTTAAACACGAGAACAAAGGGTTTATAAACATAAAAATAATATGATACAAATATTGGCTAGTTACTTAAATTCACAAACGAATTCCTTCACAAGTTTATGCATAAGATAATTAGTTATTTACATTATCTTTTTGTTTTTCACAAAAAAGGGAAAAAGGATGGCAAGGCTTAATTGATGAAATTGAATTAGAGGTAACCAGGATATCAGCAAGAAATCTGGGTCGAGATGATAGGTATGTAAACATTTACACCTAGTTATGTTAATTAAAACTTCTGAATTAATAAAGGATAGATTTGTGCATCAGCATTAATGATAATTTCACAGAGAATTGCATTATGAAATAGATTTTGTTAATTCATTCAAATTGTATCATTTTTTATTTTGCTAAACAAGGATATTAGTTGAATGATGACCATTTCTTCATCTTTGACTTTAAGTATGTAAAGATCTTCATCTTTGACTTTAAGTATGTAAAGATCTTCATCTTTGACTTTAAGTATGTAAAGATCTTCATCTTTGACTTTAAGTATGTAAAGATCTTGTGTTGATGGTTTTCCCTGCTGTTTATTTCAGTACATGTTGTGTTGTTGTCATGTTTTAAGGGCAGTTCATAGCTTGATTACTAGTAGCTGCATTTTCAGAACTTACAATCTCAGTTTTTCAATTTTGAGTCCAGTCAGCATCATGACTGATATCCTGTACTTAAGATAAAAAAGTATACAAAAGAGATATTTCAGGGTTTATACATCAAGAGATATTACTTCCAGGAAGTCTGTGCTGCATGTGGAAGTTGTCATAACTTGCAAGCAACATAAAGCACAATGTTTTTGATAACAAAAACTTTATCAGTATTGTTGTGATTGTTTGAAGCAAACCAAAGGTCCTGATTTCTGTTTGGATATTCTTTGATAGTGTGATGATATTGTACATTTTATTATTTCACTTTACCTTTTATGCCCCCCGAAGATTTAAGATTGGGGGATTATCGTTAAGTCTGACCAGTTGCAAGATTTTGGTTTCCATCTAATAACTACCCTGATAAGTTTCTTTTGTGAAATTTGACCTTATTTGGTATAAACCTATGTATCTATAATATCTAGAATGAGTTTGACGGGCCTCCATGGTCGAGTGGTTTGAGCGTCGCGCTTCAAACCATGAAGTCTCTCACATCTGGTCAGTGCAGGTTCAAGCCCCTTTGGAACCTAAACTGATTTTTGTGAGAAAGTTTGCTAGTTTACTTGTGGAAGGCCGGTGGTCTCTTCCCAGGTACATTGTAACTGGGTTCTATTCCACACCATTAAAAACTGGCATCACCATATTCCTGAAAAATTGTTGAGTAAAACACTAATCAAAATCCAATCAAATGAGTTCGATTTTGTTCAAGATTTAGTCATATTTGCCAGAATTATGGGACTTTAAATTCTTCATAAATGATTTCCTTTTTGCTGTAATGTATCAATGTGCTTTTTGATTTATTTTCCAGAGTAATAACAGATCATGGCAAGGAGTCAAGGTTCCCTTTTCTTGATGAAAATGTGGTCAACTTTCTCCAACAGTTACCAATTCATCAGAAGGTAAGGGAATACTTCAAAAGCTTATTATTCATTTATACATCGACCCAGCCCAGGAATTTCAGTTACGTTTTCAACAAAATGTTGAGCATTTCCTATATCTATGGTATGTTTCCTTACATCTTTTATGATCTTATGAGTTCTATTTTCTTTCCCAATCATGTCCTTAAAGTCTAGTTTTTAATCTGGTGTAGACGACTTTGATGAGAAAATAAAGAACAATCCTCATTTTCACATATGTATATACTATCCCCCCTCCCCAAGCTAATTTGTCTAGAACCCACTAGATGACTTCAATTATCGACAATGATCCCGACTCCTTGCAACAGGATTTTGCCTCATTTCGCTTGATGCCAAATTACATCTTTTGTGAAATTATATATAAATAACTTCTATAATTGCTCTGGTACTAATAATCTATTATGGCCCTTTTCTCAGGGAACCCTTCTCCTAGTGTTGTCATGATAGGTAGTTTCCAAGTCAAAGACGAGGGGACGATACCTCTACAGGAACGGTTCACAAGGAAAAGGGTCATACATTTGCTTCCAATCTGAAAAAAAAACATCATTAAAATATCTCCCTATGATTTAATACTAATTGGTATGATTGAGTTATGAACATTTGATCGCCACTGCACTGGCTGTACATCTGCTGCACATGCAGCCAAGTTTGTTGTCAAGAAAACGCCATCTAGGAAAGGGGGATGGCTCTTAGAAAGTGTATACGGGGTATTTTCCTGCGGGAAATATGATCGCTTTAGTGCTCATTGTGAGGTATAGTAACCCGTTGTCAACAACAGATGAATTCTACGCTGATTAGATATCATGTATTTAACAAATCAAAACCCAAGTTAACACATGATGTACTAAATGTAGATCAAAAAGTTTTGGTGCAAACTATTTCTATAAAATGTACCATGATATAATTGTATTCTACAGGCAAACCTGACCTTACCAAGAGGACTTGGAGAAAAAATCTTACTCCGAGTGTGTGCGACAAAGCTTGGTTTAGTGAATACAGCTGTTTTTCCAAAGAGAGCTATACAATTTGGATCAAGAATTGCAAAGATTGAGAACAACAAAGAAAAGGCATCAGATAAATGTGAAAGACTTGTGTAATGAAGTTAAAATAAAGCCTCTAATATGAAAGGAAACAAAGATGTTATGTATTTCTTCATGTTTGTTGTTTGTTTATTGTTGTTTTTTAACGTCCCATTCAAGAATATTTCACTCATATGGAGACGTCACCAAATGCCGGTGAAGGGCTTCAAATTTTGGCCTATGCTCGGCATTTACGGCCATTGAGCAGTGAGGGTTCTTTAACGTACCGACACCTACTGTGACACGGGACCTCCAGTTTTACTGTCTCATCCGAAAGACAGGAAACCAACCTGCTGCCGGTGGGACTCAAACTCATGATCCAGAGTCGAGCGCACTACCGACTGAGCCAGGCCGGCTCTATTACTTCATCAATAATGCTGTGAGTACGTGCACACACACAAAAACATATCAGTTTGGGTAATGTGAGCTGTTGCCATCACATTGCTTGTCCATCCATTAGACATTTTCAAAAATTTCCTCTGAAATGACTGAATCATTTGTAACCAAACTTTGCATCAACAGTCAATAGGGTATATAGAAATAACAGATATACAAAGAACAGATATACATGTATGTGTATACTCAAGTCAGGTGAACAATACAGTCCCAGGTAAGCCTCTAGTTTGGAGGTATACTCATTGGTTGCTTTATGCTATTGCAATAAAAGAAAAGACAAGATATTTGCCTTAGTCATTTTATGTACAGTTGGATTACAAGAAATACATAACAAAACAAAGATGAAGTCAATGCTTTAGTTGGAATACAGCAAAAATAAACAAAATATACAATTAGGAGACTACTGCAGCTATAAATATAAATTATCTCCAGATTATAATTTTTTTCTTGTACATATATATTTCATAATGAACATATCTACTACGCCTTATGGAAATGCTGTATTTTACAAGATGATTTCCATCAGGTAATGTGCCAATGAATATTTCATATTCATGAGCAGAACATCCCAATATCTGAGTTAGATAAATAAATAAAAATCTATCCTAAATGTGGCTAGTATTGGTACCACCACCTGTCACTAAGTGAATCATTGTGGCACCAACTTAATATACAAACTTAAAATATAAACTTATTTGCAACATTAACTAGCCATGCAATGGTAATGGGGGATGAAATATGGTTTTAAGATTTAAGCACATCACATTAACACTCATACTTGCCAAGTACCAGTTTTTGAAATAATATGAAATTGAATATACTGAAAATAAATCTAAACATGATAAAGATAAAAGAGAGACCAATCATTTAGATAGGACGATAATTATAATTCATTTCCTCTAGTTCTTGAAGGGCATATGTGATGTCAAGAACCGGTACTTGATAGGAACAGGTTGTTCACTACTTTTTATATCCATATAATTCTTAAATATAAGAATGACTAATATTAAAAATACATTAGCTGAGACTTGAGAGAGTGATTCTCTGTTGTCATGAATACATTCTGACATCTATATATAGATTAAATTCTAACTAAAGAAATGTTACCAAAAATAGTATGAAAAAGCTACAGTGAAGTTTCACTATTAAAACAACACAATGACCAACTCAAATGGTTGGAGCAAAGAGATGATCTCTTCAGTGGTATTTCTACACTATCTAAAATGTTGGAAATGTACTAACAAGAGATTGAACAATTATTGATTGTGAGGTAGTCTTTCAAATGATGTGTGGAGTCTTGATAGTGAGAGTTCACTGTATCTGTTTAAATCAATAAAGTATACATGTTGTATGAACATTGAACAGCTAAATTACACCACGTGAATATCCCTGGGTGAAAAATGTAAAAAGTTGCCTAGCAACTGGAATGACAAAATTTTTTATACATGTATTATAACAAAAAACGTGCAAAGAAAATGCTTTCTATCAACATTTTACTTTGTATTAAATGATATTGTACTAAAGGGAAGCAATAACATTTACTTCATCGACTTCAGCGATCAAGTTAAATAAACACCAACTGTATTACTGTCTGCAAGGATGAAGAAAAATGATCTACCAAGTCTGTCTCAACATAACTTTGTTAGGACATAAAGACTTCACGCTTATCTAAAGAATTACTGGAAAAATGTATCATGATAGTAAACCATGAACAGTGATCATGTGCAACATATTGTGGGTGTATGTGTAGAGGAAAATATGTTACCCGATTTTTAACTTCTAATCCTAAATGTTTAAAAGGTGCTGATAAGGGTGGGTAGATGCGAGACAAAACAAAATTAAGGACAGTAACCAAGGAAGATCATTCTGAATTATAAACAATACAAAAATGTTACACAAAAACTAAGGGAATGGCATTGCCCTCTAAATCTGCTACAAAAGTTCTCTGGCAATGAAACAAAATTTGTACCCCAAAATATGCTGTACACTAAATCCTCCCTGAATTAGTGGGAAGTAATATCAGTAAGGCAGGTAAGATGTCAAATATTTGTCCATCATTGACATGGTCTTCGCATCTAGATTCCAATCATAAAGTAAAACACACACCTTGCTTTCTCTAAAAGACTAAAGACAAATATTTGCTTTGGGTTAAAACTTTTTATCGTTAAAAAATAGTAAACTTGAGTGTAGATCTAGTTGTAATTAATTCATGCAAAGAAATAAATGTGCTACATTTATACAAATACTCGGGTACTCATTGGTCACTTAAGTTGAAGGTGTCTGATTGCTATATATAGACTATACCAAATTACATCATTTTACAGTAAACTTTATTGTACTTTACCAGTTCTACATGGTATTCACCAAGGATAAAAATACCTCCACTCCTGAAGCATTTTAATTGGACATAAAATGTCAAAGAATTAATGGTATTTATAGAAGAAAGAAAATATATTGGGTTCAATAAGCATTATTTGAAGATATATACAAGAATTAACAATTTAAAGGACAAAACTGGATATATGATAGTATTGTATATTATCTGGCTTTAATCTGTAGCCACAAAGTGGCCAAATGTCACAACGATTGATCAGATGAGAGTTACAATCCCATTATACATGTAGATTTAAGTATTGTTATAGATATACTGATATGTACAAAATCCAATGCATAAATAATAACATTTGTCAGCAAGAAAAATATCAGAGATGGACCAATGATGGACTTTAGAAAGTGCTTGAGTCATAAACCCCTGTGATCAGATTTAGACCCATCCTAATCAATAAACTGTATGGTCTGCTTCCATAATTCAGGAATGAACAGGTAATATTTCAGAATTTGGATTAAATCATACATTCCTGAATTCTGACAGTGGACTTTACCATCCTTTTAAATGAGTGAGTCCAAATATGGCTTCAGGGGGTCAAGAATTTAAATTTGAAAATTAACCTATTTAAACATTACAAATACTGGAATAATGTTTAATCCTCATTTAAACTGTCAAGTGTTCAACACTGTGTGTGTATTTTCATATGCACTAATTCTACTCTGAGGCTAATGATAGTCTCTAGTTAACTCATCTTCCCCTGAAAAGCAATGGACTCTACTTAAAATCAATGATGTAGGTCAGTCCAAATGTGTCTTAAGAGGTTAACAAGTTAACAGAATTTTATTATTAAAATATATATACAGGATATTACTGCAAAATGAAAATCAACGCAGCACTTTTTCAAGATTGTGAAAAATGGTCTGTTACGTATCACGGTGCTGCTACATGTTGAATCCATGAAGTACAAGTACTTTCTTAATGTATGACAAATTAAATTCTAAAAACACAAACTTCACTTATTGACAACAAGTGCAATTAAAACATAAAAATGAAGATGATGTATTACTATGTGCATACACTGACACACAACAATTGCAGCTATATTTACAAAAATACAAACAGCTGAGATCTGAGACCCATTTATAGCTGTATATGGTGGAATGGATATGTCTGCACTTTAAAACATAACTCTATAAAGCATAAAAACAAAATAAATCACAGAACTTGACTCAATGGTAGTATAAACAACAAATTTCTCTTGTTTGTCTTCCAGCGTTTCATTTGATCTACAAGTAGACACAACCACTCCCATTATCCCTCGACCACTCAAGCCGACTCTCCCACTTATCACACCAAATGAGCAAACCAAAATTAAAACTGAAAGCACCACCTCTCATGCCAATCATTTTCTCAAATCAAACAATTCTAAAACATAAACCTTTATTGAGTAATTATACATAATATGCTTTGGTACAGTCTTTGTAACAATGTGATGCAGTTAGATGTTTGAACTAAATATAAAGATGGTGGGAAGCTGATGTGATACATGTATTGTAAGAGACTTTACACTTAATGGGGCATTAAGTGTGTTTTGTTCATCTTTTCCCTTTTTACTACTTAGATTGATATACAATAATAAAAAAAATATACACAGGCATAAAAATACTTAAATCTCTATATATTTTGAGAAAATTGCTGAAGAAATTCAGGTTTGGCACTTTTTCAATTGCAATTGATCAACTCCATCTTACTATTTGTATATGAACACCACAGTGGACTTGATCTTATTTTCACAAAATATATAGGAACACAGGAATTTTTATGCCCGTGTATAGCTCTTGTTATTAAACATCAAGTACAAGTAGGAAAAAACTGAAATAATTTTCGGGGGCAGCTAATGCCCCTTTAAAGATTATAAACATACTTCTATACAATTACACTTGACTGAAAATCACTTGTGTAGGCATCGACTTAAGTCTAGTAAAAAGTTGATAACAATATGTAAGCTACCCATGAATCAGAATGTTATCCTGAATTCATGTATATATAATTACGATTTTTCATGTATATAATACCTATGGAAATTTGGTGTCTTTAGTTCAAATACAGTCCCATGTAAACATATCATTTATACAAAAGTTAACAGAAAAAAAAGAACAAAAACTTTATTTAAAAGCCAATTTTAAACACCACTGGTCTCAAAACAAAAGTATGAAGTAAAACAAAAATATAATCTGCAATACAATGAAGGACTTTTTGTGGTGATGTAATGTGAAATATTGACCAGACATCACAATTAAATAAAATCATATTTACTATCATAAAAGGCTCTTAATGTTTACTTATATATTACAGTCAGGCTGCCTTGTAATGATCATTGTTCTCTATAATTTCACCTACCAACAGGATTTTGCCGAGAACAAACTAAACTTTATTTACCATCAATTTAACAAAATTTACAATTTCTGACACTGACAGCACAAATGCAGAGCATACATGCATTTTTGTTGGAAAATCTGGGGATATAAGAACCAAAAAAATACCCCATTTACCTAGTAAATAATATGGGTTTGAAGAATCATTTCATCAACTGATGCAATAATTACTTATCATTTATTCTACAAAGTTAGAGGTAAAATGTTGAAGAGACCTGTTAAATACTGATGAACTTGGCTCACTAAAGCTATGAAAATGACAGTCACCTAGACAGAAAAATAAATAACGACGTTTTACAGTAATTGTTTCTTTACTAGCGCAAATTCAGTTTAATGACAATAGCTCTAAGGAACAACCATATTCTGAGGGTCAGTTAAAACTTAAATACTCCTTTTCTAATGATAATGTTTTGATACTGTTTTGATTTCTAATGATTGTTTTGATACTGTTTTGTTTTCTAATGATAATGTTTTGATACAGCTGCACATAGCTTTAGAATTTTATGACCAAGGCGCCAGTTTTATAATACACCTTTCCCACTTATGCGAATTTAAAAAAACTGCATGTTTCAAGAGGGTACAGTCTTCACCCAGTACTATATGATCAAGAAGCCACTGCAAATTTCAGTGACAACAGTTGTTAAGTTTTTTTTTTCTACAGTGGCCACAGACATTAACAGAAACTAAGAAATTAGGTGAAATATGCGAGTCACATGGCAGTGTTTGTGTGGTTCCTTGCGATTATCAAACCACATAATTTGGAGAGGGGTAATAACATTTTCTGTGGACTTACCTTTCTGATCAGTAAAATCAAACCATTCTTACAAAATTATATCAGGTTTAATTATATCTACTTCAGACATTCAAACAATTTATTATGGATTAAAAAACACCCTTTAAAATGCCCATAAACAGATTGAAATATTTGGTCAAAATGGCAGCAAGGGACTTATTGTGTGATATGATGGAATGTCAACTTAGAAAACCTTTAACTATATACAGACAAAACTGTCGAATTTTAGAGAAAATAAAATGTTAAATCCACACACCTAATAAGTCTTACTTATCCAGACAAGACAATTCAAATGCAATACATAAGGGAGACAATCCAAACAATATACAGACTAGTAAGTTATCAGCTCTCTAGCTTTGAGCATAAAGAGGAATATGACAATATTTGTTTGGCATAATTACTGACATGGTGGAATCTATAGAAATACAGTGGATGGGTGACAGGGCCCTTTGGAACTTCAGTAAAACCAATCAGAAGACACCAATGTCTTAGCAAAATACTGGTTTTGTGAGACAATTTTCAGTGACTAATTAAGTTACACAATTCTTGAAGTCAAACCTCTCAAGAGACATCTTGTCTAGCAGATAACAATTCCATGGCAGATGGAAAGTTATCTTGAGACAGAATAAAAAGTAGATGAAATTCATTTAAAAAAAAACATGAAGTGCCTTTATTTTAATGATAATATATTATCTATTCCCCTTTCCTGTAAACTATTTGTGTTTTGGCTGTGCCAATTATGGGAGATACAACATTTTTAGAACATCACAAGACTACCAAATCTAGATTTGACAAGAAAGTGGTGAAATGTAAACATAATATTTCAAAATGAATAGTTTAGAATGCTTAAACAAGGGACTGTATTGAAGTAATGAAACATGATGAATGATACAAGATGATGTCAGCCCTACATACACGTTGGTTCTTTCAGTTTATCTTTACAACCCACTGTACATCTATTACACCATGAAAATTAAAATTCCCTGCAGTAATATTTCTCTCAAACTGATATGATGCAGCACTTCATCAAGTCTTATCCAGCACTATATCAATCTCGAAACATTTAATCTGTAGTCTTTTATCAGTAAATGCATCAATTTTTTAAGACTGTTTACATGAACTAAGTACTCCTTTGTTTTTCTTCTTTTTCTGTTTTACTTCTGAATTGGGTTTCTCTGCTGGAACTTCTTTGTTAGTCACTCTAGAATCTGTGAATAAACAATTTCAAACTCAGGTACTAATGTAGCAGATCAACAGTATAAAGTTATTTCATGTGTTTGCAAGTAACAGGCAAAATATTGTCACGAGGCATCAGGGAAAGCAATAATTTGACTATAACCCCAAAACCCATGAAACAACTGTTTTATTACCCAATAATGATATAAATTTCAATAGATAATTTACAAACACTGATTATGAAAATCAAACATGCATAATGAAATGGGTTGTTATTTTGACAAAATAAACATTGGATTCAAACTGCAGTATGCCCACTTATAAAAATTCTGAAACAAAGGCAAGATAAACATACATGTGATAAAGATCAGTTCAACTGCTATGCTATAACTGGAGATTTTTAATTTTTTAGCTGGAGATTTGGTCTCAAAACTGGATGTATTTAATCGATGTTTTTATCAACATTTTCTTGTAATTTTTTTTTGTGCATGTTATAACTTCTTATTTATTTCCTTGCTTTGTTCAATTATTTAGCCACTTGAATGCCTGGCGGAAGGGACCCTAAAAATCAGGAGGTAATTAAGTTAGGCCTATCACTGGTATATTGGCTTAAACATTTCAATTTCTCATTACAATTTACATGCATTAATAAAATTGATCAGTGCTAAGTACAACAAATTTACAATTTATCTTTGATCAATTTGAACTCTTATTATTCAGGACAATTAACAGATCATTAACATAATTTAATTGTTGTGCAGATTTCTATAGGTCACTGATCACCCGCACAAATAATGGTTTTACATGTTGACTGTTTACTTAATGAAAAAACCCCAAAAATCTTAATCAGTTGACCATGAAGCCTAAGAATTATTCTATTTCAATCAAATTACAATAAAATTCTGGATAAGTTAAACTGGCAATTTTTTAGTTGCAGATGAACTTTGTTTACAAAGGTGATAGTGAAACGGGTAGCCTACATGTGAGTTGGTTCCCTCAATACATGTATATCCTTGATATGTATGTACACAAAATATCATTACACTGGCATTTGAATGTTATTCATAGATAGATTGTAACACTTACTTTCATGAGTATCTGTAAAAATCTGTTCCTCATCATACTCTTCATCACTTGAAACATTACAGTGCAAATCTTCTAAATATGGAATCACAGTGAAGCCTCTCAATTCATCATTACTCTCCTTATGAGGTTTAAATCTGACAAATCCAGGAGTTACAGGGTGCTTTCTTTTTACCCAACTGAAAGCACATTTGATTATTCATAACAAATACATTTACCAAGGAAATAAGAGTACAATACAAAAAAATGTATTTCCCGTTTGATCTGATCAAAAAGTAAAAGTTGATGATTATATGAAGATCCTACAAAAGACTGACTAGATCAGGGTTTTCCCTGACTCAAAAATTCTGCGTATTTACGCGTAAAAATCCTAAATGACGCCTAAAATAAGATCTATTGCATCCTAGTGGACGCGTTAAATACTTGATGTCTTTCGAGATCGTTTGGGTAAATAAACCAAGCATGCGACCTATTTCTACCAGTTTGCTTCTTATTTTATGTCCATTTTTAATTCTTATGTTCTAGTGCAATTCCAGAAGAAAACAAAGAAACTGAATTCATCATTTTATTTATAATAAAACAGGAAAATGTTTACCTCTAATATAGATCTAGAATCAACAAGACAACATCGTTCATCACTTTATGGGTACTTCCGGAAGTATAAATTAAAGAAGGGATACCAAACCCGACTTTCATTTGAATTATGGAAATTAAAAAATAATAATGGATAGTTATATAAAATGATTTATTTACACAAATGTTTATGTAAATCTTTCATATGATAAAGCACTTTAATACTTGAAATGGATAAAATAGATATAATTTTCAAATAAATAAATTTGAGGCATCAATTAGTAGACTACATGTATTTAGTAACTTTTCTGTTTTGCATCTATATTTCTAAAAATATGTAATTGTATTACAATTTATAGATTTTTAATATAAATTTTCCATATGATTTCAAATGTAGTTAAAACAACTATATTTTATTTAATTTCTTATAAACCTTTAATCTATTGTACATGTATGTATACAATAATTATATATTGAATTAAGGTAACTCTGAGGGTTCAAAAACAAACCAGGAAATTACGATGGTGTTACAGTAACATATAAAAATGGCGCTGATGTTTTGTTTCACATATGAGTGCGGGAAAAACTACTCACTCTGCCGATATGATTAAGTTATGATCAGAAAATAAATGCTCCACATGTACTCTTGATATTTTCCCTATAGGGATGTCTGTAATTATCAACAAAAGTGCACATTTGACATTCAGTTTAATTCTGGTCGAATTGAAGTGGACTGCAAATGGACTCCTAAATTACCAAATGGACTCCTAATTTTGTAGTTGTGGGAGTCCATGGACTCCTCATTTGAAAATCCCAGGGAAAACCCTGCTAGATTTTTTAAAAACAAAATATCTTGTCATTATATGCAAAAAGAGAGATAGGAAGATGAGAAAAGGAAAAAAGAAAAATATGTTTGAAATAATATGTTTAAAATGCCTCCGTGATCTTTTTACATTTTGTTTTGTTTTGTGTCACACTCAACAACTTTTTTAGTTGCATGTTGGCTGTCAGTTTTTATGGAGGAGGAGAGAACCCAGTTACAATTTATCCAAGAGGAGACAACCAACCTCCCACAAGTACTCTTTTTATAAACATTGTTTAGTTACCTGCCAAATTTATCAGTATTTCTGATTGAGGATACTTTTATGACCCCTAAACTAACAATTAATGCAAATTTTACAAAAAACCATTCACATACACAGAAGAAGACCTATGTCCTTAACCACACATTGATATCAGTGCAATAAGCCCCCCCCCCACCACCACCAAAAAAAAACAACTTTGTAGAGTGATGTGATTATGTGATTTATGAACACGAAATCGTAAAATATTACAACCTGATACAGAATTCCAATTGAAACAAGAAGAAAAATTGAGTACAGTTGATAATAGCTATGTACAAGGTCACCTCTAAAACATATTTCACCATTTTACCAATTCAAAGTAACATCATCATAAAAGCTGGAGTTGTAAGTGTCAGGTATAATAATTTAATAGTACTTTAATCAACCATACTTACTCATGCTGTCTGACTTGCTGAATAGACAGTCTCTCTGATGCTTCAAACTGTAACATACCTGAAAGGATTGAGTAAGAAAGGAATAGTAGAAATAAAATCAATTTCCCAAAAGCGTTTGATGCACAATGACCTTCATTTAAATTAGGGCACATTATGTATTGTGTGCATTTACAAATAGTAAGGTTGAATTAATCATCTGCAAATGAATAAGTGCCAAACTCAGTTTCTCAAGCAATTTTCACAAAATATATAGAAATTTAAGAATTTTTATGCCGGTGTACATCTTTTTCTCTGTTATTGTACATCAATCTAAGTAGTAAAAAGAAAAGACAAATCTTCTGGAAAAACACTGTTAATGCCACTGTAGCAAAGTGAAACAGAGGTACATATATATGTCATTTCATTAGGTAAAGCAAGGCAAACTTCATGTATTCTAGAATTTATTCCAATTAACTCATCAACCCCATGAAAATAATGGACTCTTCTGTAAATCAATGATTTAGGCCAGTCTGAATGTGTCTTCAGGGGTCATTGAGTAAAACCGTATATTTTGTAACTGAAGTACTGTGATTATCAGTATCAAAACACTTAACCATGATCTAGAGATTCATACAGTTTAGTAAAAATATAAAATATGACCTACCTCTAATTAAATCTGCCAAATTATCATCTATATTATCAGGAATGGAGTATTCTCCTTTTCCAATATTTTCAAATAATTTATATATATTATCTCCTTCAAAAGGATAAAGCCCGCTTGCCATATTATATCTGAAACAAAGAACAATATAAAGAGTATAAATGCTACAAGAAGTTATCAATTGTCAGACAAGAAGCATGATTTAGTTATATTCCAGAGTATAATTGCTACAAGAAGTTATCAATTGTCAGACAAGAAGCATGATTTAGTTATATTCCAGAGTATAATTGCTACAAGAGTTGACTGGAATACAACAATGAACAATGTGTAGATACCTAATCATTAACAAAAGCAGAATCTACAGGGCAATATGCAAAGTTGGGAAGTGAACAAATACAAATCACTGAAAAATGCAGGATGGTATGTAAGGTTTGGAAGTGGACAGATACGGATAACTGGAAAATGCAGGGCAGTATGTAAGGTTTTGTAGTGGACAAATACGGATTACTGGAAAATGCAGGGCAGTATATGTAAGGCTTGGAAGTAGACAAATACGGATAACTGGAAAATGCAGGGCAGTATGTAAGGTTTTGTAGTGGACAAATACGGATTACTGGAAAATGCAGGGCAGTATGTAAGGCTTGGAAGTGGACAAATACGGATCACTGGAAAATGCAGGGCAGTATGTAAGGTTTGGAAGTGGACAATTTGGATCACTTGAAAATCCAGTGTTGAGATAAGGTGTCATTAAGAAATGAGAATCCACTGTTGAACAATCATATATTTTATAAATATATATACATATATCTGGATTTTAAGTAGTGGAACTTCTTTTATAATAGGTATAACTGTATTACTGGCTAAATAACAATTCTCAAACAATTAGCGGATAATAGGATCAAAGATACAGTTAAATGCCACAATGAAATATTTTTCAGTTATATACCATATATACTCGTGTATAAGTCGCACCTGTAGATAAGTTTCACCCCCACTTTGCCCCCAAAATCTTAGTCTGGAACACTGACCCTCAGATAAATCGTACCCTTATCCAGTAGCTGTGCTGGCTGAAGAATTTTGGCTGCCAGAAATATCACCAACCACCAACTCATCAAATTGGTAACAAATTTTTAACTTTTTGGAGTAAGATTCAAAATTCAAAAAGAAAAAAAATTGGGAATAACTGCAATCATCATCAATTTTTTGAATTGAATTAAAGTAGCTAAAAGATGATATAATTACTTGTATTGTAAATTTATGTAGCTTAAATGAAAGATCGCTTTTCCCCATTGAAATAACACCTTTTTAAAGCTTCACACATTACACTGTAAAGCTTATGTTGCACAGTGCGGACATCATAGAAGACACACTTTGTCATTTTTCAGTTTATGTTTAAAGCAACATCATCAATAATTATCATACAAATTTCATGGAATGAATAAAATATATATAATATTATGCTTATATACTGGTAATTAATCTATTCATGTATTGGGTTGGTCGTTGTGAAAACCAGGTTACATGTACAGGTCTACCAAGATAAATTGGCATATGTTTACAAACACAAAGAGTCTAAATCAAATCATAACGGGTGTGTCTGTCCAATTTAAAAAATCAGACTACACTAAACAATATTTTTTAATATTTGGCCTGATTACACAAATTCTGACCGACACTTGAATCACAGTACAATCGTACATGAAAGGGATTACTTTTTACCAGATGAAGAGCACAATGTATTATGCACACGTGAGGTATCTTATCTATTTATCATTAACATACATGGATGTTTAAGTACTGTTGTCTTAGATGTCTGTCTCTCCATCATTGTCCATACGGTCTAAGATTTCAAGACCACGAAATCCTATACCCAGTAGATAAGTCGCATGGCAAATATTACACACATATTTTGAGTAAAAAAACTGCGACCTATATATGTGTATATACTGTAGTTATGGCCAGTTTTTAATATTGGAGGAGAGACCCAGTTACAGCATAGTCAAAAAGAGACCACCAGCCTTTAGAAAGTAAACTGAGACAATTTCTCACAAAATCAGCTTACCGGTAGGTTCAAGCAGCGCTCAAACCTGAGCTGACAAAGGTTGAGAGACCATGGTATAAAGCTCAATGCTCTAACCACTTGGTCACAGAGCCCCCTACCAAATAACGTAATCGGCCGTGTATAATCCGCATTTATGTATTATTCGCACCCCCATTTCAGCATCAGATCTCGGAGAAAAAAAGGTGTTCATGCTTTTAGGTCTAACTCGCATCTGGGTTTTATACATGGCCATTACTGGGGCATTAGTATGACCGAAAATCACACTGATTTTAAATATCAATCCTAAGATCGGTATTTGACAGAAATAGAGAAATATTCATTAAATGAAAGAAAATATGATACTATGAAATTTGAAATAAATGTAAAACTACAAAATGGGAATCTGAAGTATGAAACTACGAGATACTACATATGCTGTTCCATGTAACTCCCTTATTTACAGTTACAGTATGGCGGTTCGCTTTGTCAACTACAAGCACGAAATAATCACTATAATTCAAGTTGAGATTGTTCATATTTTCAATAATAGCATATATCTCTACAAGGAAGGTTAACAGGACACACAGGTACATCTTGTCTTTTGTGTTACCCTAATCAACATCCACGATGATAATTAATTCCTAATAATCCTTTAATTAGATTTCAAACTCGGAAGACTTCACCAAGTCGGCAAGTGTTGATACGACAGACGAAGGACTAACGATATCGGGCAGGTTGTGTTGCGATCGATTACAGGCAGATCGGAAATGCGTATCTGTAGGGAATTATAGGCCTATTATTTTTTTAATCGAGGGTACAGCCGTGGGGAACGTGTCCCCTTGGCCCCTCTGAATCCACCACTGGTACAGTTTCTCGTTCAAATCTTCTCGTTTTCATGCGACGCATTTTTGTAGATAATAAAAACATTGGTTACCCGGTAGAGCTAGCGTGTAATTGAGTTTCGTATTTTAAGTTTTCGTACTTTATTTTTTAAATACCGTAACCTGAATTATTCGGTCGTTATATTCTGTTCACTACGATCACTACATTAACCTAGTAGGATGAAGAGAATCGGATACGGTGCGGGCTAGAATTATTCGAGTTTAAAAATAAAAAAAAGTCTGTAGCTCACATTTTGGTTACGCGGTAGAGTTAGCGAATAATTTAGTTTCGTATTTAATGTTTTACTTTTTAAAAAACACTCGGTCGTTCGTGAGGGGAGTTTTCTGTGGAATCAACATGATTTGGCCGATGAAAAGTGGTCGCTGGTCGCGTTATAGGAGTGGTCTCTTATAAGAGGTAATTTATCATTAAAAAAGGCTGATGTTTTGAAAATTTGGTCGCTTAAGGGGGGGTGGTCGCAAATAGGGGGACCACTGTATTCTGTTTCCCGTGGATATTCTATTATTAAAGCCATGCCTGGTTACCCATCGGCAATCTGACAGTCTGAGTGTCACTTGCTGACCAACTTTGCAATGAGCTATTTTATAGGCGATTTGTAAACTGAAATACACATGCACACACCATCACCATAGACAATAAACACATACAGAAAGCAATTGAGAAATCAATTGAGACAAACATCGTGATTACAAAAAAACTTGGCCAAATAAAGGCAAGTTTACCATCCAATGTCAAATCTTCTGCACTTTTTTTTTTACTATAGTCCCATGGAAAAAAATGCCAAAAGAACCTGTTGTACTGTATTATCCTCACCCCCATCCCTGAGACAAATTTTAGAGTGAAAAGAGTGCGGACTATACACAGCTAATTACGGTACTTTAACCACTTGGTCACAGAGGCCCCTACCAAATTCTTTGTAAAATGGTTACCACTGCTAATACTTTGTAAAATGATCACAAGTCACAAGTGTGGTGCTTTGAACAATGCTGAGATTTATGACCATTCATAAATCTGGCCCTTGGCCTTTATGTTAACTCTACCTGTTCATGTTTAAAATGAATGCTTGTATAATTTACACAATACAATGGATATCTTTTTGAGATTCAAGTATATCTTGACAAAAATAAACACACATGCACACACAAGAAGAAAGTTAATATATTTCTTTCACTAAATCTGTGTCATAGGTTGTCTTTCACAGTATTTCTAGTCAATATTATTAAATATATCTGTTCCAACTTTCCAATTTTACAAATTAAATCCTAAACTAAGGCAGGGTGGGGTTTCAAGTTATTTACATTGTTTTCTGGCCAATAAGGTTATGTTTAGCCTGTCAAATAACTACAAATAACAAGTTTATGTAAAAGAACGAAACTTTGACCTAATGACACCAAAATCTGCAAAAATACACCTAACAAGGGGCATAAGCTATCGATATGTTCCCTCTTGTTTTAAAAATCTTTTCTTTTTTACTATTTCGATTCATATACAATAACCAAACGAGGAATACACTGGCATAAAAATTCTTAGATTCCTATATAGTTTGTGAAAATTGCTTGAGAAACCCAGTTTGGCAAAACACACAAAATGTTTCACAAAACATATAGGAATTTAATGCCTGTGTATATCTCTTATTTGGTATTGTACATCAAGTACAAGTAGAAACAAGACATTACAAGTTATACTAATCACCTCACAATGGATATATTGTATAATACATGTATACTGCAATGATATTTGGGAGAACTAGCAACTTTTACATTAAGGTCAAGGGCAACTGACAATGTTCAAGAAGAAAACGAAGTTGCTAGACTCTCAACGGAATCTGAGCGAAATAAATGTTTATCTTGTCATACAAACCACTTGTGTCCAGTTTTGCTGAACATAGTAGGACGTAGACTGCCGTTGAAAAAATGTTGTTAGTTTCATTAAATTTCCTTGAGAAAGCCACAAAAATTAATTGAAAGGAAAAAAGGTAATAGCTCTGTAAATGAGTGATTGGAGGTTACAAAATGCAAACTTGTCTAGAGATATTACGATAGTAAACGCTTGTATGAAGTTTCGTGAAATTCTGTTGAGAAAAAAACTTGTTAGAGCTCTGACACTATTTCAATGAAATAAACAAAGGGCAATATGTACGTACAGCTCGAATCCCATATCCCCTCAAAACTTTGTTTGTGAGGGGATAAAAATCGAAATAATTTTTGGGGGGTAAACACTGCTAATGCCCCTTTAAGTAGTGAAACAAAAACTAATTCTGGTGCATTTTACATACTGATATCCTGATGTGTCTCATAAACGTCTGTACTCCTTCTGGTGGTCACTTATATTTCTCCTTCTATGACCATGAAATGTATTACAAAATTTTTTATGAGAACAATCCATATGGGCATTTTTATATATAAACCTAATAACTGACCAAGTTGATACATTTACTTACAACGTAACACCACTAGACCAAACATCCACTTTGAAGCCAGAAAATGTCTCAAGGCCATTAGCAATTTCAGGTGGCTGAAATGCAGGGGATCCCTGACTAGTACGACAGGTATCATCACTTGAGAACCTATCTATACCCTGAAATAGATAATAATGTACAAACATACAAACACATATTATATTATGATATTTTTATGACAGCAAATTATATTATAATGTAAAAACAATTCATATAATTAAAAATTGGAAGATCTTCTGCTAACAAATTGCATTTCAACTTTATCTTGCAATAAAAATTATTAGTATCTTATCGTCAAACTTGAATCACTATTAAAAAATTACTATACAATACACGATATTCCAATATTGTAGATACAATACATTCAACTAAAAATACAAAATATTTCTTTTATATACATCACTGTAGATGATTATACCTTTGATGAAGATACAATATACTGTGGAACCTCGCTTTTTTAAGACCACCTAACTAAATGACTCAAAGTGCTCTAATTAGTGAGGTAGTCTCCTAAGTGATATTCTGTATTTATCAGATATTCATTCATAGATTGAAAATTTATATTCAGAAATGTGAGGTGGTGTCATAAGCAAGATGGTCTTTACAAATATTTACCTCTGCTACACCTAAATCAGTGATCTTAAGCACATCATCTGTAGTCAGTAACAGATTACCCGGTTTGATGTCCTTATGAACGACACCTTGACTGTGTAAATACTCTAATCCATCAATTAGCTGGCAAAAATACCTAAATAAACAAAAATTAAAAATGATATTAGTATTCAACAGACAAAAATTTGTAGGTCAGACATAATACATGTTAACCTTATATCCTATTTCTGGTGGCATTCTTCTCATTTACGATATTGAAGTATATGTTTCAATTGTTTTATTCACTCCAACAAACCAAGTCACAAACTAAAATATTCCAAACCTTTAAATATAAGCTGACAGATTTTGTTAGATTTTTTGTTGTTAAAGAAAAGCAGTGCAGGTCATAGTGACCTTTGTCATCTATTCAGGATTCAGGATTGGTTGTGTTGTTGTTTAACGTCCTACTCAAGAATCTTGTATTCATATGGAGACGTCACCAATGCTGATGAAGGGCTTCAAAGTTTGGCCTATGCTCCGCACTTATGGCCATGGAGCAGTGAGGGTTCTTTAATGTGCCGACACCTACTATGACACGGGACCTCGGCTTTCACTGTCTCATAGGAAGGACAGGAAACCAACCTGCTGCTGTTGTTATCACCTGGATAAAAAGTATCTGCTTCATATACCCTGAGTACAATGTACTTGCACGTACTATCCAAAACATTTTGGAAAAAAATTGATTTATAATCAATGACTACACATAATCGAATATGAATTGATTTATATATCTCTGGTGCATGTAGACAAGAAACAACATGACTGTGTTTTCACTTGTTGTTAATCAGCACAAAATTGAAAATAATTGAAAAGTCAATTAAAAATGCCTTCATTAATTGACTGCATTGAATACATATTCCAGAGACAGTCATATATTTTTAGACTTCACATCAGATAAGTGAAGAGGCACAATTTCAAATTCTGCAAAGCTGGTCCAGGTGGTCACAGTGGATAAATATTCAAAACAAAACTGATAGGAAAACTATATATAATTATCAATTAATCACATCTTATTCAACTGTACAATTATTGTTTGACCTAATAATTTACTATCGGTCATAGCACTTTATTCTTATATAAAACCAAAATAAGATTATGATTTAAAAGAAGTAAAAATATCAATCTGATACCAAAAGAAAAGAAAATTACAAACTTAAAATCTAAATAAAATTTAGAAATTCTATGTTACTAAATCATCATTATGCAAAAGAGGAACTTACAAATGAGCTTGGAAAATTGGAAACTTTTTGGTTTCTACACTCTCCAACAATTCCTGAAGTTCTCCAACACAGTATTCCAAAAACATGTATCTATATTTTGTTAAGGAATTGTGAATCTCGCATGTTTTCACATACTTATTTTTTTAACTTATAACAGACAATTCAATATCATAATCAGTATTCTAGCAAGACAGTTTAACATAGTTCCCTGCCCTGCCCCACCTAGTATTTTTCTTTTTTATTTTGAACTGTGTTTTATAACACACTAAACAATTTTTCAATTATATGGTGGCAGTCAGTTTTTAATGGTGGAGGAGAGAACCTGGTTACAATGTACCTGGGAAGAGACCACAGGCTTTCCACAATTACATTGGCAAACTTTCTCATAAAATCAGCTTAGGTTGCAGCTGGGCTCAAAGCTACACTGACCAGAAGTGGGAGATCATTTTTCTGTACCAGGATGTTCATTTTCATCAATTGCATTTCAGTGATAAAACAATAACAGGTTATTGACTGTTTTATACTTCAACCTTCTTTTCTTGATATAAAATCATGACAAGGATACGTTTTCTGTTTGTCATCATTTGTAAGCACATCAACAAGGCGTATGATATGATTATGTTGTAATCTCTTCAGTAACTGCATTTCCCTGGAAAAATGAGCAAGAAATAGTTCACTGCAACATAACATGCTTTATAGCAGAGGTATTTTTATCCAAAATTTCGAAGGTTAAAAATTGTTCCTATAAATACACTGAAATAGTGATAAATGCTACATATATATCAATATATGCCAACAAAATAAAATAAGTTAGTGGTGCAAAATGCCAAAAGGACTTACATGTATCTCTAGTTGAATAAAGATCCTTAAAAGAATCATGAATAAAAAAGTCTTAAAAAATCAACAACATATCTTTCACAAATGATTTTTTAAAAAAACAAAACTAAGGTACATTGATAAAATAAAAATCTTCAAATTATGCCAGGACTTTTCTATTAGAACATGTTTGTTACACCACTCTCAAATGGTTGATTAAACAAAACTGTGATTGTTAAAACCATGTAAATAAACACAGTGTTTCAAGTGTTAGACTCACTTGACCAGTGCTTGAACAGGAACAGTTCTTGAACACTTCACAAATTTACTGTTTCCTCATCTATACAATTACAAACTTCAAGCAGATCAACCAAAAGGTGACATAATTATGGGATATGATCTGACTTATCTACCTCCCAGTTAGGAGAATTCTGTTTCAATTGACATAACTTAAACTTCTGCAGACGACATTTCATGTCAAAATCGAACCAAAATTTGTTGAAAATTTTAGTTGAAAACTTGCATTATCTCATTCCTGTTTTAACCATGTTACCGTACCTGAAAATAAATATTACTGCATCCTACAACAGAAAGAAGTTTTAATATTATCTATCAATTGAAATATAACAAAATTTGCATCTACAATTTATTTTTTGTGGTGTCCGAGCACGGTTCCAGTCGATGCCGATTTCCACATTACAGTGGTGTCATGTGATCAGCTGCCAAAAATACATTTGAAAAGTCACGTAGTTCACATATTACGGAAAATACTCAACTTGTGTCTGTCATAACCTCAGAATTTATTTACTTTAATCTGTGCACCATCTGGGATGTAAATTACAAAAAAATATGATTTATTTTCAAGCACTGGTCAAGTGAGTCTACTACACAAGTTTTCAGTTATGATGCAAACAGGTTCAACAACTCGTACTTATCCGATTCTTGTTAGTTATTTTTCAAAATTTGAAAAGACACTCAGTAAACTTTGTCTTTTCAGCTTTTGTATTGACTGTAAATTTTCCACTTGAGTTACAATAGATTAGCAACATAATCAACTAACACTAACACCATCATATGATGTCATACCTGTGCAGTTGTAAACATGCCATATCCTGATATGGATTCTTCCTAAACAGTGCCAGCTAGTAGGCCCTATTGCCGTATTGACATTAAAGCATCTAGATCTACCATATCAACTAAATGAGCTCAACATTACAGAAAGTAAGTAGATAGATGAATTTCTTAAGAGAACCAAAATAATTATATTAAGAATATTTCAGTGGACAGTATTCATTCATCATTTCATGTTATGCCAACTTATGGTAGACTATCTAGTATCTACCTTTGGACATTTTGTTCCCCATTTGGTATTTTTCTCAGCTTTCTTCGCTTGAGAATTTTAACGGCTCTTCTGTGTAGTGTTTCTGTGTCAAGGGCTTCTTTCACTTTTCCATAAGAGCCTTCGCCGAGAACGTCGCCAAGCAAATATTTGCCAATAAGTTTAGCTCGTCGACGCCGGGTTTGGTAGACAATTTCTCTGGACTCAACCCGGCGGAAAAAGTTTGGAAGCATAATATCGTCATCATTGATAAATGCTATCTCCCCTATGTTTTCAGTTGCGACATGGCGATAATCGTCAAATGTTAGTGGTATTGCCTGGGGCACCATGTCATTTTCGGCCATAACTCTTTGAGAACAACGTGTACTTTCGCCATCAAAATCATTACAAATGTTGCTCGTTACGTTTTCTGGAAGACAACCGACTCCATATTAGTCTGTTGTCAAACAGAGGCTTATTTGTGTCACGTGATCTCCGGTAAGGGCCGATAATGCTAGTACTTTCACTTTTACTTTCCTTCAGATTTTGAAAATTTATTACATTAAAATAAAAATCCGTTCAATGAGAAATTATTCTCTGTGTAATTTAGTACATAATTCAATAAAAACTCAATGCGAATGTAAGCAATGTATCCGTTCAATACTTGTAGGATTGCTGCAGTAAAGTTATTTGTCATATAGCCCCAGTGCATAGCCTACATGTAATCGATCATGAATGTGATGACAGAGTCCATGATATGACAGAGACTGGAAATATTTTCATTACAGAATCAGATGGGATAACGAAGCAATAATTAAATTGATTTTATAAAATGCAATCTATATTTGCCACTGCATGGATAACCCGCGAACATAAAACGTTCGGAATACTTTCATGGGATACAGTAGGCCAGTAAGCAACGATCATACACGATTGATATATATATATACTACTATATATATATATTGTAATCAGAACTTGTAAGTTAATCCTTTGTTCCTAGCTATTAATCAGATGAAATAAGATATAAATCTTATTTAAAGGGGCATTAGCTGTGTTTACCAAAAAAATATTTTAATTTTATTTTACTTTTACTACTTGTGCTTGACGTACAATAACAAATAAGAGCTATACACAGGCATAAATATCATATATTTAAATATATATATATATATATATATATATATATATATATATATATATATATATATATATATATATATATATATATATATATATATATATATATATTGTGAAAATAATGTCAGGAGGAGTCCAGTTTGATATTCATATACAATTCAAAAGTAAGGATGAGTTATTCAATTGCAATTGAAAAAGTGCCAAACTTGGGTTTCTCATGCAATTTTCTCATAATATATATGAATTTAAGAATTGTTATACCTGTGTTTATCTCTTTTTCGTTATTGTATAACAATCTAGGTAGTAAAAAAGGTAGGCCAAACTTTCTGCCCCGATTTTAAGCGATTTCTTCCCGATTTTACAAATAAAAAAAACGCTTAAATTCGGGACAGAAAGTAAATTCGGCCTGTAAAAAAGGGAAACAAATTTTTCGAAAAAAAATCACAGCTAATGCCCCTATTAAGACGGATAGAATAGTACAAAAAAACCATAAGTTCTAATGAGTTTTTTGCTGACTACGATTAGAAATCATAGTTGTACCGCGGAGAGAGAGAGAGAGAGAGTACCAAGTATTAATTTTTAAGTAACTCAATGCATGTGCAATGCATGCCATAGACAAGTCATAAAAAGCAACGTCATTGTGTTGTTTGTTTATTGTTTTTAACGTCCCACTCAAGAATATTTCACTCATATGGAGACGTCACCAAATGCCGGTGAAGGGCTACAAATTTTGGCCTATGTACGGCACTTACGGCCATTGAGCAGTGAGGGTTCTTTAACGTGCCAACACCTACTGTGACACGGGACCACGGTTTTCACTGTCTCATCCGACAGACAGGAAACCAACCTGCCACCGGCTGGACTCGAACTCACGACCTCACGATCCAGATGTTTTCTTCGTAGAACGGGATTGTGGTAGATGTCAGGAAAAGGGGAGATAATTATCAGAATAATTCAGTCATTATATTCCTTTCACGGTGATCACCGATCTCTTACGCAGAGTTGTCGTCGGTCGTTATACTCCTCAAACATTGTTGAGGAGTGCAAGGGCCGACAACTTTTTGTAAGAGATAGGACGATCACTGCATTCTCGTAGGATGGACGAATCGGAAACGGAAACGGGGCGGGTTTGAATTATTCGAGTTACATAAAGATCCTTTACGCGACATAAAAAAACCAGGAGCGATTAGAGATAGGTTTTAAGTAGAATGTGGTTGCTAGCGGCTACAGTTTACCGTGGAGTATTGTGTGAACATTCTAGAATTCTTGAAAATTCCTTTTGTTCAGATCGCGGATAATTTACTAGATCACGTTTCATTATCATTATATATACATTTGTAAATGCATATATGTGATACACTATTTAAATGTTTTGAACTGATGCATCAAATAATGAAAGTTGATATTTTCACCACCCGAAATATCTCCGTGTTTTTACCCTGAGCTCTGTATCATGGTCTGATATAAAATGTTTATGTTGTGGTGTAATTGGATTTTTCAAATGGGTGGCCTGGCAAATGTGGGTCAAATTTATCTCTGGGTGGGCCACAGAAATAAGCACAGAATTTTATAAAGTACAGAATGTGTTGTTTGTTTGTTTAAGGTTGTTTTTAAAGATTGGTTTTTCTGTAATCTATTTTTCAGTCAATAATTCAAATGGGTACCGGGAAAATGGACACAGTCAAAATAGTGGGAGGGGTGGTTTTCCAGTGGTCACTCTTTAGTTATACAAAACAATGTTAACGATGCTTTCGTGTAAACTCAGCTAAATAGCACTCATTTTCAAGCAAGACGTCTTCAGACTGAGATTTATAAATAAACGAGTCGACGGATTTGATATTCATTTTATGACTTTCTTCACGTCAAGGTGATTAGAATTAGAATTTGATTATTCAAGATCTTTAGAAGTCTCCGACGTCTACATAGAGTTAAATACATTAACGCCATGTACTTTTCTTAAACCTTAAACTCTGTTTTACTCTTAATCAATAAGTAAAACGAGTACAGATTTTTTTGTCTTGTATACTAGTTCAAATATAAATACAGGACGTTATACTATGCCTATCCATGTGGTCAATTTTGTGGACGGGCGAGGCGTTTCGTTACACCGATCATCCCCGTAGAAATGACGTTGTATTTATGGTACGACCGTCGGGACATCCGTGCACGAGTAGTTTGAGCATGCATTAAACCATGACGTCTCTCACCTTTCCGCAGTGCGAGTTCGAGCCGCGCTTGAATTTAAAACTGATTTTGTGAGAAAGTTTGCCAGTTTACTTGCGGAAGTGGTCGCTTTCCGCGTACATTGTAACCGGATCATTTCTTCCACTGTTAAAAATTGACTGCCACCGTATAATTGAAAAATGTGGAGTGTAGCATAAAGCACAATTAAAAAAAAAAGCAAACAAAACCCAGAAACAACCGTCAAAATTACAACATGACAATCCAGTTGACATCTAAATGCGAAAGAAATTCCCCTGTACATTCAGCTGGAACGTGATTTGTTATGTGATAATGACATATTGTTATTTTGAACTCACTTATCTGAAATGTGATGCCGATTTCCTTTTCTCTTGTCCCTTTAGAAATTTTTGGGTGTAATTGTATATCAGTAATTGAAATTATGTCGATGAATTATAAGTTTCTTGTATTTCATGGATCGTAGAATGTCATAGAATAAAATATGACAGTCTCAATGGTATGTAGGAATTTCATCTGTTTTCATTACATGAAAAATACAAAGCCAATATAGAGTGTACATGTATATAATGCTTGATAGGCAATGTATGCATGTATTGTATAGACAGTCCTCCAGAATTGCGTAAAAATAAGCAGGAACATAAACATTACGTGTCATGTACGTCCCAGAAATTTTATTATTGTTGTTTAACGTCCCACTCAAGAATATTTCACTCATATGGAGACCTCACCAAATGCCGGTGAAGGGCTTCAAATTTTGGCCTATGCTCGGCACTTACGGCCATTGAGTAGTGAGGGTTCTTTAACGTGCCGACACCTACTGTGACACGGAACCGAATCCGAAAGACAGGAAACCAACCTGTCGCCGGTGGGACTCGAACTCACGACCCAGAGTCGAGCGCGCTACCGACTGATCCAGGCCGGTTCGTCCCAGAAATAAGTTAAAGCTAGACTGCAATAAAAAGTCAGCATTTCATTTGTTGTTTTAGATTACACCAAGCCTTTACATCTATGTAGCTGTGTCGTCAACTTTAGGTGAAGTGCCGCAAATCTTGACATGATACCAGTGTAGTGATGCATTTTTACGTGCCACACCATGGCAGGCGTGGCACGTAAAAAAAGCTTCACTACATTACCTCGGTATTTTGTTTCATCCGAAAGATTCGTAGATAGCTTTCACTTATTATGCCGAGCGCAAGGTGAAGTAACTGAGGCTTTTTTATCTTTCCTTTTAAGGGTAAGGGCCCAATACCTGGAATCGAATCTGAGATTATCCACTTGCGAGTCGAGCGATCAACTACATGATTTCCGCAAGCGATAGCCAACATATGAGAGAGAGAGAGAGAGAGAGAGAGAGAGAGAGAGAGAGAGAGAGAGAGAGAGAGAGAGAGAGAGAGAGAGAGAGAGAGAGAGAGAGAGAGAGAGAGAGATATTTGCCATTGAACTTAATCTCGATTCCATATTAAAATGATTTTCTTATCCAGCTGTTTACAGGTCCGTTGCAAGTTCTTTAACATAGCTCGGGGATGTTTCTCATAATAAGTTTGTCCCTTTGTACCATATTGGGGTGGAATTAGAACAAGAAGCTCAGTATGTCACTAGGGAAGAAGACGGAATTATTGATATGGCCGCGAGCTGCGTACATGCTGTTATAAATATTCACCACAAATATGGGTTTGGAGGGGTTGCTTTCAGCTACACCACTGAGGAAATTTCCCAATCCTTATATACCCGCATTTGACATGCGAGTTTACAAACGTGACACTATACGCTAATTTTAACCTGCCTTGTACACACCCTTTATTCTATGTGTGTCAGGACGTAGTGCTTCTTTTATTTCTTACCATATAGTTTACATACCTTAACTTAATTCTATTCAGCGATCGACCAATAAAAATCGCCGTACGAACTGCATGGCTGATTTTCTATAGCAGTAGCATGGATCAACGACGTTACGTGTAGAGAACTAAATATCGAAAGCAATATATAGATTTTTTTTCTTGTTGTCAAAATGGCGATTATACACTAATTTTCATTTTGGAAACTCAAACAAGGATTCGACCAAGGATTTGAACCTGACAGATACACAAGGTGAGATAATACATTAATGAATAAGTTTACCACAGGTAAAATACAGGTTGGGGCAGTGTTGTGGTAACCCGTATTTAGTTTACGGTTGTATGACTTGTTGGTAATTAACTCAAGTCTCGCCGTGTTTCGCTCACTAAAATATGTGTTGTGTTTTCTTATAAATTAAAGAATGACAACATGGGTTTACCCTATACCCCGAGTTGATCCATTTAATGTAATGTCCCGTTAGTTATCTAAGTGTTGGGTGTGGTCACCCGACAGAAGTGTTGGCTGACGATATCATCCAGGTGCCCCAGGAATGGGAAGACCCCGAAAGCCGATGTACATTTAGAGTTGACTGTAAGACAAAACGTGGTCGATTGACGGAAATAATCTTTGGCAAACGTATTTAGGAATTAATGTTTGATAAAGGGTTTTATTGACAAATACATTTACTTCTGAATATTAACAATGTAGTAGGTAACATTCATGTCAGATTTCAGTTTGATTGATGGTCCCCTATAATTACAATTTATCATTCGTATAGTGGAAGATAATATTTGAATCTGATCGAATTAAAACAACAGAATATGATATACACTGTCTAACGCCTGAGAGAGAGAGAGAGAGAGAGAGTGTGTGTGTGTGTGTGTGTGTGTGTGTGTGTGTTATGGTTAAAGTTCAATAATGTAT
This sequence comes from Atrina japonica, assembly GCA_030159075.1. Classification (NCBI taxonomy): domain Eukaryota; kingdom Metazoa; phylum Mollusca; class Bivalvia; order Pterioida; family Pinnidae; genus Atrina; species Atrina japonica. The sequence goes on from BROG01000155.1 coordinate 807,744, forward strand.
AATGTAAGATTAATATAAGGAAACCAATGGTAATTCATGAGGATACCCAGATAAATAGCCCAACCCCACCCCACATTTCATATAAACTATATACATAACATATACATGTCTGTATCTGTCTGATATACAATGAATATTGGATATTAGCAAATTGTTTGTGTACCTTAATATGTAGGTTACCAGTTTGATGTTTTATAAATAGGACAATTACAGATTTGTGTTTAATCGGATTGACTTAATAGTGAAACTAACACAATCATGTTGTTGCCTGCCGGGAACAATCTGAAGTGACAATATGACAGCTATATATTCTTAACTCATTTTCTGCCAAGAGAAATTCCCGAAACTAACCCAAATGATAATAAAAAAAATCATTCACAAGTGAAATAAACATCTCTGATGGAATTGAATTTCATCCCGTGAATACCGTTAGAACATCAAAGAACAGAGTACTCTGAAGCCACGAATGCTGTAGCCGTACCAAGGCACAATCACATGTAGGGCTAAGTATGCATGTGCTACTGGCAATATCATGTCAGGGATTTTCACCCTATCATACGGGTCCGAAATAAGTCCCCTTCCCAATGCAAATACAATGCATTTTCCCCGATTTGCAGTCCAAATTTCCCTATTGAAGTCAAATGACAATGAATTTGAAGATATTATTGTATTTTCACATAACTTTGTGCATTTCTAAATTTCCATTTCAATAATATGTTGCTTAAATTTCAAATTGAAAAGGCCAGGCCCCATTCACAAAAGAGTGTGGAAAATTCCTGCATGTTTTCATTTTTTTAATTATAATAAAAACTAGAAAAAAACACGAAAATAGTTGTTTGTGAAGAACTGTCAATTTACATGTACGTACACGGTGATGTTTTTATATTTTTTTATAAAAATTTGTTATATTCATCCATCTACCCCATTTCACACGTTTGCCTCTTGGTATAGGCTACTGGGTGTGTAGCGATTTAGGTAAGCTAGGCTACATAATACATTATGCTTTATTTAAAGCACCATGGCAAGAATCCAGCTCGAGGGAAACCTTACCTGACATATGATAAGTGTCAGTTACACAATTTTCTAAATCTATAAATAAATAAACAGGTATACTGTGTTAGGAATCTTCAGCAGTTCGCATATTTTATTGCTCCCGTGACGTAATATCCTACGTAATCAATAGAAATTTCATCAAATGTTGGAGTAATTTGTCATTGTATTGATTTTTACTATTCATAATTATTGACACTGAAAGGTGGAATACTTATAAATGTAGAGGGCCTATTTGATCAACCGAACGCCTACTTCCATACAAAAGTTATAGCTACGTAACACAAACAAGTCCGGATAAGATTTAAAAAAAGGACACGCCCTTTGTAAGGGTATTTGAACTCGTGATCATATAAAGTACATTTAGTAAGACGAGTTCGAGTAACCCTAAAGTGCACTTATATGATGGGTAAGTTACTATTCATTAATGTTATTTTAAACTTGTTCTAACTACTGTATAAAATCGTCATCAAAACGGTTTATTATGTGTACATTAAATCGAATTTCTCCCCTTGGTTAAAGGACGCTACACAACATCAAGTGTGGATAAAAGGTTAAACAGGTAATATTGTTTAATAACAATTTTGGTAAATTTAAAAAAAAGAATATTATACTCTTTTCGTATTAGACGTAGGGGAGATTGTAGGCATTTATCAAAATTATACATAAATGGTTGGACAAGAGTGGAACATCGATTAAAGATCACCTTGATCAATTGACCACCTGGCATTTAAGACCGCAAATATTCAATCTCTCAGTGTATATTTGATAAGTAAAGACTCTCCAATAAGATAGCTCACCACCGGATATATATAATATAAATCAAAACTCAACTCATTGCCTTTTTGTTCGATTGAAAGCTACATGTACATTGTAGTTCATGTTTTCAGTTCATACACGATTCGTCCTCTGTAACATATTTTATACTACACTATAGCACTTACTCAGCGTAAAGATTTATCATAAACAAAATTTTCTTTTGAATCAAAATGAATGTATGTACCTTTACACTTTAATTGGGGAGCCAGTTTTTGTCACTTGAACAGTTCAATTTATAGAATAAACTGAACCAAGTTAAACTCGAGATATAGTTGTAGGTGAAATACATTGTGAACGTGTACTTAAAACGAGTGCTTAAAATTACCACAAGCAAGCAGACACCGACAGTCGACAAACAAGGTACCGATATATCCATTTTAATCTTCTTAGGAAAGAGTATTGACCAATGTATATGTATGTCTTTATTTAGAATAATTTTTATTCCCCTGGACACTCTGACAAAACAATTGGACAGACTGGAGTAAGAAAGTAACGTAACACGTATTTTAGATATCAGAAAACTTGATAAAAAAATTAGCCAACCGGGATTTTGTTAGCAAATTGAAAATTTTATTAACACGTCCAATGAATGTTGATACGAATTATCGTTGGTAATTTTATGCAACATGGTGGCAAGTGCATTGTTGTTTAACGTCCCACTCAAGAATCTTTCACTCGTATAGAGACGTCACCAAATGTTGGCGCAGGCCTTCAATTGGTGGCCTATGCTCGGTACCTACGGTCTTTGACCGTGCCGACACCCTGCTTTGGCACAAACTATATACATGTGTTATACATGTCATAGGCGTCGGAACCGGTGGGGGATAGGGGGGCTTAGCCTTTTAAGTTGGTTTAGCCCCCCCCCCCACTTTCAATTTGCTTCCGACGCCCTATGCATGTAGCACAATATTTGAAAGTCTGGAGGTTGACTTGGTTGGGAAAACTTTCAAGACAATTCTGCTTTTACAAATCAAAACTTTCCCGACTCATGCTAGTGTGTGTATTGTCAAACTCATATGTCTGTGGTCGCTCAAAATATGCCCCAAATAGGAATACAGTTTTTAAGCTAGAAAATTAGCTTATTTCACTTTTTCAGCCAGTCAGTGACTCAACTGGCTAATGTGAGGGTGGACACTATTTTCAAAGAACACATTCTTTAACTCCTTCCCATCTTTTCGCAGAGACTCAGAAATTGTTCTAGGTGTGTGAAGCTGCTGCAGTCTGGGGTATTTTTAGTTTTGTTGCCACAAAATCCCATATGCTAATCTGTCCTAATTTGAATTCAGTACATTTGTACTTGGATATATCAAATACACGGATTATAGATCTATATGTTTATCAATGGTTTCCGCAACTTATCTAGCACATAAATATAACAAGTGGTTTTTATTTATTCAATGATGGAAGGGTCATAAATCGGTATGTTGATAAATAATTAAGCACACAACAGTGATACCTTAAAGGTAAAAATAGGTGATAATTCGTATGCTAAATTACAGATTATCGATAAACACATTAAATTTGATGTTGACCACATGATGTTATCAAACTCGTTGACATTTTAATAGTATACAAATATATATTTATTTCAAACACTGATACGGTAAAGAAAGAAAATACACTGATATAATGTCAGTTTCACAGAAAACAGCAAACATGACGTCACCAACTTCTATATTTTGTGATTTCAAAATTGCAAAATATCGGAGATTTAATTTATTTCATAATATTTCATTGTATCCAAAGTTTGATGAAAAAAGAATTGGCAGTCTTCAAATGGCAATGGTCCACTGACGTCTTGACGTCAACAACTCGGAAATCAAGAAAAAGAAAACAAAGTATTTCAAAATGGACAGATCTGTATGAATTTCAATCTCTAATCTATTTTCTGTCAAGTTCACCGGGTACTGTATCTGATTAAAGTTTTACAGAGCCAATTATAATATTTTTAACAACCTGCAACGATTTCATATTTGCACACTATGTGGTTCAAAATTACAAAATACAAATGTACGGCATTATCAATCTGTTACACACAATTTTTGCCAAATTTCATCTACCATAAAAATCGAGAAGAACAAGTGTACATGACGTTAATTAGTAAATATATTTCAAACCAAGTAGATATATATATTTTTTTCAAATCTGGCAGTAAACACAGGAACACTGCTAGCTTTCTATTATGACATTCAGTGTTTATGTCTAATCTGCTTCATTAGATACTAACATTGAAACCGACACCTGCTTCATTAGATACTGCCATTGAAATTTACATGTTTGTACCCACTGGTGACATTTACACCATCACTGAGCATGTACACTCTGCGTGGATTAAAAATTGCGAAATACAACAAGACTAGATTATCTGACACCATTTTTGCTAAATATTTTTTTTTATAAAAAAGAGGTCAGCGGATCTTCCACAAAGTGAATTTGACAAAAATGTACTCAAACTTCAGTTCACTCAAGTATATCGTTACATTGTTATACCGCAGGGTGTACCGTCATACTAAAATATTTTGAAGATATGTTTTAGCTGTTAATGCAAGTCCATTAAAACACAAATCATGGCCTCGAAATTTTAAAGCCTGATAACACGTTGTAGTGGAAATTACACCTGTTATCATGTTCTCATTTTTAGTAAGACCCCTGGTAAATCAAAAGGTGAGAACATGTTACCTGGGTGAACTGTTTTAACTCAAAATTATCCTTTTATTTTCATTTGAAGTTACTGATTTGGATTTCAATTGATTTCTGATTACAGCACTGACATGTAAAACTTTTTGATTTACCAGGCGTTTTACTAAAAAGTGAAAACATGATAACGGTATCCCCCGGTAAAATCAAAAAGGGGAAAACATGGTGATGGTAAACCCCCGGTAAGATAAACAGTGAGAACATGATATGTATACTAAGTTCCTTACTTTCCCTTTTTAATTTACAGATGGGAGAAGTTACTAGAGATTGGAGGAGCATTCCAATTTCGGAAATTTTCCCAACGGAAAAGAAAGCCAGCGAAGATTCTCTTTTACCAGTTCGAAAGCAGATAGAAAATTTCGAATCTAGAGCAAAGTTGAACTTCAATAAACAAAGGCCAGCGCCACCACCACCAGGAACACAGATTCACTTACCCAAGATTGGAAATTATCAACCCAAAATTTTGTTAAACTCAAAAAATGACAATTCAAAAGATGTAACGACACCAACCAATAAGGAATCAGAATCAAAAACGAACATTGAATATCAACCAATTAAAAGACATAATTCAACCAGTGATAGATCAAATGATTATGTTACAAGCGAAAAATCAAAACTCCTAGAAAGATCAGTAAATGACATTGAAATAGAGGAGAAATATCCAACTGCAAAGAAATATATGATTATTGGCGACAAAGACATACCTATGACAATTCAAACTTCGGGTGATACGTCACCACGTCAGAATTCTGATAATTATTTTTCAAGGTTTGGGTCCGATAACCCAGTATATGAACCAGAACAGCATCTCAACACTGCACATTCTCCCGTGGAATCTAGTGTTATGTTGGACTTTGATAAAACTGTTAAAAATCCCTTGTTCGAGGGATCTGTGAGGGAAGCTGATATGTTCAATGAACCTAGCATTCAAAGTGCAGACATTAATGGCGGTGTAAAAAATAATCCATTTTTCAGTGAATATGAAAAAGAAAATGGCATGTTCCAAGAACCAAATGTGCAAAATTCAGATTTTGATGACAGTGTGAAAAATAATCCTTTATTCAATGAACATGTTCAGGGTGATGATACCAACGATCATCCTGGTCAAACCATGGAATTCTTTACCACAGAACAACCGGGAAGTGATACTGAAACATCACCCCGAAGGAGCACGAAAAAGAGGGCAGCTCCCCAACCTCCTCTGAATCCCTCTTTACAGTCTGTGGAGGAGACCAATGGGGAGAAATACCCTTACATACCAGCTCCAGATTACGACGAAGATGAGGTCACAATGGATTTCGATAATAGCTACTCACCCAGTCGCTCACATCATTATGTGAAAAGAAGTCATTCAACCCATAGTGCTCAAAGGAACTCGTTATATCAAGATTTTGAAGCAGAGGGTGATGACTTCTCGAAATACCTAAATGACGATGATGATTATATTTCCGACCACACTCACACGTGGAGGCGAAATATACGTTTTCGACAGAAAAGTTCACAGAAACCTCGACCCATATCTCAGCCAAACGGAAAATCCAAACACCATATGAACGACAGAGACAAAAAGAATGGCAACTTGAAGCCGATAGGCAAAATAAAACATGAACACAAACAAGAAAATGTTAGACGAAATACCATAAGAGATTTCAGTTTTTCAGACTCTAAAATTGGGTTCGGGGATCGATCTGTCAGAAGTACGACTGCGAAAGGTCGGTACATAAAACGCAGCAAAGAACGTTCCCGCTTAGATGAGGCAGAAGGTTCTTACGAGGAATTTTTGAGACTGCGGCAACTTGGAAACGGAAGTACTGATAATGCAAACATTGACTATGATTCGAGTGATGAATTTTTGCAAAGCGAAGTTTTTGCTCGGAGTCAACCAAAAAATGTCAAAGAGGGCAAAGGCACTCTTTGGCAAAGATTGACTTGGAAATTCAGGCGTACCAATGGAGTGTATCAGATGGGTTGATCCCGACTGATCATAGAGTATAATATATCATTGATCAATTATACAAAGGGTGTGTAAATGTAAAAAATATACAGGATTATAAACCAATCGTAATGTGCAATTGCTTCATCAATAAGCATGCGACAATACATTATTGTCATTGGAATTTTTAAAGACTTGATAAACATCAGCTGTGATATCGCCTCGTTTTGAAAGTACAATGATGTGACTGGATAGTTAATACTGATGTAATGTGGTCAGAACTTAGTGGTCATGGATTTAGTTTCCACATCCATGAAAAAGGAGCAATGTCGACTTTAAGCATAATCTTACATATACATAGTATTTCTTTTTATTTCACTGCATATAACTATAATAATTCAACTTTCATTCCATGTTCTAAACCGAATAGGAAAAGTGTATTGGAACATAACTTTGCGCTGCGAATAATTAATTTCATGGCGGCGTGAGTCCAGCATACTAAATCATATTGTTCATAATCATTATTTTGTCATCAAAGTGCCTATATTTACTCGACATAATTTATATTTTTAACAGAGGAAAACCTACAACTTGCGAATCCCAACTCCATTTTGTTATATGAATGCTTGAATTGTCTTGCAAAATGTATTATTACCCTTTGTAAGTAGAACAGACCTTTTGTGTCGCGTCTGTGTTCGCGTGGAACGATTGACAATAAAAGGTGTGATGTAGGGATATAATTCAAAGTATGTTGTCTCGAGCAAATTAACAATTATATTCGTTATTTTGTATGTTTATCTGCAACTATTTCATATAAACAGTCAACCAAGAGCTCGAGATTTAAGACATTTTGAATTTGACGAGGTACTCCATATTAAAGGGAGATAATAAAACTTACATTTGCACATTTTCATTTTTTTCATTAATTTTCGTAGACGTGTGCGTTCACTGAATTGACGAGACATATATGTCTCAAAATAAAATGAACTATTGAGCTAGATTTGAACACAATTTAGAGATAAAAAGCAAGAAAATTCAAATTAACTTGAATAGTCATGTTATTCAATATGTGTTGCAATTTAGTCATTCATACTTTAACTGCAGCTGAATGCAAGGTAGCCTCGCACGGGATTACTCTTCATGTTTTAAATATTTGTATTTATCTCATGCCATTTTGTCCTGTAAGTGAAGGGCAACAGACGAAAAGAAAACATCAATTTTTTGTTCAAAGCAAATCTCTTGCACAGAGTTGTCGGTCATAGCACTCTCGATCAAGAGTGCAAGGACTGAAAATTCTCTATGATATTGGATCATTGCGGCTGTTCACCGACAGATGTAAAACAATAAATATAAGCTGATCCCCCCCTCTCTCTCTCTCTCTCTCTCTCTCACACTCACACACACACACACCTTAAAACTATTTTCAAATGTTGTATTACATAATATCGAGATATCGATTTAAGCTTGCTGAAAGATGTTCTAGTGCTGATTATTATATTTCTAGTTAAGTGTCGGTGTTTGCTCAAGGTGTTTTAAAAAAATGAACTTTTTAAACTGTTTGCAATGTAATATTCACCTGTAGATAAATATGACACTGGTGTTGTATATGTAGTTTAAAATGTAGTTGCTCAAACGACACGGCAGTTTTGTTAAAAATGAATCTCGCGTGATATAGTAACAAATTAAATGGCCGTCTCATACTTGACGATATTAACTGACGCGATGTTCGAAATATGACAGCTTTGTAATTAAATTTACTAGTTCAGTGATTATTAAAATATACGTGTGTTCTAATCGTGTTTAAATTATTTATCTGAAAGAATTTATAAATATTTCAAAATTATTCAAATGTCTAATGAAAAAGAAGCATTTTTATATACCTATACAATTGTTAACATTGTTACTGTAATAATGTTCTGGAAAGTAAATGTACAGCCGTCAAGAGTTGTATTTGCAATGTCATACACCAAGGTGGGGAAATAGGATCGAGTTTGATTTCCCGGTGGAAATCGAGGTACTAGTATACAGTTTCACCAGTCCAGGGTATAATTACCTCTGTATAAAAGTACATTTGCTTTTTTTTATTACACCTGAAAGTTCACATTGTTTTAACACAGAAAAAAAGTTACGGGTACATAATATGTATAGATAAACATCAGATACTTATAACAGAGGATCTACATAATGTTTATCATGAATTAAACTCTACAGTTCTATTATCAAATTACAACTGTTTTACAGGTGTTCCTCGTTACAATAATAACTCCATTATATAGGGGTATTAAGATTTCAATGGGACGATGGAGGAGATAACTTAGGCATTAGGATCCCGGCAATGTACTATTGGCCTAGTTACAGAAAGTTATCCGACACTCTTACCTCTGTAACCGTGACCAGTCTCGGCTGGGGTGAGAGCGCCGTAGTGTTCTAACCACTCGGTCACGTTGACCCATACATTTTGTTAGTATGGTATTCTAAATGGGAGAAATACATAAAAATCAGCCCGAAATTCATCAATTTACAGAAGTCTTCGCACTGTGGACCCAAGTCCCTTAGTTACCTTTCTAGGCATCTACTCCCTACATAGTTCCAGCTGGGCTCTTGTTATAAACACGGTGCCGAATTCTAAATTAACTCCATTGCAAATAAACATAGTCACAATTTGGTACATGACTTTTTCTAGGTCAGTTAATCACATATGACTCTTCTTAACATATTGACTGAGAGGTATATGTATTTCCATGGAAAGGAGTAACAGTCGCCCATTGTATCATATTTTTTTAAATTCTAAAATACACATTATATATTTGATTAATATTTTAGTTAGATATTTATTTTGTTTTGATTTAATCATATTCAGTAGGCTGCATTCAATGCCTATTAATTGGTTTTCTTGACATTTTCAAATGATAGCCTTCACTGGTGATGGCCGTCTTAACCAGTCTTCCCCGACCAGAGCATGTGACATCTACCAAGTACAATTTAAATCAATATTTATGAATTGATAACTAATGGTTATGTAGCGATTTGCTGGATATACATGAAGAGTCACTGACAAATATTGTGTTAGAATAAAAATATGGTGAAATCTTCATTTTCATGTGTGGAAAGGTAAGGTCAATCACTTTTGATCTCGTTATCCCGAGGAAACTAGTCTGTATTTTCTGGGACAGCTTTTAGATACATTCAAATGTTAAATCAATATGAATATCACTATCTTCCCAAGCCAATGTTTAAGTGGACCAGAATATTGACTTGGTATAGGATGACATATCACCGACTTCTGTTACTGGAAATTGAAATCATATAAGTATCGTAATCATAATCTGTCCTTTTTCATCGGAACGATCAATATCTCAATTTACCTACATTTTGTCAAGTGAAATCCCCAACTTAGTCATCTTATCAGGGTTTTTTTTTTTTTACACCTAACAACATTTTAATGTTAGCAATAAAACGACAGAAAATCATGCATAAACCATAAAAATAAACTGCTACCAACGCGAGTATGTGCATTGTAAATTCTTCACCTACCAGTCGGGGAAAAGCACCCTTGAAATGAGTGCCCTGTTTTAAAAACCTGAACTGGAAAACTAAACATGCCAACACCCATATTTGTACACACAAAGTAACCAGACACGTTTGTCTGTTGGTCCTACTTGTTATTCCGCTTAAGATATCGGAGCAAATAATTTGCATCAATTTGAATAATAAATGGCAAATAAAATAATTTCATGGGATTTGAAAATAATGTAAATTTTCGAGAGAAGAAAAGTGTAGCTTTAAATTTAGTTAATGGGATGCAAAAAATTGATTTTTTATTTAAGAAGACAGTCGTAAATAGGTAACAAATCTACGCGTGTCACGAATGTGCATTAATCACCAGTCATTTAACAGAAAACTGAAATACAGATGTTCCGATTGAAAACTTGTAATTGCGAAAGATAATTTGAGGTTTAATGTCAAGCAATATTTTTTCACCTGTTTAGAGACGCTTTCTGCTACATTAGCTGTATCATGCCCTGTGTAGGTATAATGTCAAACTACCAGTCACTCGTGTTTTATTTACCGTAACATGGGCGTTGGTTTAAAGATTCACCCGAAAAGTATTGTTTGGCGATAAAAAAGAGAAAAACTAATTTATTATAGTTAAAATTGAGTCACAGTCTTGAATCGACCGGCATTTAAACTGGAAGCCGTCATGAATTTAGACCCGGTCTATGATCTCTTGGTTCTTACTGTGCTACGCTCAGGGTAACATGGGCGTTAATTGGAAATTAATCATTGCTGATGACCTGACAGAGAAACAAACTTGCCTGCTTTACCTATCTATCCTTTTTCACTATTAAAATTGATATACAATAAAATACACATAGGCATAAAAATTCTTAAAATCACGTATATTATGTGAAAATTGCTTGAGGAACCCTGTTTGGCAATTATTCACTTGCAAATGATGAATTCAACCTTACTATAGGACCGGACCTAATTTAGCCAAATATATAGGAATCTAACAGTTTTATGTCTGTGTATAGCTCTTACTTGTTATTGTACATCAAGTACAAGTAGTAAAAGTAGAAAAAATTTAAATATTTGTTTTGGTAAACACAGGCAGCTAACGCCCCCCTAAATCTATTAGGGGATGTAGGCTGCGTTGTCTAGTGATGTCGGGTGAAACTGAAACTAGTTTAGGTGGTACTTGTCATTTATGGTCATGGATAATATAGTAAAATAAAATTAGACCACATTCCTTTTTGTCCTGTAGAAAAATTCATTTCAATATTTTATCCTACTTTAGATTTATGATTCACTCGATGCGATTGCGAAATATTTGCACAGTTACTTTTATCAGACAAATACATGTACATGTATTGGATAAAATTGCTGACGTATCAAAACATAGATTTTATGTAAATATTTACCATCAATATGATTATTTTGCATTTGATACACCGTGTGTTTTGTAATGAAATTGAGCTTGAAAGTGTTATTCTGCCACATATGTTTCCCTGTTTATCCCTAATTTTCCGGAACATTACTTTTCGCCTTGTTTAGAACACGACAAACCGCCAAAACTTTGCCTTTTCGCCTTGTTTAAAACGCGACAACTCGCCAAACTTCACCTTGTGTAAAACACGACAACCCGCCAAACTTCACCTTGTGTAAAACACGACAACCCGCCAAACTTCACCTTCTGTAAAACACGACAACCCGCCGAACGTAGCCTTGTTTAAAACGCGAAAACCCGCCAAATTTCGCCTTGTTTACAACGCGACAAACCGTCAAAAATTCGCCTTTTCGCTTTGTTTAAAACGCGACAACCCGTCAAGCTTCGCCTTGTTTATAACGCGACAAACCGCCAAAACTTCGCCTTGTTTACAACGCGACAACCCGCCAAGCTTCGCCTTGTTTACAACGCGACAAACCGCCAAAACTTCGCCTTGTTTAAAACGCGACAACTCGCCGAACTTGCGCAAAATTTCGCCTTTTTGCATTGTAAAATAAAGGCAAGAACCCGCAACGCGACAACACAAAACTAAAATAAAATAAACTAAACTATTCCTGGGTCTAACAAAAATATGACTTATGTCATCTTGGGCATTAAAAATTATTTATTTTTTATTTTTTCCTTACATTTGATCCAAAGAATTATATAGGGTGTTTTAGGTTCATCCACTTTTAAAACAATTTTGTGCGGAAATCGGACCCTAATTCCAAATGGCAGGAGTCGGCAGTATGGTTTCGGTGGCTTTGTCAGCTTTGAATGCTGAACTCCGTCCAAATCCAACAACAGTCACGGGAGATGATTCCCATTCTGTAGCGCTGCGCATCTAACACGATACCGTTATATCGTCCTTTGCGCTTTGTTCTTCCATAGATATAGGCCTAGTGATATTCGCTGCAGATCTACATTAATGGAAGAAATGGGGAGCATAATGTTTTTACTGTTTCCAAATTTGAATAAAGTGATCTCACTTATTCGAATATGTGATATAACTTATTCGTTTTGTAAAGTGATATCACCTATTCGAATTGGTGATATAACTTATACGAATAGGTGATATCAACTATAAAAACGTATAAAGTGATATCTCCTATTTGAAAGTGATATCACCTATTCGAAAGAGTGATATCACTTATACGAAAAGGTGATCACTTATTCGTTTTTATAGGTAATATCACTTATTCGTATAAGTGATATCACTCTTAATAGGTGATATCACTCTTTCAAATAGGAGATATCACTTATTCGGTATTCCAATCGGTGATATCACTGATTGAAAAAGTGATATCACCTATTCGAAAGAGTGATATCACTATAACTGGTATTAAAAAGTAAAACGGAGTCCCATAACAACGTGCCAAACTTCGCCTTTTTGCCTTGTAAAATAAACGCGAAAACTCGCCAAACTTCCGTTTGTTTAAAACCCGACGACGCGCCAAAACTTTGTCTTTTCGTCTTGTAAAATAAACGCAAAAACCCGCAAAACTTCGCATTTTCGCCTTGTTTAAAAAGCGACAACCCAAAACCAAACTTTGTCTTTTCCACTTATTTATAATGCGAAAACCCGCCGAACATCTCCTTTTCGTCTTCCGGAATGACATGCTTTTACAATACAGACATCGAAAGTACAGTATGGTTACAAAAGTCTTTCCTTTCCCCATCATTTCTCCTTGCTTTACATAAAACCAACATTTTTAAATGTTCATAGTATCCACAAATCTAAGTGGAAACTAAATGAAAATATTTCTATCTGCGAGAAATTTAATTCATATTTTGAATCTATTCTAAAATATAAATAACCACTCTGCATATTTTAAATACACATTGATTTTATGAGAGACAAAATTATTTTACATGAACAGAGATGAGTAGATCTAAAGAACAAGTAAAGAAATTCGAAATTTTCTCTATGGCTAAAACCTAAGTTTCCCATAAAAATTTCAAGCAAAATTTAAGATATATGCATTTTATAAATATGAATTTATTTGACTATAATTCGGTAAACTTTTGCGAAATTCTGTTAAGATTTTATGATAATAATACCGCTATATATATTTATATATATTGCCTGTCTGTCTATCTATCTATCTATCTATCTATTTTTTAATTACTCGTTTATTATTTATTCGTCTATTTTACTAGCTTTATAAATCAAAGAAGTGATAAGGTAATGACAGAGACATATTTAACACTTTGTTATATATGTCTCTGGTAATGATAGAGCAACTGTTCACCATAGGGCCTACGTCTATATAAAATGTATTCTGAAAAATAAAAGAAAAAACAAATTCTTTTGTCCTTAACCTGCCGAATGACCAACCGCTATTACATTCCAATCTATAATATATTATTAGTGTTATTTTTATAGGGAATATATATATCTGGTAAGGAAAAATTAAACTCACGTGGATCAACTACATTGCTATATTGCAACCCCTATTTCCGGATTGGATACAAACCGCATCCGGTCCCTTATTATAAATTCAACACAGCGCCATCTGACAGTAAACAACAGAATTTCAACTGAGGTGAAGTTATCACTGAGAACTGTGGTGTTTGATACAGCTCTATCATGAGTTGGGAAAATAAGTTTTCCTCAATTTTACGCGAAACAGAGAGCAATCTTTCGAAAGCAAGGGTTTGTGTTTACATATGATTATATAGATCTGAGTACCTTACATCCTTTTGCACTCAGTTTCTTATCAGTTTTGACATGTTATTAATATCATTGCATTCAATATCAGGCAAAAACGCACAAAATGATTCCTTGGTAACAAAGTGATATTTAAATACATATCCCTTTAATTGATATATTAAACGTACTATGTATAAAGGTTCCTTTGTATATATTGCATTTATTTTGTCTCTCTTCTTGTTAAAACACACTGTTACAGACTTGACTGTTTGCTGTGGGAATTACTAGAAAGCCTGTTATTTACCGAAAAGACCAATAAAGTTACAGATAATACCATTAAAATTGAATACAAATGTGTCTCGGGCCTCACACTGGGTCCAACAAAGAGGGAGACTTCACTTCTCCATCTAGCTGTTGGAGGGAGACTTCTCACATATTGACATAAGTAGGGAGACTTTTTAAAGGAATCGGGACGTTTTGGTACATGGTCGTTTCGGTGCATATTAAGACGTTTCGGTACATTCTGAAAAGATGTTTCGGTACAATGAAACGGTCGTTTCGATACATGTTTGGTTGTGTTGGTACATGTAAATAATGCACTTATTCATTATAATTATTATAATTCTTTTTCCCCATTGTTAAATTAAAAAAGATGTTTTGTTGTGTTGGTATATGTATAAAAAAGGTAATTGTATTCATCATAGTTATTTTGATTCTTTGTTTTGTGCAATGGTAAATTGAAAAAAAAAAATTAAAACAGGTCGGTAAGTAGATATATAAAAAGCTTTGAATTCTTCCAATCTTACTAAGTATATACATGTACATTTGTGCGAAGTTAATATCAGTTATCATTAAACAGTAATTACAAGTGTTGAAAACATTGAATGTTGGCTAAGGGACGTGGAAAAATTGAAGGTTCAAATCAAGAATAGATCTAGCATTCATTATCTATTGAAAAACCTTACTTGTACGAAAGCATCTCTTCTTGTACCGAAAAGTCCATGTACTGAAATGTATATCGTATGTACCGAAAAGTCCATGTACCAAAACGAACATGTACCAAAACATCTATAATTCCTTCTAAAATACTGAGGGAGACGAAGTACCATTAATAATTTTCAAGCATTATATTTATATATAAAGGATTATCCTTTGATGTTGATTGGGCATCTTTAGAGGAAGTATGAAATGCAGGTACTGGTATGCTTAATTAGGCATGATACTTTTCTATAGCATTATACTGATTGTATCACTAGAGGCGTGGGTACTGTAGAAACAACACACAGGTGTGAAAGCTATGATATACATCCTGTTGCACTCATCAATCCAGATAAGAGTTCAATTAAAGCAATATTTATAATTACTGCCACGTGATAATGACCCAGGTTGCCTATGCATAGTATACAACAAGTTTTAATCCATAGGTAAACTTCACTTTCATTCCATCACATGTTAATCACTTGCTACTACAATTGTAAACAAAAGTCCAGATGGCGGGAGAGCGACATCGGCAAAAAGCAAGGTAACATGAACCTCACTTTGTGGCAAACAGAGAGTGACTTTGAGTGATGCAGGGCAACTTTGTCATCCTTTTCACCCTCTAATGCAGGCCCTGTGTCTGTTTGGTATAATATCATTAATATACAATGTTTGTGATAGTTTTAAGTTTCCTCTGACTTTGTTATAACATTACATATAATTATTCCTCTGTTACAATGATGATGCTCTGCTATGTTGTGGATGACACTGAATGACAATAAATTAACCGTAAGTGATATATCAATGAATTTTATTGTTCATTAAGAATTATTTAACCATAATTTGTGTTGTTGTGGTAGTCGTAAAGCTAGAAGTCTTCCTCCAGTCAACAGAAACTCACCTAGCTGCATGTCATTGGACCGTCTCAAGTTTTTGAATGTGTAGTTATGTGTAAGGATCCCAGCAGCTGGAGTAATACTCCTATACTGGTCTGAAATTGTATCATTGCCTGAAAAGTCTTTATAATAGACTTTATTCTTGTAAATGAGATGGATCATTGGCAAAGAGACCTGGGAAATTACACATTTAATTTTATGTTATCAGAAATGTACAATTTTAATTAAGGGCTCTTTAATCATCTAACACTTCATAAATTTGTTGATCTTGTGGAGTAACAAACTTTTTGAATAACCTGTTTGTCTTGTTCGTAGTCAGTTCATCAACTCCTCATCACCCATTGAAGAAAACCCTAACTATGTGGAACTAGTCTCACCCTTGCATTGCCCTAGTCCTAAGCATCATTACCACATGGGTAAGCTTTCACCCACTCAACTGAAATTTGCATGCTTAAACATGCAATTCTACATGTCAAAGAGGGAGAGCTTCTGAGATCTACTGGATTTATGTACCCCTGATATTATTCTTGCAAAAGACATTTGGTTTAGGCCTACAATTCATGATAGTGATCTATTTTTATGAACCAACTGGAAACTTACAAATGTCACTCAACTGAAACTCAACTCATATATATTGCTACTTCTTGCTTCTAACCTAAACAATGGTGACCAAATAGTTGCCATTCTTCTTTATTTTTGTAAGGCTTTTGATAAAGTCCCATATAGGCACCTTCTCCTCAAGCTACAGTGTTATAGAGTGCTAGTTTTAACATCTTTGACTGGATCCAGAACTTATTTTCGGGTTATATGCAGGAATTATTATTTTTTCACCTTCAATTTTTCCTTACATTCTTAGTTTAGGAATACACTAAATAGATCTATATGTAAGGCTGTGTCATGGTTCAAGTGTACTGTCACTAAATGGAGTCAAATGAGATGCATTGCCCTGTCACCTAAATTGCACTAAAATTGAAGAGAGTCTGAGCCAGGCAAATTCACCTTTAAAAGATGGTGATTTTAAATAAATGATATTTAGGTTTGACTGGATATGTCATTTAAGCATTTTGTTTGCAGGAGACAATGTTTGTAAATAAATGAAAATGAATCATGCACATGAGTCGACAAAAGTCACATTTGCACTGTTCTTATAGGTCTATGATGTGTGTCTAATTATGGTATGTATATATAATTACTGGACTCTGCGTTAGTCCACAATAATTGCATACATACTACATGTACAACCATCAGTTTTCCATGCCACAAGAAGGTGCATGTCTATGACAACATAAAGCTGTGTCTCAAAATAGATTTGTGACATTTAAAGATGTGTAAATCATAATATCTTACTGGTAGCAGGAGTTTGGCAGTGAGAATCTGTTGGCGGTGGAAATGTTCAATTGTGGCGCACAACATTGTTGAGATACATGTAGGTAGTGGTGATATGTGATTTAATGTAATATATATAAACCAGTATTAATACTATTTTTATTATTATTATATTTTTTTTGTGTACGATTTCCTTTTGCATCCTCCACTTAAATATTTCCCCAAACTAAATACAAACATCTACTGATTAATTTCTGGATATATTTCATTGATGTCATTCAAAACATTTTCAAACAAATTTATACTTTTGAATGTCCTCAGCATTTTTATAATGTTTTGGGTAATATTTGAGTATGTGGTGCAAAAGGAAGTCTTCCTTTTTAAAAATATTTCCTGTTGAGTTTATTTATAAATGTAATTACTTTAACTACATTTGTAAACTGATATTTGATATATTTACATTACTTTCAGAAAAAAATTGGTACTGGTCTAGGATATGGTTACGATAACTTCAGGTATAAGAGATGTAAGTATTATTTACTATGAAATCTTAGATATGAAATACATAAGAAATATGTATCATATCATATAGAAGTTTGTATCTGCCTTGAGAGACCACCCTTTCTGCCATTGAAATATGGTCTCAAAAGACAGGTGGTCCAACAAAAGAGGTTTTATATAATGGATTATTTAACCATGTGGTTTGCAAAGTGTGGTCTCAAAAGACAGTTTGTCTATCATGAAAGTGGTCGCTCAAGTCAGGTGTCACTATATATGTTGTATATAAAGTTCTGACAGTTCATCACATTCACTTTTATGGTGGAGCATGTGTCTGGCAAGTCAGAGGTTTTGGTTTCAAATTTAAGTCAGATGGAAGACATTTATCTTATCAGTGTTGATTATCGTTCATACACCAAGAGGTGGACATTTAAAGCGAAAGTTTACAAAGTCTTATGGATGAAACTGAATTCTGATGTCTTCGGTCATGGTAAGAATTATAAATAGCCATCTGAAACAGCTGATCATAAGGATAGCACATGTGAAATATTGAAGCTCTATTACTTGCATTTCTTAACTCAGGTTGAAGTTTTTGTCCACCGACGCTACTGATGATGTCAGGGTATGACATTAGCTCTTTGTTCCAACAAGCTAAAAATAATGAAAATTGTTCTCATATGTAGAAAATTTCAGAAGGATTCAATGATAGTTTTACATTTGGTTTTTTTTTTGTTTTAAATTTCTAGTTTCCAGTTCACTTCCAATGAGAAAAGCATCATCTTTATTAGATATTTCTAGTCCAGTATTACCTTCCCTGTATAACAATGGATATGCAGTGCCACAACAATATGGGACACAGAATATGGCTGTGAATACTGTTAATTCCAGTACTATGGCAACACCCTCATTTCCGGCATCACTTCAAGAAAAAATCGACCAGCAGAATAAAGTAAGTTTTTTCCAGTTTCAGAGTATTTAATTCATCAACCTCTGAACTCACATTTGGACCTGTCCATTTCAAAGAATGGTAAAGCCCACTGTCAGAATTGCAAGGTTTAAAGTTTAGAATAAAACTTTTAGAATTATTTTACATACAATTTGAACTTGTTCACTCCTGAGGTATGACAGTAGACCATACTGTTTTTTTTATTTGGGTGAGTCTAAATTTGACTGCAGGGGTTGGTGAGTGTAAGGTAAATTAAAGGTTTTTTGTTTTTAGAATATTTAGATTTATAGAAATTATTATAACAGGAACTCGATCCTAAGAGCTGGATCATGTCGAGTAAATAGGGGCAGATTATCAGACCAAACAACAAGCGAAGGGGGGCGTTGGGGCCTTATGGTGGCCCCCAACCCCCTGTCATTAAATCTTCCTCATTTTCATTTCTTAAAGTTGGCAGGTATGCACTCTGTGAAATCAATGTATCAAACTCGGCATATTGATAGGTAATATAATATAAATCCTTATTGATTGATAGTGGATATAAATGCTGGAACATTTTATGATCTTTTAATAGCACAATGCAGTGATATAAGTTGA
Organism: Atrina japonica; assembly: GCA_030159075.1. Taxonomy (NCBI): domain Eukaryota; kingdom Metazoa; phylum Mollusca; class Bivalvia; order Pterioida; family Pinnidae; genus Atrina; species Atrina japonica. The sequence goes on from BROG01000155.1 coordinate 827,121, forward strand.
TGTTATAATTCTTTTTTTGCAGTTGATAGACCAATTAATGCAGATAGTTAATAAACTGGAATGTGAGCGGAACAATTACAGTGAACAGATGAGGGATGTTAAAAGTGAGTGCCATCTGGTGTGATTTTAGTACTCCATATTGATAAAAATCTAAAAATGAGGAGAAAGACTCACATTTATTTATTTTTATCCTGTGATCTAGAATTTGGGCTTGTAAACAAAACCGACTCTATGTTCAACTCTTCTTTTGGTTCTTTTTCTCTTGTGTGAGCTTATTTTTATTGGTTTAGTATTTCACACAATTGCAGTGAATGTAAATGATTGAAATCTAAGTGTGAAATAAAGCTTAGAATTGATACTGATAACATTAGCAGAAAGTGATTTGGTTTCTTCAAATTCTAAGTGTTTATGTTATGACCCTTTCAGTACAAAACCATATATATATGTAATCACTTTCAATTAGCATATGTTAGTACTTTGTTTTGTTACAGGTTTTCTAAAGTGACCTGCCAGGATATTTTTTGTCAAATTATTTACCTTAACTGAAGTATTCTTATTCAGTGGAATATCCAGAGTGAAGTATATTTGAGTAGAATTTCCTGTGGAATTTATCAAGTGAGATTTCTTTCAGCAGAATATTGGCAATGAGATTGTTTTCAGTGGAATAAGTGAAGTAAAGCCTATTCCATTGAAATATCTGGAATAGGATATTTTTCATTGGTTAATTCAGGAATAATACCTTTTCTGTTGGATATCTGGAATATGGTGTCTTTGCTAATCTAGAATAATACCATACGGTTGTTGTTTTTTTTTTTAAAGTTATAGCAGGCTATATTGGCACTCTTGGATCTAGCCTGTGCAGACATGGTTAATTCATCCCCCCAAAAAAAAAAATTAATATTTTGACAAACTATATTTTATGATTTTCAGTGTTGGAAGCTAACACATAGAATGTTTTTGATATATAAAAAAAACATCTAATTTGATCTCTGCTGACCAGTATTGGGTTAACCAAATTTTTTATTCATTAACATATCAATACTCATACTTCCAGTACAGGTCAGCTACAAAATATGAATCATAACTAATATCTGGCACAGGTTTTCATATTTGCACCAATATCTAAATATCAATTTTGGTGATGGATGTCAACCTATGGTCAACTAATGCAGTGTTGGAAATGAGCAGTAGTCCACCAGTCCAAGACTAGTAACTTTTACAGCAGACTAGTCAGCAGACTATTCAGCATTATTCTTCAGTTAGTCCAGTTGACTAGTAAAATATATGTATAAACATTACAATATAAATATATTAGCAATGATTAATAAAAGTGTATAATGTATACATGTACATTGAACATCAGATTTACCTAATTAGCCCAGTAATATTTTTTCTCAATTCAAACTGAGAAAATCATAGTTGTTTTGACTCATAAGATAAGAATACAAAAATAGATAACTTGGGTAATTCTGGTACTGATTCAGTAAGTACATGTATAAATAGATAACTTAGGTAATTCTGGTACTGATTCAGTAAGTACATGTATAAATAGATAACTTAGGTAATTCTGGTACTGATTCAGTAAGTACATGTATAAATAGATAACTTAGGTAATTCTGGTACTGATTCAGTAAGTACATGTATAAATAGATAACTTAGGTAATTCTGGTACTGATTCAGTAAGTACATGTATAAATAGATAACTTAGGTAATTCTGGTACTGATTCAGTCAATACATGTACAAATAGATAACTTAGGTAATTCTGGTACTGATTCAGTAAGTACATGCTAACTTGGTAATTCATCGTAATACTTTGGGACTAGTGAATTTGCCAGAGGACTGGTGAATTTGCCAGAGTACCAGTGAAATTTGTTTCCAGCTCGTCCAACTGACTAGTGAGATAGAAATGCTAAATTTGACCCCTGTAATGTCATATATTCAAATACAATATAAGTAATCAACTTTTTGCAATTAGAAATATTTATTTCTGTAGATGAAATATATCACCTTGGTAATAGGAACTCGGAGAACAGTCCTAACACTGATCACAAAATAGACCAGGTGAGACGAGATTTACAAAGTGAAATGCAACTAATTCAGAGCCAACTACAACTATACAGGTCTACTAAAGGTGACAGTAATGTACTAACAGATTCACAGTTAACATCTCTACACAGAGATATAACCGATGTGTAAGTATTAATTGAGAACACAGGCAATTGTGAACAAAAGTCATCATTATATATCAGTCTGATTGCCCATACTGGGTCAGAATTGACTAGGACAAGTTGATTTCTAAATGTTTGTAATCACAATTTTCAGTACAAGTGTCTTGGCGAGTTCCCGATGGCTATCAGTATCATACAACCATACGTACGGAATGAGGTGTAAACTTTATTTACAATAGATTAATTAATACCAGTCTATTAATTGTTATTTTCTATATTGAATTTATCAATTTTCTTTTTTTTGGGGGGTGACACGTGAGTTCAGTTGGGGACAACCAAATTTTTCAAACGAGTGGCCCCCAGACAAGTGTATTTTTGATTTCTTCTTTCACATCCTGATGTATGTTCTAGCTCAAATCAGTCTGGTAGTTATTTTAACTGCTTCAATTTTTTTACCAACCAGACTTTCAGGGTTTCATACATGCAAATTATTGATAAAATAACTAAGGCCTTGATAAATTAATTAATTGTTCAAATTTAAGAGGAAAAATTTGAGACGAGTAAGCAAGCAATTTGAATAATTTAATTTTTTGTAGAGGAACAAGTTTTACAACTTTTATATTATATATTTTTTAAATCCACATCATATTAATTCAACCAAGTGACCAATATTTCTTGACATCCGCTTCTACCATTTAGAGGAATACATGTGCATCATTGATTTTTTTGCAAACAAAATGTTTCTAGCATTTAACAATTATTGGAATAAGCCAAATGCTCACTTTGAATTTTGTGCTAAAACTATTTCTGGATATGACGTGGGCGGCAGAAATATATTTTATATTTCTACAAACCATTTGTTACATGGGGGTGGGTCCAAAGAACAAGTGATTAATTTTCTATGGCCTTAAATTAACTGATCTAATTTCTATTTGGAAATGGCTATTTTAATTTTAATTATTTTCTGACATTTCACTGAAGTTCATAAGGCAGTGAAAATTAATATTAATCTTTAACATTTCTTTCAAATATTTAAATAACAAATCTCTTGAATATGGAACCTTGGTGTCTGTATGAAAATCTTAGAATGCTTAAATACAGATGTGGTTAAACTTACAAATCTGATTGTGTTTTGTTTAAGTTAAAAGTTTAGTTTTTTTCCACGCATACTTTCACAGGGTCCATAGAATCACCTTACTCTGCTTTATAGCTCAAATCACCAAAATAACACTTGTATTGATTTGATTGAAAAGCATTAAAAATAAATGAAATGTATAAATAAAAACAATGAATTATGAACATGACAATGTATGATGTGCACTAAGTGGAATATACAAGTAGTACATTATGAACTCATTTTAACTTTGACTCCACCCCAGACAAAAAAAGTTGTGTTGGTAACTAGGTGAATTTTTAAAATTGTTTTGTAGGAGTATTGAACTGCTTATTCAATATATTTATATACCAGAACTGTCAAAATATCTGTTGTATAATTTTTCAGGTACATTGAAAGGTAAAAATACGTGCTTTCCAGTTTATACATTGTTGATTAATTTGTGGAAAAGTTTATGTTTTTAAAGCAGATTTGGAATGACCTGCATCCAAAATCTAGTTTAATTGCAAATTGACATTTTGTCATATTTTTAGAGACAATTCCATATATATCACATGTATAACATTCAGCAAAAAAATCTATTGGAAAAGAAATCAGTGTTATTAACAAGTAGATGTAATAGTATATTCTTAAATTTTTATGATTTGCTTTACTATTTAAATATTGTTTTGACAGGAAAAACTGTTTGCGGGACGATTTAGAGTTAATGAGAAGAGAGATGGAAATTCTGAAGACAAGGATAAGTAAGTGACTTTAAAAGCTTTAATAAGTAATAAACATTGCTTTTAGATTTGATAAGTTCTAAAAACTAATGTCTGTGAAATAAGTCAAGAATTTTTGCAGAATTGAATGCTGATTTAAATTTTTATAGTTAGACATTTGAAAGTTGCCTAACTATAAATTTCAGTTATCTATATCTAAAAAAAAATGTTGGTATGCCATTAATTATCTTTGAGACACGTTTCAGTGTTAGTGGGTAAAGTGGTTGGAGCATAACCATAAAGTCTTTCACACAAATTCGAGCCACACTGAAACTTGAGCTGACTTTGTGAGAAAGTTTGCCAATTTACTTGAAGAGGGTTTTTGCTCTCTTTCAGGGTATGTTATAACCGAGTTCTCTCCTCCACCGCTAAAACTTGGTTCCACCATATAACTGAAAATGTGTTGAGTGTTTTGTCAAACATCATTTAAACAAACAAAAGACATTTCAGTATAGAGTTAACAAATGTATCATATTGTGGAAATTTGGAAACAGAAATAGAGATTTATACTGGTGTAGGGCCTATTCTTGGACAGTGCCTATTGTCGGACACTTCTCTTTGCATGTAAATGACAAGATTTTTCCAGATATTTTTAATACATCGTAGGACTTTAAACATTAAATGAAACCAGGGGCTGAAAATTTTCTTTCAGCTGCTTGAGTCCAGGACTTTTTTGTTAAATTTTGCCGGGGTCCGGTCCTCTAACATAAATTTATGGGTCCAATAACAATAAATCTAAGTCAGAGTTTTAATATAATCAATCAATACACATAAGAATTATCTAAGGTGGGAACACAAAATTAAATAAACCAAAAACTGCTAAAGTTGACAGAATAGTCATTCATTGAGTCAGACTTGTTAGGTCCTCGGATCCACACAGCAAGAAAACAACAGAGTCTGAAAGTAAAACATGGAGGTCCCGGACTTCGGACTTAAGGAATTTTCAGCCCCTGGAAACATGTTACGAAAATTACGATTAATAATTTCACTACAAATATTGTAATCACATATCTTTCTATCATACTGTCTTACACAAGCCTGGAGGGAAGTGACGTCACCAGCTCAATGTAAATACTACTGCTGTCCGACAATAGGTCCTCCTGCATCACGATTACAGCATTCAGGTTGGGTTTCTTTTAAATGGGCTAATTTCACTTTTTGTTTTGCATCTTCCAGCAAAACTTATCAAATTATATTGCATCTAAAGGTAACCTATTGTGATACAAAATTTCAAAGTAATTCTACCAGTTAAACTGAAGATATTCGGTAAAAACCTTGATTTTCGTCCGAGAATAGGTCCCGCACCAGTAACATTTTATTAAATAAAAAAGGAAAAGGTTTCTGATTGGATAAGTCAGTTATTCACCTTATGAAATCTACATTTCATTGATGTTTTATTGTATTTACAAGTTTTTACATCTTGATTTTAGCTAAGATAGAGATAGACGTTTCTTCTGTGATATCTAGTCGACAGGAATCAAGAAGACATGAAAGTCTGGATCGGGTAATTAAACTCTCGTAATTCTGTATTCAATATTTTTTGAGTCATCTGGGTCTCTGCTAGATGTGTTGATGGTGGGCTATTCAAATTGTGCTGCGTCTGTGTTCCATCTGTTGTCCATCCTGAACAATTCTTGTTACTGCTGTTTCTCAGAAAGTATTGCAAGGATCTCCTTGAAATTTGACATGAAGGTTCCCCTTAAGGTTTGGTTGTGCATATTACATTTGAGAAAGATCAGAGTCCAACATGACTGACAGGCGCCCATCTTGGATTTTGACCATAGGAAGTTTGTTACCCTATTTCTCAGAAAGAATTGAAGGGATCTCCTTGAAATTTGACATGAGGGTTTCCCTTGAAGTCTAGTTGTGCATATTACATTTTCAGAGAGATCAGAATCCAACATGGCTGACAGGCTGCCATTTTGGATTTTGACCAATGGATATTTGTTACCATTTATATTTCTCAAAAAATACTGTAGGGATCTCATTGCACTTTGACATGAGGGTTGCCTTTGAAGTTTGAGGTCTAGTTGTGCATATTACATTTTTAGAAGGAACAGAATCCAACAATGCTGGCAGGCGGCCATCTTGGAATTTGACAATTGAAATTTTTTACAACTTTTTCTCAGAATATACTGAAGGAATCTTTCGAAATTGAGGTCCCCCTGAGGTCTAGATGTACATATTACATTTTCAAAGAGATCAAAATCCTAGATGGACACCTATCGGCTATCAGTTTCATTATGATCTTGTGAAAAAAGTATTTCAGAGAACTATGGATTTAAGTTTAAATTCAATGTTGAGACACAAAATAAGAGAAAAGAAGAGTCTGTCATAAATCAGACATAGGACAATCCGTGGTTGGTGCCAAGATCCCTCCGGGATCTATCGTTTGTTTTCACAAGCATTAGCATTTGTTTTTACATGAACAGTAAACATTGGTTTGTAAAGATCACAACACAGTTTCAAAGTTAAGTCAAAATTTGAACTCTCTTGTGTAATTTACTCCAATATAAAACGCTTTATTCGCATATATTATTAAGGGAGGGGGCTTTTAAGTCTAAAATTTGGTTTAAAAAGTGCTAAATAATTTTATTTTAGACTGAACATTTGAATAAGTTTGAATATTAATAACATTATCCTATCATTCTAATTTATGTATCGATTATCAAAGAATCACAAATGACATTTACTATACAGTAGACATGGGCTATATGTATTTGATGTCTGAAATAATTTTAGAGTAAATTTGTGTCTCTTTTCAGACATTACACACACCTACCTCATTACCCTATGGACCAACAGTCAATGTAAATAGCTTGCCAGCTTGGAACACTTCCAGCAGAGATGTGGAAAGAATGCAGTTAAATGAATTAAATGAATTAAGGTAAGCAACATAGTCATCTGGAGGTTCATTTTTTTTGCTTCCATTGCCAGTTGTTATGGAAATGAATGTTATTTAATACTTTAACTAGGAGAGTACTCTAAATACTGTTAAAGACTGTATAAATACTAGAGAGTATTGTAATATAAATACTGTAATACTATACTATAGGAGATACTAGTATTAAACTATACTGTTTATACTATAACTAGGAGAATGTTAAATACTGTATACTAGAGAATGAAATACTGTAATATTAATACTACTAGTATACTAGGAGAGGAGCAATTAAATTACTGTATTAAAGGAGAATAAATACTGTATACTATATTTTTAATACTGAGAAATGTTATTAAATACTGTATAGACAGGAGAATATTAACTAGGAGAGTTAAATGTTAAAGAATATTAAGATACTGTAGCTAGGTGTACGGTAAATACTGTATACTAGGAGAATTTCAAATCTTATACAAGGAGAATTTAAATACGAGTATACCTAGAAGGTATATGAAATTAAATACTGTATACTAGGAGAAATGATAAATACTGTTTACTAGGGAGAACATGTATAAATATCTGAATATACTAGGAGAATTTCAAATACTGTATACTAGGAGAATGTTAAATACTGTATACTAGGAGAATATTAAATACTGTATACTAGGAGAGTATTAAATACTGTATACTAGGAGAATGATAAATACTGTATACTAGGAGAATATTAAATACTGTATTAATCTAGGAGAATGTTAAATACTTGTATACACAGGAGAATGTTAAATACTGTAACTAGGAAATATTAAATACTGTATACTAGAAGAATGTTTAATACAGTATACTAGGAGAATATAAAATCCTGTATACACTAGGAGAATGTTAAATACTGTATACTAGGAGAATATTAAATACTTTATACTAGGAGAATGTTAAATACTGTATACTAGGAGAGTATTAAATACAGTAAAAAACTAGGAGAATGTTAAATACTGTATACTAGGAGAATTTTAAATACTTGTATACTAGAGAATGATAAATACTGTATACTAGGATAAATTTAACATACTGTAATACTAGGAGAATGATCAATAACTGTATAAATACTGTATACTAGGAGAGTATTAAATACAGTAAAAAACTAGGAGAATGTTAAATACTGTATACTAGGAGAATGTTAAATACTGTATACTAGGAGAATGTTAAATACTGTATACTAGGAGAATGTTAAATACTGTATACTAGGAGAGTATTAAATACTGTATACAAAGGAGAATGTTAAATACTGTATACTGGGAGAGTATTTAATACTGTATACTAGGAGAATGTTAAATACTGTATACTAGGAGAGTATTTAATACTGTATACTAGGAGAATATTAAATACTGTATACTAGGAGAATGTTAAATACTGTATACTAGGAGAATGATAAATACAGGTAATACTAGAGAGGTATTAAATACTGGTAAAACACAAGGAAATGTTTAAAATACTGTATACTAGGAGAATGTTAAATACTGTATAACTAGGAGAATGTTAAAATACTGTATACTAGGAAGAAATGTATAAATACTGTATACTAGGAGAATTATAAAATAACGTATACTAGGAGAATATTAAAAACTGTATACTAGGTGAATGTCAAATACTGTATACTAGGCGGTATTAAATAACTGAATACTAAGGAGAATGTTTAAATACTGTATACTAGTACTGTGATATCTATAGGAGAGTATTTAATAACTGTATACCTAGGAGAATGTATAAATACTATAACTAGGAAGTATTTAAGTTACTGTATACTAGGAGAATATTAAATACTGTATACTAGGAGAATGTTAAATACTGTATACTAGGAGAATGTTAAATACTGTATACTAGGAGAATGTTAAATACTGTATACTAGGAGAATGTTAAATACTGTATACTAGGAGAATATTAAATACTGTATACTAGGAGAGTATTAAATACTGTATACTAGGAGAATGTTAAATACTGTATACTAGGAGAATGTTAAATACTTATATGCTAAGGTAGAATGATAAATACTGTATACTTAGGAGAATATTAAATACGTAAAAAAACCTCCAACTAGGAGAATGTTAAATACTGTATGCCTAGGAGAATGATAAATATTGTATAACTATGAGAAAAGATAAATACTGTGTACTAAGAGAATGTATAAAAACTGTATACTAGAGAGAAATGTTAATATACTGTATACTAGGTAGAATGGTTTAAATACAGTAATCTGAGGAGAATGTTAAATACTGTATACTAGGAGAGTATTAAATACTGTAAAAAACTAGGAGAATGTTAAATACTGTATACTAGGAGAATGTTAAATACTGTATACTAGGAGAATGATAAATACTGTATACTAGGAGAATGTTAAATACTTTATACTAGGAGAATGTTAAATACTGTATACTAGGAGAATGTTAAATACTGTATACTAGGAGAGTATTAAATACAGTAAAAAACTAGGAGAATGTTAAATACTGTATACTAGGAGAATGTTAAATACTGTATACTAGGAGAATAGTAAATACTGTATACTATTAAATACCTGTATACTAGGAGTATACTGGGATAGTATATAATACTGTATACTAGGAGAATTTAAATACTTGAATACTAGATAGGGAGAAAGTATTTATACTGTGTAAATACTAGGAGAGTATTAAATACTGTAAAAAACTAGGAGAATGTTAAATACTGTATACTAGGAGAATGTTAAATACTGTATACTAGGAAAATGTTAAATACTGTATACTAGGAGAATGTTAAATACTGTATACTAGGAGAATCTTAATATACTGTATACTTACTAGAGAATGTTAAATACTAAGTATTAAATACAGCGATACTAGTAAATACTGTATGTAAATACGGTATACTATTTATATACGTATACTAGGAGAGTATACTAAGAGAATTTAAACTAGGAGAATAATAAATAACTGTAAAAAACTAGGAGAAAGTTAAAATACTGTAATACTAGAGAATGAAAATACTGTATACTAGAGAAGGTTAAATACTGATACAAGGAGAATATTAAATACTGTATACTAGGTGAATGTTTAAAAACTGAATACTAGGAGAATGTTAAATACTGTGTTAATCTACTACTATACCTAGGAGAGTATTTAATACTGTATACTAGGAGAGTATTTAATACTGTATACTAGGAGAGTATTTAATACTGTATACTAGGAGAATATTAAATACTGTATACTAGGAGAATGTTAAATACTGTATACTAGGAGAATGATAAATACTGTATACCAGGAGAGTATTAAATACTGTAAAAAACTAGGAGAATGTTAAATACTGTATACTAGGAGAATGTTAAATACTGTATACTAGGAGAATGTTAAATACTGTATACTAGGAAGTATTAAATACTGTATCCTAGAGAACTGTTAAATACAGAGAAAATACTGTATACTAGGGAGAATGATATACATACTGTTAAATACTACTACTATGAAGTATTAAATACTGTAAAAAAATAGGAGAATGTTAAATAACTGATACTAGGAATGATAAATACTGTATACTATGTTAAATAGCTGTACTACTATGAGTATAACTAGGAGAATGTTAAAAATACTGTATACTAGGAGAAGGTTAAATACTGTATACTAGGAATGTTAAATACTGTAACTAGAGAGAATATTAAATACTGTATACTATAAAAATAACTGTATACTAGGAGAATGTTAAATACTGTATAAAAGGAAATATTTTGCCCTTTGCTATTTTTGCATTTTTAGGACAGAAAACGTGTTCGCCTATTCTTCATAATCTCAAGGATGGCATGTATGTCCACGCTTCAATTAATTAGCTTGAAAATTTCACTTTCATCTTAAATTCCCCCTCTGATCTAAAGACAAATATATTAGAAATTAAATGGAAGTGAAAATTTGCAGGTGTACGGTACATAAGTTATTTTGAGATGAAGGTATTGAAATTGTTCTACTTGATATACACTGATCTTCTATACAGTTATATCTTAAACTAGTTACAGGGTTTCCCTAGCAATTTTTCTCCTACTGGTACTTGTTTCACACACCTAAACTGTCAGCACTAGATCACTTGCAATGGCTGCTTATTATTCTGTTATACTTATCTTTTGTTTACAGGTCCACGGTGTCAAGTTTAAAAGACAAAGTCAGCAACATAGAGTATGCTGTTAGTAGTGGAACAGCCACACCTAAACCAAAGTATGCCAGTAGTGCTAAAGATACAAGTTTGTACCCAAAAGTCATAGGTAATTCAATTTTGTAGTATCATTGTTTTCTTACATAAAGATTCGTTTTAAGGGTTCTAGTGAGTTTACCTTTTCTCCCATTACTGTTCATGTGAGATAGGATTCTCCCATGTGAGAAAGTCTCTTGAGATCTGTCTTACTCACATGAGCTTGTGACCCTATAAGTTGGGACTACTTCTTGTGTATTTGTGTGCTTTAATAATTGCAGGGTTTAATATTTTCTTCTCTCCCTTCTGCTTTAACACCTCATTTATTTTTCTGGTACATTCTTTTAATATGTACTTTGAAATTATGATGTTTGAAAAAAATCTTTAAACACTAAATTTTTGACTACTGAAAATTTTCAGATTTTCTGCAAATTTGTGAAATTAAGTAAAAGGTAATCCATCATGAATCAATCCGTGTGGGATAGGGAATTCTCACCCAAGGGGTTGAATATTACAGTCAGGGACAAGACTTTCAGAATTTCATGATGGATTCTTATATTCTGTTATGGTTGACATATTTATCCTACTCTTATACAAGGAAAGACGTTCCTGTCAACACCTTGGGTACTGACAAACAATATGCTCTATGACATCACAATACAATTTTATGACATAGGTCTTTCACGAAATGGGAATGAGGTGCACAAAGGGTTAAATCAGGCTTTCTTTACATGTTCATGTACAATGCACCTGTATTATTACATGTCTTTAAAACATAGGAGAAAAAAAATCAAATATTGGTGTGTTGAGTTGAAAGGGTTTTTGTTTGTTTGTTTATTGCTGTTTAACATCCCACTCAACAATCTTTCACTCATATGGAGACATCACCAAATGCCAGTGAAGGGCTTCAAATTTTGACCTATGCTCAGCACGTACGGCCATTTAGCAGTGAGGGTTCTTTCTTTTATATGCCGATACCTACTGTGACACGGGACCTCTGTTTTTACTGTCTCATCCAAAGGATAGAACCTCAGGATCAAGAGTCGAGCATGCTACCGACTGAGCCAGGCCGGCTCGAGTTGAAAGGGAAGTCAACCATCTTGGTAAAGCCTCCATCACAACCGGCCATACTTCCACTCTAAGAGGTATATACGACAAAAAACATTAAGGAATGCACAGGCCTCGCACAGACTTCTTGTGGAATTTCGAGCACACAGACTGCACGTAAGCACATACGATGGATGTTGAGCATGTCCAACAAACTCTGCGATTTCCCAATAACATACGTCGTTGTTACTCCCAACTTATGAATTGACTGCTACTTTTTTCTGCCCCCACAACCTCCAAGACTCTCACCTATGACGAAAAACGCAGAGGATGCACAATTTAAAAACCTGTGCGTCCGGTTGTGACTAAGGCTTAAGAATCTGAAAGTCAAGTCCTCAGGACACTTGAATTTATTACCAGATTCTTTCTGCTTAGGGGAAGGAAGATTACAATGTTACCTTAAAACCTACAAAAAGCTTAACATCATATACCCCAAAAGTTAAGGAACTTCCATGGCATCAAACTTTAAATGAATAAGTCTCTCACCTCTAGTCAGGGTGAGTTTGAGGCCTGTTGGAAACTTAGCTGTGTAGTATGGAAATTTACCAGTTTATCTTCAGAAGATATGTGGTCTTTTTGCCCAAGTACATTGTAACATGGTTTTCTCCTCCACCATTAAAACTGGTGCCACGGTATGACTGAAAAATTGTTGAGTGTGGTATGAAATACCATTAAAACGAATCCAAAAAGTTATCAGTATTATAGATGTGGTTGATCTTATGTTAAAGGTTACCATTACAGAAGACAGTGCTGTTAATTATGTCCCCCGCAGGCTACAGGCTAGAGATACTTGAAAGATTTTGAAGTTTTTAATGACATAATAATAATGGTACTGTTACAGTAAAATCCATATAAGTTGGAGGGGTGGAGTCTTGTGAAGCATTTCTTGACCTGGATGAACTTTAGGTAATGCATAAAATTACGGTGACCAGAGTAATTGTTCTTATTTGTCATCAGACATACGTATATCCAGTTGGTAATGACACAATTTTTCTGTCATAACCGAAAAGTGAGTAGAAGAGACCATATGATAATCGAAAGGTTACTCCATCCCGCCAAGTTGTGTACGTGAATCGGATAATAAATTGTAATCATGATGTTGGGAGTTAAAAACGATCTATACTATAGAGGTAACAGTTCCACATATATGCTGGCTTGATTGTGTAAATCAGGTATGGTTGAATATGCAGTGTATTAATTTTTCATTGTCATTTATTGGACATCAAGACTTATCTATCAAAATAAAGAAAGATAAGACATTATATTGTAAGGTATTTACCAGTGAAGTAGATATTTTTTAGTCGTATTGTTTATTGCATGTATATTTGAAATGAAGCTGCTTACGTAAAAATTTACAATGGAACGATATAATTATGATTTTTGCAGGTTATAAATCTGAAAAATCAACAAAGGGAAATATCATAGCAGAAATAGATGACTTGGATCTATCAGATGATGAAAGCACAGATTTTGAAATATTCAACCCCAAAGCTAATACAACCAAACTTGCAACTCCTGTTATGAATGGAATAGAATCAGGTAAATAGATTAAAACATTATTCTTGTATTTCTTATGTAAATATTATCACAACAATACCTGTTCACAGTAATTTGTCTGGGAAAAGTTTTTTGTAGTATGAAATGAAATACCAGAAATCCAAGTATCAGAATTTGCATACAACATTATATGATACATGTATATACAAAGTCACAGGTGCATAGGAGCGTGGTTGTTTCACTCTCTAGGACATTCAAGACAAGTGGAATACCAATCAAATGCTCTGGAACGCTGTCCTGGACAAGTTCTAACTGTGCCAGTCGAAAAGGTGGAATAGTGATGTGACAAACATGTGGCAGGAGTTAGACAAGTTTTTATAAATGCAGCATTTATTTCGCAGCTATCCAAGGGCTATTGAAGCACATATGAGCTGGAGCAAAAGTTAAATTGCAATTCGTCTTGGCAATTTAGCCATAAACTTACTGGAATTATGTAAATTTTATTGCCATCTTTGAAATAACTACTTCCTGCACTGGTACAATCGATTGCAACATGCCAGAACAGTACTGAATTTTGTGGTGAATCGAGCACACCTTCTCACTCAACAGTAGTACACATGTTATTGTGTCATTTAAAAGATGACATCTGATGTGTTCTGATAATAAGTTATAGTGATTAAGGCCAAAATAAATGGACTCCATGTATTAAATGTATTAAAACATGACCCTTACTGTTGATAAGGCTGGAATGTCCAGTTATAGACAGATCTACTGATGTGCACCAGGTATTTGGTTATTTATATCACATTATAAATCATACTTAAGACTTTGGAATTTCTTATATATACTATCACTAATAGATGAGCTACAGAATCATAGTTAAAACTGAATCAGAAGCACAACCTTATATCTCATAAAATTCCAAACAATTGCAGATAAACAAATGAAATAGGGGTATGTTCTGTTGAAGTACCCTATTGATACATATTTCAGTGATGGTGGTTACACATGAATATGTGATTAAACTGTCTGCACTGCAAAGAGGCAGATTATTTTCTTTAGTCTGAGTCATTGGTTCTCGTCAGCATGTTTTGAGGTACTGAAATTATGTGTAACCAATTGCATGAATTATAAGAAGCAATTTACCTTTGGAATGCAAACATGTTTAATAGTGCACTTTGGTGTATTTCTTTTTTCAATTTTCTCAAAGTACAAATATGTGTTACTTAGTAGTGTGGTGTTATTTCTAATTGTCTTCATCCTGGAAATGGTATTCTTGTACATGAGATAGACAGATCTCATTTGTCATCAGTACTGCAAAATTCTATCCGGAATTGCTGACCCAGAACACTGCATCCCCATACATGTTTCTGCATTCTTTGTTAACATGTCAGATATTTTACATTGTTAAAATCTGATATCATTTACACATAAATCAGACAAAATTGTTTGAAAGGAAATAAATATACATTGAATATAATGTTTATAATACAGGTTTATATTTCTTTGCAGACAGTGGGTGAAAAAAGGGGGAGTGATGTGGCTACTAAAATAGGTCAAACTGATAAACACATGTGCAAGAAAAATAGTCAAGCACCACATATGAGTTACAGATGGAAAAAGTATCAGTCTTGGGTGGGATGAATTAATATCCGAACCTCTGCTAATGCCTCTGTTGGACTTATTAATCTATCCCATCCTCAACGATATTTTGCTATCTGGAACTCAAAGTGGAGTTAAATTGTATTAAGATGTCTTTTGATTTGAAAATTTCTAATGTTCATGTCGTCAATTTTATCATTTTATACTGCACATAATATATTTGTGTTGATAATGTTATTTCCTCAAATTATGAACATTTTTCAATCATTTCTATATTTAATACTCACAAGGTTACAGAGTTTTGTAGGTGGTTGGAGGTTTGGCTCCCATAGGTAATAATACAGTAACCTGACATGGTAAAATCACAGTTCATTTGAAAAATTGAACATGTTATTTAAAATCTATTTTAAGATTAATTTCAACCCAACAGCTGTTTGAAACTGTGGTCTTTTCAGTCACTACAAATTTAATGGAACAAACCTTCTATAGCCTACTCATAGAGCAGTTGACACAGTTCAGTTGGTAGAGCAACAGGTGTTCAACATGATGGTCGTAAGATTAATCCCAAGTCAGACATTTAACAGTAGCAATTTATTATCTACTGTAAGCACCTTCATGTTTGATGACTGAATATTTGAACATCATATCTGAGTTTGGTGGAGTATGCTATAGTGGCAGTATAGACATAAATGAATTAGCAGGAACACATCACTGTCACCTCTCAGAGTAATAACACAGGAATTGGTGGCAAGTTTTGTGTATGTAAGTGTCCACCTTTTTCTTAATACAGTGGAACCTGTCTTGAAAGACTTCACCTTCTGCCACTGAAAGGCAGTCTTACAAGACAGGTGGTCTCCAAAAAGAGTATTAAACTAAAGAATCACTTAACTAAGTGGTTTTTAGAAGGTGGTCTCTCAAGACAGGAGGTCTTATATGCCAGTAGTCTCACAAGACAGATGTTCCACTGTAATGTCAAGTCTACAAACTTAACAAACAGTATATTATCTTTAGAGGTGACCTACCTGTAGTTTTCCTGTCTAGTCATGGTACAGATGCAGCTCCATCTAAGAAGTTTCAAATTGTCTTATTCAGTTAAATGTTTAGAAACTGTATCATTAATCTTACTTTCTTCCATGTTTTACAGATGATGAAGATTTAGACTTATCTGACCTTGACCTTAGTGATGATGGATCACTCCATGCAGATATGTTGGACAGCAATGATTTGTGATATAATTACACTATTTTCCTCCTGCCCTCATAAGAGCCAGTGATTATGTTGATCATTAGCAGACATTTTGTCGTTTCATATTAGATACAGAATTAATTTGCATGTTGATTTGAAATGAGAATTTCTTTTTGCAGGGTGATTACATTGTTCAGTAAGTCAAATATATTTTCTCTCGTAAGCAATCAATATGCCAAGGCTTTTTTATGTATATGTATCATAGATACAGTAGAATATGTACTTCAGAATTCATTTGAACTTAACTAGTTAACATGAAGCCTACTGTTATTAAAAAGCAAACCATTTTAGAATATTTCATTATTACCCTTTAACTCCTCATCCTCTGAAAAACAATGGACCACTCCTTGAAACAATGACTTAGACCAGTCCAAATGTGTCTTTCGGGGTGAATGAGATAATTGTTGATGAGAAATTCCTGTTGATTCTACAATATCAGGTACCAATGTATGGCTTCTACTTGATACTTCTGATATGGTAAATGATAACACACTAAAGTGATTATAAAAAAAAAAATTGTTTTACAGAACCTTGGTTCATGTATGGATAGAAAATAACAATGTAATTTAAATGCAAATTGGAAAACTTTAAAAAATAAATAGATGTATTGGTATTTGTCTAATAATTTTGATAAGCTCATATGCAAACTTGATAGTAAATTAATTTGGATAGTTAAAAGTTGATATTTTTCCTCAGACGAGTGTCTCCATTTGGTCTAGTTATTTTACTACTTCCCCACTTAATTTTGATGGACATTAAGGACGAGCACAAAGATAACTCTTATTAGTAATCCAAACAAATTTGGAAATGAGTGACCTCCCTGTCTCCTTTTTCTTATTCCTTAAACTGTAGGCCCCTCTTATCAGAGATTATAAATTTATTCCCTGAAAATGTAACAGTTTTACTAAAAAAGAATTAAACAATAAATAAAATAATTAGAAAATGAAATATGTTGTGGGTGAGTCGTCAGATAATTATTTGGAACGAAGCTTCTTGTCCTGTGATAATTCAAAAGAGGAAAAAGCCTTTGCATATTGTTAATTGTGTTTTATTTTCTCTTTAGTTTGATGTTTTGTTGCCAGAGTTGATTGTTTTGAGTTATTTTCCTTACATTAAGTTTGCCAGTTTGGAGTTATTTCCCCTTACATTTAAGTTTGCCAAATTTATAGCTTGTCCCAGATTTTCAGTGTTCTTGATTTTCTTTTAGATATTGATTTGTTGTAGTATACAGAACCATGCTGATTTTATGATCGTTTGTAAAGTTTCTGGTTAGTTACTGCTCTCTTTTGATTGTTGTTTGTTTGCCAGAATTTATCAAATGTAGTTAAAAGGTTCAATGTTACCTCTATATTTTGTAGATGATTCTAACAATGGTTCTGATGTTATTTAGTTCAGTCTTTATAGATACTGTCAGTGGCATAACTGGGCATCTGAAGATGTAGGTACTGTTTATAGAAACCTTTCTTGGTTCTGATTGATTTCGGGAATACTTATGAAATCGTGAAATCAAGCAAGGTAGTTGTAAATAAATTTGATTTGATATAGTGATTATTTTTTCATTTGATCTATAAATCTAACTTGTTCCAAGATCAAACTGCAGTTTATGGGAACTGTACATTTCAGTATTTGTTCTAGTATTGTCATTGACTGTATGATAAGTGAGTAAAGGGTGCAAATTATAATTATGTTAATATCTACTATTTTGTATCACTGCCATTATCACTGTTCTCTACTTTAGTAATTTTTTTTTCTTTTATTTTCCCTCATTTAAATATTTTGTTTAAATCTCATCATTCTAAAAGACTTTCAAAAACAAAAGGTCTGACTCCAATATGATCTGGCTTTAAATTTTTTATGCTATTTGTTTTTGTTAAAAATAACTTTTTTATGTCTAATCTAGTTTTCCATTTGAACTTTTTGAGACTTTTGCTGCAATAGTCATATAGTGCACAAATTATTCATATCTTTTGATGTTGTTTATTTAGATTGGCTAACTGTTTGATTTTTAGGTCTCAAAGCACATTATAAAGCAATTACTAGTATATACAGGTAGACTTCAAAGCACACTCGAAAGCAACCGTAAAGCACTGATGTTATAGCTGATAAAGTATAGTTTATAAATCGATAATTCATTTAAGATCTTTTTACATGAACCTGATTAAATATGAGAGTATTGAATCTGAGAAAAGTTTAAAAAAAACACCAGAAAACTGTTTTGTGAGTAATGTAATAAATTGTGCTGTATGCACAAAGGAGACAATATGTGTTGAAAAATATCAACATAATTTTTCTGTATACATAATGTATTTTATGATATATATGAAATAGTTATATACATGTATTGTAAAAGTTTCACAATGTCAGACAGCATATCAAAAGATTAAATAGGTAGCACATTTTTAAGTTTTATTTTTTATAAACATGTTAAGCCTTTTTTTTTTAAATATTTAAAACATTTATCACAATTATTGTTTACATATATTCATTATTATGAATTTGTATCCACTGACAGACATCTGCTTGCTCACAAATTATAAGTATTATACTGCAATGTTAAATTTTGTTTAAAGGGAAAGCTCCGTCCAGACAGGTAATATATGATTCACATTGATGGACAAGAAGGTCTTTGGATACAGAATCGTTCTTTTTCTTTTGACATTAAACTCCTTATGGTGCAGTGAAGGAATCATTGTTTTGGTTGGGAAAAGAGTTTTAGATACAATTTGTTGTTAGTGAAACGTCAACATAATTGTATTCTATTAATTCTTGAATTATTTGATTTCCAGTAAGACGGAATAGACATCTATTAAAGTCTTATCTTTTCACATTGCTTATATTTGACATTATAATGATAATACTGTAATGATGATAACAACTTCTAGAATGTCAAATTATTTTGAATATTCATAAAAAGTTTGTAACAGCCACCATATCAGAATTAACTCGTCAACCCTGAAAACAATGGACTCTTCTGTAAATCAATAACTTAGACCAGTCCAAATATGTCTTTAGGGGTGAATGAGTTAAGATTATGATTTTCTCTCCATATTCAGCTGTTGATGGCATATATTTCAACTCAGTTGACACATCTAGTTAACAACATAATTAAAACTTGGTGTCATTTCAACTGAATGTCAATTATTTCCAGGTCATACTTGTATATTTCATCTCTGATAAATGTTAAAATTATTAGTGATATTCTGTGATCAGTTTTCTGTATAATCATTCCTTGAAGATATGACTAATGAACAGGTACACCTGAAACAACAGGTATTTTGTCTCCCTATGATTAGATGATTAGTAGTATGTATATCTTATGAATTGTGCTATTTGTCAGTGAAGTATGGATGTTTTTTAAATTTATCAATGTAACAAACATATCAATGTTATATATACATATCAGTGTCATAATTTTTGTATATATAACAGTATACAACTATATGTAGTAATTAAAATGTATATTGTATATCTCTAGTCAAGTATAAAGGTCTGACAAAATTATATCGTCTCATTTACAATTTTTCTGTTATTTGGAGATTAAAGTTGTTTTTGTTTTTTGGTTAATTAGAAAATAAAACCATTTGAAGACCAGAAAAGAATATGAGAGTGTTAAGTGTTCTATACATTTTTCTTACATTTGTTACTGGAAAGATCATTTTTGGAGGAGTCTAATAAGTGTTGAAAAGTAATCTACGGTGTCACTTTCATGCACACAGAAAATTTTCTTGGTTTCTTTTTAGGGTCCGTTCATTACTGTATATTACGCCAACATAGTAGCTAAAATATCAGTGTTATTAAACATAAGTTATTGACATTTGCATTATTATACAATATTTACTTTGTACCATTTATGTATTCACACAATACCTCAGAAATTATTCTGTAGATATTGACTGTCACATTATATCATAGTTATGCTATCCTCAAAGATCTGAATTTAGTAGATAGTTTTATGTACAGTGTATACATATCTATATCTCTGCCCTTATACATATTTCAATGGTTACCAAATTTATTCAGCCTTATATACTAAGCATTGGTAATTAATTTGTCATAGCCATATATATTACACCTAGATCTATTTACCAGATATTTGTCCGGTGCTATGAAATGTCAATCCATATCTTCTCATCGATTATCTCAATTACTATATATATATTTTTTAAAAATATTTCTAAAAAACAACCGTACGCATGTATTTAAACACCTTTAATATTAGATAATTTTAATTATTTAGTTTTTCTTGTTTATTTGTGTTAAATTTTACAAACAAGCATGCATTTTCAGGTGGGGCAGAGTTAAAAGAACAAAATATTTAAGATTGTAATTTTTCTCTTTACATGGGTTATCCAAGGAATCGATTTAAAGTGTTTAAAGTAGTAATGAAAAAAAAAACGTTTATTCACGATTTTGTTCAGCACTGTACATGTCTGTTCCAATTTGTTTTGATGATGGTTATATTTCCAACGTCTTATGTAATCATTTACAGCTGGCTTAATTCTTTGTGCAAAACTTTTGAATGCTAATGTATAAAAAGTAAGTAAGTGTTTAGTTATATTAAAACGACACACAAAGCTTAGAATGAGAGTTGATACTAAAGACTGGGCTCAAAAGTTATGTATTTTTTCGCAAACTGGGTACTCATTAAATCACTAAGAAGACATTCAAATATAGAGTTTGGAACTCTTGAGATAATCTTTGTACAATGCACTAGAAAACAGGGTTTCACATATGTTCGATGTTGTGTCTCGTTTAAAATTTGTCCGGAGAAAGTAAAGGTACTTGGATATGAAAAACAAAAACGTAGTATTAGTAGTCCCACCCTCTAGATTTGTGTGGATTTTCTTTGATAAAGTGAGGTGCAACATTGGGTAGTGTGTAAGCTGACAAGCATACATGCTTCGGTTTTGAGCGACACTGAGAAATCTAAAAACATTTTATCATACTGTTTTAATCTGTGCATTTAATTACTCTTGGTATAGAAGATGAGGGAAGTTACAGGAATCTGCACACTTCGTCAGATCTTACATATACGGTGAAAAAGATATTCATCTTTTAGTTTTTATAGAGGGAAATGGCGTGCTTGTCATGCCTGATTAAATGAACATTTTGATTGGTGTTTTTATCTGTGATATTTTTATATTGTATTGTGTATGTGATTATGAATATTTATATTGTGTGCATCAGATCAGAAGTGTAATTTATTGATTACATTACTCATATTTTAATAAAATATTTGGAAAAGATTGGAGTGCTTTGTATTGTCTTCTGTATACATTCGTGTTGTGTCAAACTCATATCCAATCAAGTGTCTTTCAAGCATCTGTAATGTAAAAAATAAACATCCTAACGTTTAGATTTTTCATATGAAAATGACAATAGACATGTAAAACGATCATAAAAGTCTATTTTATTGGCTATCGCATGATAGGTTAGATATTATAACAACAATCTGAGACTATCCATCTCTGGATGTTTAGGCCTACCAGATGGCTAGGCGTTTTGACCTACTTACTGAAAGTTTTAAAAGAATATACATGTACATGTATTTAACGTAAGGCTTGAGATTATTCTAAAAGGGGAGATTGGCTGTGTTTTTATTCTAATTTCCACCCCCTTTTTCACTACTTAGATTGATACAATAACAATATATATATATATATATTACACAATACTCGAGCTCGACATTTATTTTACTATTTTGGCTATACATTTATTTGTGAGAATTCTGGATGTGACTGACTAGGAAAAATACTTTTCTTTTTTTCATTCACATAAAAAATATTCGGTCAAATTATGATTTTCTCGTTAAAACTGAAAAAAAATATGTTGAGTACGGTATTTCTCCAAATGAGCAACGCTTTTCATCATTATTTAGGGTCCTGTGTCATAGATTTACACACACATTGATAAATGTACATCCACCAAATACATTCAAAATTTACAAGGCAAAAAGCATCGAAAGTTCGATCAGATTGAGTAGTGAGTATTTGGTGATTTCGGTTTCTAAGTTTGCTAAAATTCTCAGACTCTAGTAATGCTCAATTTTTGAACAAGTCTTCGGTCGAATGTTGACTAATCATTAGCGACGGGTGAAGTCTTAAACTATATCATATGCCTAATTATTGATTAACCGATTACGAGGCAAACAATGCATTAATATACTGTTTTAATTTGTCATTATATTTTCAGAAAAATCGATGGGAAATTTTATTTAAATTCCAAATCACCAGTGTGAATAGCGATTATTGTATCATAGAAATGGTCAGTTGTAAAAGCAGGCAGTGATAATTTCATTCTGGTAATTTTATTTAAAATTCAATTCTGTTTACTTTCATTTTCATGAAATGTAACGTTTCTGCTCTGATATTATCTATATTGATGTTACAAAACGTACAGAAAAATACTAAATTAGTCCCACTAGATCTTGATAAGGAAATGTTTTATAAAGAATTCTCTCGAACTGCAAAACGAGAAATAATAATAGCATAATAATAGTCTAGATCTATCTGGTATAGATACACAGGATTTTTGAAATATTTTAATTTTATTTATATTGATAAATCTATATAATAAATATTGTATATATCATTATTAATTGAAAAAAAAAATAAATAAAAAAGAATCGGGTTCCACTATATTAGACGAGCTACCAACCGATGCCTATTCACAGGCGCGATCCCACTACTGCTCAACACGGGAACTTTTGCCTGCTGTGTTTCCACCCTGGGCCGTTCCGTCCCTCCTTAGACAACCTGGTGAGTTTAGAGCTCCCTCCAAACTACCATATTGATGCCGAGCTTAGTGCGGACACCCGATCGACATAGAACACCGGAGAGCAGGACCCCCGCCCTCAAGCAGTTCACCGACTCAGGCCTCCAAGTAGCTAGATTACAGGAGCACGCCGCTACTCCCAGCCGTTGAAGTAATGAGCTAAATAGTAATATAATGTTAACACATACTCTTAACAATAATATTTTAATTAAAAATCTATTCCAATCTAAAACTATCAGAATAACTTTATAAAAACTTTCCAATCGAAGAAAAATTACACCAACACATTTGTTTTACATTCTAATAATAGGAAGCAACACGTTCACTTTATGAAGCGGCCTCTATTGTAACCTACATTTTAAATGCAAGGCCAATAACTCTAATGCAAACCACTACTCGCGTAAATCATTATTACAACTAAACCGAAAAATGATTTTATGAAAAGCCTAGCGGGATTTAAAATAAATTCTAATATACATATATTTATATGATATACCTGTGCATCTTGTATCTTGATAAAGCATAGTCTTATATAGCTGATATTGACATTTTATCTACAATTAATAAACAGAATAACAGAATATTTACTAAAGTATACACGTCTTAAATGTTTATATACGTTCAAACTTACATTTTCATTTTCCCACTAGCTGTTGCATATAGGTGTTATATTTATTTTGGTCAAAATCTTGATCTCCTTGACACACGTGGAATTTTCTACAACATTCTGGATACGGTGCTTCTGGTGTTGAATCTACGTAACAGTTTGGTTTGTTTTGCGTGGCTTCGACGCCACATCTATGAAAATGCACAGATAAACTCAAAACAGATAAATAGAAAAATAATTAGGTAATAGAGAAGACGATCAAATACTTAATAATATGGGGCCTACCTGGAAATTTTCGCCCCTGCTTATTTTCGCCCTTTTATGATAGGAAACATATATTCACCTTGCCTTAAATTCACCCTGAATCAACATAGACTCATGGACGGAACAAATATATTTACTTCAATTATTTAGCCATTCTCTGTTATTTTAAATTCGCCCAATCATTTAAGGGTGAAAATCGCAAAAATAACTGAATGTTTTTTTTTATAGTAATATATTAATATTTTGCATTAGCGTCGGAAGCAATTAAATTGAAAGTGGGGGGCTAAACCAACTTAAAACACACACACGCCAGAAACGTCTGGGGCTAAGCCCCAGTTTTCAACACTTATGTCTATCTTTGCAAAAAAAGTGGGGGGGGGGGGAGCACCCCCCCCCCCCCCCGGTTCCGACGCCTATGTTTTGTGTTTCTCCAGTAACATATAATACACTGATATTTTTTACAGGTCTTACGAAGAACATCCATGACCTTCAGATGTACAATAACATTCCATACATTGGTTTTCTTTACCCCACGAATCTCCAGGGTTGTGTCCGTCTGGGCATTTACCTGAGCAAGAATATAGAAATAAACAATATGAACGATTAACTTATAAATAAGTTGTTTCTGTGTCATTAAATGCTGTGAATTTGAATTTTTTGTTTCATTTACAAAGAGAATGGTGTTCAGAAAGTTAAAAAAGAATGATTCTGGGGGTGCTAAGGGGAAACTTGGTATTATTTTGGCGTTGAGCTTGTATCTCACCAACATTTTGCATAGACATTTTGAATAAAGTTTTTTTTCGTTAAACAACCGTGCATGCATTAATATATGATGAGAATAGGCCTTGTGTCAGTATATGTACATTTTACACGTGAAACTGATAAGTATACTTTGCTACCATAATTCTATGGAGCTTTATCAGTTAACTTGTCAAACAATTTTGCAGTTTTCGTATTGATGATAACTGATTGACTAGTGACCAATATGTCAGATATAGTACCATAAATATTAGTCTATTTGAGGCTCGTAACCATTATATTCCAAGGAATCGCGTATGAAATCATTTAACCGACGTACTGCATTTTAACAATAAAAATAGTAAAATAATTAAAGACATTGGGTACATTGAAAGCCATAATTTGGGGTAACTATTACAAGAAACTTTCGTCAATGAAGTTAAACATTCCCTAGTTTTATACGGAACACAAGCTTTATTATTATACCTAATTAACAAAATACAGTCTGGGATTGGTTGAGAGCCGTCACGTGTCAAGGAGACTACACTTCATGTCTCCCTCATCTTCCTCGCGTGCGTCATGTCTCCCTCATGCGAAAACCCTTGCAGCTTATTCGACAGTCTTGATTGATTCTGTATTTCGGTGTAATAACAATGTATTACCCTGGTTGTAGGGAGACATGAGGATTTGTTTACCCAAGGCGAAATATCAATATAATTTTAATATTAATATATAATAAACAATGTATTGCCCTAGTTGTAGAGACCTGGGGATTTGTTCACCCGTGACAAGTCATATTCCTCTCGGGAAGTATGACTTGCTTTGGGTAAACAAATCTCCATGTCTCCCTACAACCAAGGCAATAAATGTATAAAGCCATCATTATACACTCACGTGTCAAAGTATGTCAACTTTTTTCACTTCCCCGAAGTTTTTTTTTTAAATAAAATGTTTTCAATAACTGTTACGAATTATTTCTTTGAAGCTTTATTTCTGAGAAGCAGCTGAGCAAATATTTTTCTTTGCAATAAGTATTTTGTTGACGCCAGTAGCTAAGAACAAAGAAGGAAATGGCAGTACAAATTTCCCTTGTCACTTATAAATACATACTTGCATTTTATACAAAAAAAAAGATATATTCCAAACCAACTTTGATAGTCCACAGACTTCCGCACAATTGTGCAAAAGTTTACAAGATTTCATTGAATATGAGTCAGGTCAGTATTTAAAAAAATGATTTAACATGGAAAGCAATTGAAAAATTACATTAGTTAACATACATTTGTCACGCGAGTGTACGTTAATATCTGAAAATTTTATTACTTCTATATTGGTGTTGTCATTCGCCTCTTAGTTAATATTTCTTTTACATTTCATGTCGACATTACCATGTAAAAGTACATGTATTGACTATATGAGACCTCCGTGGCTAAATGGTTAAAGCACTGCGCTTTAAACAATGAAGTCTCTGTCCTCTAGATCTAGTCAGTGCGAGTTCAAGCCTCGCTGGAACCTATTTGTAGCTGATTTTGTAAGAAGGTTTGCCAGTTTACTTCCTGAAGACCGGTGGCCCCTTTCCGGGTAGCCTACATCGAGTTATACCTCCACCATTAAAATCCATATAACTGGAATATTGTTGAGTGTGTTATAAAACATCATTCGTATAAATAAAATTTACAAAATTCATACTCATAAGGCTTCCAAGTAACGTCAAATAATTACACTCAGATGACATACCCTCAACCGGTTTGATTTCAAATAAAAGCAATATTATTTGACTTACTGTATTGAAATTACATTACCTAGTACAAAATAAGCGGCACTGTATACCGTCGGTATGGATGCTATTAGGAGAACGAAAACAACGCGCATTGTCGGCCCCATTCTTCAATAACAGTTGGAAAGATAAGAAGTGACTTTTGAACTTTACTGTATCTCAGGTAACATTGACTTGTCTTGGAGTTTATCTGAATTCTAAACGAGATTATCAAGTGACAAGTAATATGGAACTTGATTTGTACAATTAAAGTAGTAGTAGTAGTGATGGTAGTAGTAGGAGTAAAATATTCATACACTCTGATACAATCTTAAAAACATCATAATTATAAAATACACAATCAAAACCAGAGCGCCCAGCCAATTATGACTTACGAGACACTGTCATACTACACGTGTATACACTGTAATACATAGCTAGCAGAAATAATATATGTAATTATAATTACCTATTCTAGATAAATTATCTAAATGATTCTCTTCTTTTAAACACTTGATACAAAACACTTGTTAAGATAGGTTGTATTATAGATTTACAGTCAAGTCGTACACAAACCGAGTCGTACACAAACCTACTCGTACACAGGGAGTCAACTCGTACACAGAACCCGAGGTCAACTCGTACACAAGCTGAAGTCAACTCGTACACAAGATTTTGCGTGTATACTATCGCAACACAGATAGTCACAGTCACAGGCACAGATTGTTAACAAAGTTCTTTACACTCGGTTCAACACAGATAGTCACAGTCACAGGCACAGTTTGTTAACAAAGTTCTTTACACTCTGCTCAACACAGATAGTCACAGTCACAGTTAATCACATTCAACACTTTGGCTCAAATGGGACAGTACAGCCGTCCTAACTTCTTTAAGAGAGCTGAGGTGGAGACGGTTCTCCTCCTGTAAGTATTTGAATGCTTAAAAGCTAGATCAATAATCATTTCTTGGGTTTTAAATTTTATTAATGTAGAAAAGTCCAGACCCAGAAAATTATATTTATTACAATTTTTTTTATAAAATATGATATTCTACTTCAATTATATTTCATCAGTAATTAAAGAGACTAGATGTAGACTAGATGTATGAACTATGTATATTGACTTTTCCTACCTTTCTTGTGGCTTTCCTCTGTAGGCGTTGTAGCTTGCCCTCACTCACAAGGCGCCTCTGCAGGGGGAGAAGATCTGCCTCCTTCCTCAGCAGCTCCAAGAGCACGTAAGAAGGGGAGGTTGTGCGCTCCTTGGGCCTTCTGGATGTTCCATCCTGGTGTGCCAACCTTCAACCTGAAAAAGTGACGAATAAAATCAAAATATATACAACATACGTTTTAAAGTGTCTTTATATATTGACAGTTTGAATATATCAATCATATTATGAACATATATGTACTGTATACTGGAATAATTATGATTGTATTTTGAGTTCTTAAGATTTCTTATTGTACATTTAGTTTTGTGATTTGTTTATTTGTTGAATTGAAAATATATTGAATATATTACCTCATTATTTGACCTAATGGGACTGGTTGAAGGTGCACCAGGATGACACAGGCCAGGTGGTACTGTCAATCCAGGTCCTCTTCACGTAGTCGACAACCTCCCTCAGGGGACCCTCCTCACCAACGGACTCGCTGATGTTGGTAAAGGATTCCGTGATGTGCTCCTCAGGGATGAGTGGAAGGGCCATCAGCTTACGGACGCATTTGTTGACATCGTCCCGCTCCCGATATGCAACCTGTAAAAAAATTGCAAGTCATTAATTATTTTACACAAATCGGCATTTTTTATTTCATAATTATTCATTGAAGTAAAAATATACATAAATCTTTATATAGTGTTTTGTCATAAATAAAAAAAATCAATTTTTTCTAATTATTGGCATTTTTATTTCATTTATTCATTTAAGTAAAAAATATACATATAAATTCTATAAATAGTATTAGAAGACTTTGTTATATCTTACCTGAAGCCCTTTCTCCTGGACCTTGTGAACACAGCTTGGCCCAGTGGAAAACACAGCCTCGTATCCTAGCAGCAGGGAACACCGCCTCAATCCCCATTCCAAATCCCTCTCTCGAAGTCGGCTGTGAAGAGCTCAACTCTGGGTGGTGATGGTAGGATGTCCTTGATGGACTGGAAAACCTGAAATTAATGATAAAAGTTATGACAAATAAAAAAATTGAAATCTAGTTAAAATTAGATCCTTTATGCTCTCAAATAGTGAAAAAAGGATAAGAGGGAGTTTCATTGAATTGTAATATGTTAATTGTCAGTGTGATTGCTATCAAAACACAGGAAGCCTTGCGGGGGGAAAGGGTATCATAAACACCAAATTAATATACAAACAATGTTTCAGTGGTCACTATACCACCTCACAAAGGGTACCTTGGCAAATTATAGCGCACATGATTCAAATTGCTTTCATATATCTAGAGAAAATTGTATTTGAACTAACTAACTAACCAGCTGCTAACTATGGCTAAGAAACTATGAATAACTAACTAATTGTAACAATTTCTAGAAAGCACAAATATTCATTTACAAATATGCAAACCAACAACAAAACCAATGAATTTATTTTAAATAATTTGAAAACATAACATTACTTAGGAAGGAATAAAAAATAAAAAAAAAATTATTATTTCAGTAAAGTGTTGAACATTGGAAGTAGTTTCTTTAAAAAATGGTCTAAAAATTTGTCAAAGTCATTTTTCATATTTAGAATAATTATATAAATTTGTATGGTTGTGTTGTCTTGTTTTCAATTATCAAATATTATTGAAATAATGTAATATAAAAGAAATACACGCGTGTCGCACCATGGTTGCTTCAGAAATGATCCAAATCGGAAGCATTTTCCTGTCCCTGGCTTTGGGTGTCTCATAATTAACCAAATGAGGAGCAGGTCGTAATTAGCGCTCACCAACATCTCTATATACACCGCCGTAAGCGCCCGTACGCGTGCCGTAGTTCTAAGGGATACCCCCGCGCGTGGGATTAATTAAACGAAATGAAATTATCCAACGTGATTAAACGAAATACAACTGAATTTCAACACATATTCTAATTAAATTTTGCATTTTAATTATTTTTCAATATTTTTTCCCCTAAATCATCGTCTAAAACAACAGTTTAAAACACTGATTTTGTGAATTCTCGGTGTAATAAATTTGATGAAATGTATAAAAAATGTATCAAAAAATTTATTCAAATCCATAAAAAATATTATATATACAAATTTTTGTAAAATAATTAATCTGTATATTAGCTGTGTACGAGTTGACTTCAGCTTGTGTACGAGTTGACCTCGGTTCTGTGTACGAGTTGACTCCCTGTGTACGAGTAGGTTTGTGTACGACTCGGTTTGTGTACGACTTGACTGGACACCGTATTATATCATCTTGTATGATACAAATCAATTTTTCCTCATCACTTAAAATATTGAAAGTGTCCACACGATGTCCTATAGTACAAAATAAATTGAAAAGAATATCACTATAGAGATCACAGTTCAATAGGAAGTATTTTTCGTCCTCAACACAGCCCTGATCACAGAACCTATATATCCTATCACCTAAATTAGTTCTAGGGATACTATATAGTCCAGGTTCAATTTCAAGAGGTTAAGATCCTGCCCTAAAATTAGCCAGTACACGTTATGGGCTCTGGATTTGATTCTGAAAACATAATTAATTGTAGACAAGGTGTTTTAAAGGAGATGCGGGTGATTAAAGGTAAAACTCATGAAGAGTTAGAGTTAATTAAGGATTTAGCACGGCATAAATATTATTAACAATTCTCAAGATATATTATTACATATAGGCCAAAACAAATTATAAGGAATCCGGTTAGGGTCATTCGCGTTTTTGCTTTGTCGACTTACATCCATGTATAGTCGACAATGCGAAAACGCGACAACACGACTTCGGAAACGCGACAATACGATGGCGAAAACGCGATAATACAATTGCGATAACGCGAAATAGTAACCTTCCCCAGATACCGATAGCTAAAATGATAATAATAATAATAATAATCATCATCATCAGTACATGTACATACAAATGCCCAAGACGATAATTTCTGCCAGTAAGAATTCATTAGTTGAACTCGAGTTTAGTATAAATGTATATTTCCGAAATAATAAGTAGGTATCACACAAGGCCAAGTAATGAATGTAGCTGTATTGCCAAATGCGTATAAGTGTACCATTTGTGAGTTTGAGAAGTTTAGAATTTGAATGGCGTTATGTGAGCGAAATATTACTTTAGTATAAAATAATAGAAATGCCAGTTACTTGGTTTATGTATATCCCCGGGAACTCAGTCGGTCTACAAGCAGTGGCAACGACCATAGTGGTTGTACATATTAAAATATTAACAATATCAAAGTTACAGTTTTACAAAAGAGGCCAAAACAATTGCTCAAGACGATCGTTTCAGTCAACTAAAGCTGTATACCATCACACTACAATGTTATAGCATTACATATGCAGTGTTGTGTTTTCCAACTCAAGAATCTTTCACTCATATGGAGACGTCACCAAATGCCGGTGAAGGGCTTCTTTTGGCTTATGCTCGGCACTGACGGACATTGAGCAGTGATGGTTCTTTAACGTGCCAACACCTTCTGTGACCCATCCGATGGACAGGAAAAGCCAGTTATTAATACAAGGCCATCTGGTTGTATAATTTGATAGACATACCTCTCTTAAATCTCTATAAGATGAACACACAAACAGATTTTCATTATTCAAAACATTCATGCAATATTTACATTACCGATTTTTTAAAATTCTTTTTCAGTTGCTGGTTTTAGATTACCACATCTAAACAACTATGATAAAATTGTTGATGATTTTCCCATTTCTAATATTTGTACAATAAATTATTTAATTCCGAAACAATTGTGTGGCTATTGGTCTTGTATATGCTGACGTGATATAATAACACACCGATATTCAATTCATCATGATTTTGTAAATGATTTTTGTAAATAAATAAAAAAATAAATAAATAAAACTGAGCTCCTCAAGCAATGTTTAAACATTAGGCCTAAATAACTGACAATTATTATTATAATTAAATATTATTCCACATTTCCATGTATGTGGTAATCATGTATATGTATGTGGTTATCATGGGCATCTTTGTGATAATCGAAATCAACCGGTTTTATTTATGCCAAAATACACAACATTATCGACTATTTCTAGTTTTCTTGATTAACTCTAAACTAAAATAAAATTAAGAACTTTAAGATTTACAATAATTTTATTCCACCACTACATAAATAATTTACTGTATGTGTTCATCTAATATTAGTGCCTTTCACACTCAAGTCATTGCGCTAATTCAAGTGAAGCGCTAAAATTTCTTCATCCTGTCATTCTGCATACACGACAAAACTAATAAAATTAACAGCGCGAATTCAATATTGCGTTAATAAGTCATCAACCCATTAGAGCGATAAAATATTACAGTCAAGCTTAATTATTTAACTCTGGGGATTAGTAAAATTGTCTTTTGGCATGTCCAATTAATGAAAATAAAAAGTTTTCTGACCGTTCGTTCTCTTATTGACAGTAAGATTACATGTACTCGTAATGATTACATGTTTATATAAATCATGTGTACTCTTTACATCATTATGCCTGCTTTCCAGCTTTTCTGTACGCCTGTTTTTGGTACATGAGAATAAAATTGTTAGAAATAGATATAGCCAGAAAATCCACGGAATAAAGTGTTGCTTTTTACAAACTCACGAAATCGTTCAATGAATGAAATATGATTTATTAGATGGAATGATAAAGTACATTAATTTTTGTCGTCCTGAATCAGTACATAAAGGACAAGTGTTGCGCCATTTCCACGCTTGAGAGTGATATCCTTACACGAACGAGTTGTCAAGTGCTTTACAAGTCATAATGTAGATAAAAATGCACTCCGTTACTTATAATAACTATCACCTGAACCCCTTTTCTGATCTGTTTATATATCACCTGCTTTTTCCTTTTATCAATCGTCGAGTTCTTTTAACAACAATGGAATTTGAATAGTTTGACTCCGCACTCAACAATTTTTCAGTTATATGGTGGCGACCAGTTTTGAATGGAGAAGGAGAAAACACGGTTACAATGTACCCTCGCATACACAATCGGCCTTCTGCAAGTAAACTGGCAAACCTGGATCCCAGTAGGGTTTGAGACGTCATGGTTCAAATAGCAATGCTCTGAGCACTCGGTCAATAAATGCTAGTTACAGTTATACAAAAATTTGAATTTGCTTTTGGCTTGATCCACTATTGGAATATATAAGTATAAATAATACATCTGTGACAAAGTTAATTATGAAAGTACCAATTACCGTGGTCGTAATTCTTGAGTGGGACGTTAAACAACAATAAACAAATAAACAAACAAACCGTGGTCGTATGACGCTCGGGAAAAAAATATAAATGATTGCACGATATTATATACCTTCTGTTAAAATATAATTGACATGTTTTTTACTACAATCATTTCAGTAGTGCCTTTTGCTTGGGCCACAATCCCACTCTAAGTTGGATTGGATAGCTAATACAACTTGGGTTTATATTATTTGTCTGAATGTGATTTACCAAATAATATTATGTATTCTATTTTTGAGCAGAGATTGTTTGATAGAACAAAACAAGAAATATTTAGTACTATATCTAGTTTGTCTAAATGTTTTCTGTATCAACATCTTGTTGACAGTTTTTGTGTTCAGTTTTATTTATGTAAATCAATTGATATATATATATATATATATATATATAAAACATTTAACGAAATTTAGGATTACAATATATATATATATATATATATATAAAACATTTAACGAAATTTAGGATTCCCTCGCACAATCTGAATATTGAGAAAGGGAGATATTTGGGTATTAACCGAGATAACAGAAATGAAAAAAATGCCCTTTACGCGTTGCAGAGTATGAATTTCATTTTATTCTTGAATGTCGATTTTATAAAGAGCTTAAATCAAAATATATTAAAAAATACTATTATTCTCGAATCAGTAATTTTAAACTTGTTCAGTTACTTAGTGTACAGAATTTACAAGAACTTACAAATCTAGGAAAATATTCATACTTTGTAACCGAAAAAAAGAAATTCTTAAAATAATCGTACTGATACTTTTTTCCCCTTTCTTCAGCATGTTGTCTATATATCTTTTGTATGTACTGTGCTCTCCTATGTGATGTTTTACTTCTACAGCATGTCGTCTATATATCTTTTGTATGTACTGTGCTCTCCTGTGTGATGTTTTACTTCTACAGCATGTCGTCTATATATCTTTTGTATGTACTGTGCTCTCCTGTGTGATGTTTTTCTTCTTCAGCATGTCGTCTATATATCTTTTGTATGTACTGTGCTCTCCTGTGTGATGTTTTTCTTCTTCAGCATGTTGTCTATATATCTTTGGTATGTACTGTGCTCTCCTGTGTGATGTTTTTCTTCTACAGCATGTCGTCTATATATCTTTGGTATGTACTGTGCTCTCCTGTGTTATGTTTTTCTTCTTCAGCATGTTGTCTATATACACGTGTCTTTTATATGTACTGTGCTCTCCTGTGTGATGTTTTTCTTCTTCAGCATGTTGTCTATACACGTGTCTTTTGTATGCACAGTGCTCTCCTGTGTGATGTTTTACTTCTTCAGCATGTTGTCTATATATCTTTTGTATGTACTGTGCTCTCCTGTGTGATGTTTGTATTTATTGTATTTTGTGTTCCGTTTCCGATGAGTTGTATGACTTAAGGATAATAAAGAATTGCATTGAAGTATGGAGATACTTAAATGCTGTACCAAGATGTACCCAGTTGTACCAAGATGTACCAAGTTGTACCAAGTATAAAATTATCAAATACTATAATTGTTTGATGCTCGACTGTATTACATTTATGAAATTACACAATTTGCTTTACAGATAAAACACACACACACACACACACACACACACACACACACACACACACACACACACACACACACACACACTGTTCAAAATAATGTCAACCAAACTTAGGAAATAACTTTTAACGGACGAAGGAGATCAGTTCGAGAACGGAACGTTTTAAATACGGAAACGTGACAAATATAATGCAGTGCCACGATGGGTCAACCGATTTGAAATGCTTTTATTACTGTCCAACTGTTCCAAGTCTAGATTTGTATAATATTACATGTAAGTATTTTTTCTTATATCGTATGTATAATTCTTTATGTGTAAGAGTATGATCAAATATTTTTAATAAATTCTCTTGTTTATCATTTGATAATTCATAAAATATGAATAACAATTTGCAATTTACGATCAAACTAACGGTTTTGTGTGATTAACAAATAAGTAGGAATCCAGGGTTTCACGATAGAAATTAAAAGGCACTTACAACAATCTTTTCAAAACTTAATAACTAACTAAATGTTGAGTTATCTGTTCTTTTGGGTTGTTGAATCGTCTGTTCCGATTTTAGCAAGAATTTTAAAAACTATTATATTTATTCAATTTTGATTGTGAACTCAAGGCGACTCTGACAGGGGAACTAACTCCTCCTTGATCCCAGCAGTGGATTTCCGGAGGTGAATTTTTTTACACTATCGATGACCATAGAGCACAATTTTTCGTAGTTCATATTTATTTTCCTAGCTGTTGCTGCATAAAATCATGGTATTTGTTTTGATCAAAGCTTTGATCCCCTGGACACACGTGATATTTCATACAGCATTCTGGGTATGGTGCGTCAGGTTTTGTGTCTACATAACATCCAGGATTGGGATTGATTACCATAACGCCACAGCTGAAAAAGAAAGTGATGTGAGAAACATCATCACACTAAAAGTACGCATACTAAAGTGTTCACTGTTAGGAGGTCCAGAAGACATACAAATATTGTGAACATTGGACTGTACATAGATGGGATCAGGTATCAAGGAAGAGCAAGTATTCAAGTCGGCCGATCACATCAACTGGTAGTCCATAAAAGTAAATGAGGAATAACTTGATATAGATATAAACACAATACAGAAATTTTAAAGAATACCCACACATGATGGGTCAAGATAATCGTTTCTGTCACTAAGACAACCTCGAATTTCAAATAGAGGAATAGGTCCGAAAGATCAAATTGTATAATGCAATGCTGATGTCTGAACCTAAATGTATTTCCTGAACCGTTTGAGAGTACTCACTGTAAAATGTCTATCTTAGTTTGGGAGTATTTTAGAATTTCTTAGAACGATACTACCTAAATAAAAATTCACTTTATAAAATAATCAGAAGGTTCCAAATTAATCGCTATGTATACCCTCTGGGACTCAAACGATTCCATCAGCAGCGACGATGACCCAGTGGTGGTAAATGTAATATTAATGTTATAAATTTGAAATAATCGACACCTACTATGGAAAAAAGTGATTCAGCATTTCGGTCTCATATATTTCTTCTTCTACTACTACTACTACTACTTCTACTACTGCTACTGCTGCTGCTACTACTGCTGCTGCTGCTACTACTACTACTACTACTACTACTACTACTACTACTACTACTACTACTTCTACTACTACTACTACTACTACTACTTCTACTACTACCACTACTGCTGCTGCTGCTACTACTACTACTTCTACTACTGCTACTACTACTACTACTACTGCTGGAGCTGCTACTACAACTTCTACTGCTACTACTACTACTGGTATCAATATTACTACTACTATTAATCATAACCAATGGGAGATGAATCAACCCTCATTTTATTTTCTAAAATTGACTATTACGTACGAAGCGCACCGGTATCCCTTGTCCATGCAGGTACATTGGGTACATTTGTATTCACTGTGCATCCATGTTTCTCCAGGTTGTATTCCAGTTGGACAGTTGTCTGTTGAGGCAAAAGTAGGTGAATTTAAACCATCACAATAAATCACATATATTTTGAGAGAAAATATAGAATATACAGATTTTTTTCCAATTAATATTGTTTCAATAAGTAACATGAAATTGTTTTATGGTGTGCTAGTAACTGAAAAATTGTAGAGTGTGGGGTAAAACAGCATTCGAAATTCAAATGGTGTGCTATGATGTCATTCTTGTAGTTCCATCCAGAATTTAAATTTCGAATAGTGTTCAACGTGACTCTAAACAAGTTTTCGGTTATATAGTGGCGACCAGTTTTTATTGGTGGAGGAGAGAACCTGGTTACCTTCCACCCTAATCATTGAAATACAGTAGTATGATTTTCTTTTCCATTGTTTAAGACCAGGCTATTATGGTTTGTAGAGATACAGAACAGGTAGTTTATACACACTATGGAAACACACTTGCTCTGAAGGACCGACAAGTAACATAAAATTATTGTTTTTTTTAATATACATACATAAAAGATACAAGATAGTTAAGTGTAAGAATGTGTTTATGAATATTCAAAAGTATAATGAAACAAATACACATTTAGGGCCATTATTTATGATGTAGTAAAATGTTACTGTATGCAGCTTTGCGGATGGTGTCGCTATTTTTTCATATAATGTGTTTTATCAATAATTTTCTGTGAACATTGATAAATTTAAGAACAATGGCAAAAGTGAAATATAAAAAATCTCGGATACCAAAGTATAAATCTTTAGGATGTCCAGGATATAGAAAACGAATCTGCTAAAAATGGACAAACACAGACCTCTGGAAATCATGAGGTGGGATCTGGTGTCATGGATGAGTCGATCGGTCACGCCCGCCGTGAGTCCACAGTCAAATCCAAATGAAATACATGTGGAACGAATCCTTGTCATAATTGGTACAGACGTTTCAACAACCGCCATCGAACAGGCAAGTTAGTGAAACAGAGTAATCGCAAAAAAGATTATTATACCAACCGAAAAATTTACGGAATGTTGACAACAAACGCGATTTTCGATATCCCTGTGTCAATCAGTTGTCAGTGAGTAGTTCACCTATGCATATGAAATGTTCATATGTTGAACACGCTCTGGCATATCGGATTATTTGTGGAATATTAACACCATACGGTTGATTGTGGGATTTTACTCTTTAAATGTGGACAATTTACAGTGGGAAAGCCGAAATCGTCGCGTTTGTCGTGTAGCTTAGTTGTTAATTTTCCACATGTGTCTATAGTAAGTAAAATGTCTAAGTATGAAGCGTGTATGGTTGATTCTTTTGTATCGTTAATTTCTAGTTCGCCGGATTTTATCGCATTGACATATGTATGAAGATTGTCATTATTAATTGACAAAACGCCATTGATATATCTAAGTGTCAAATTAAAGGACACCGCTACCTTTTTCCTCTTTTGATACAGCAGTTTCTGAATGAAGTCTGCTTCGTATGAATAAAGGAACAGGTCAGCCACCAAAGGAGCATAATTGGTTCCCGTAGAAATGCCGATAGTTTGTTGAAAGACCACGTCTCCGAATATTACAAATATATTATCTATTAGAAATTCCAGCATCTTTTTTATATCAGCTTCAGTGTATTTATGTGCAGAGTAAGAGTGGTGTAGGACAAAATAAATATCACGTAATGAATCACTAGATATTTAAATTTACGGGTACCACCTTTAGTGAAAAAACAGTACTAATTGTCTACGATGCTAAAAAGTCTCTCTTTTATTTTTTTATGTGGAATTGTTTTCTAAAGAGTAGAGAAGTCGTATGATTTGATACTGTGAATCTTAGAAAAATTTTGACTTCAAATTTTTCTCTTAAGTTGTTTAGAATATCCACATCTGATTTACACATCTGGAATAAGCAACTGTACAGTATTGTTGAAGTTTCTCCTTAACAACTGTCAGTATCTTGGTAAGGAGTAAAGATAAAGGTTTGGTAGAACATTTGCTGGATCCTGCTATGTACTTTTGCTTATATGGGGTTTTATGAAGTATGGGGTT
Source organism: Atrina japonica (assembly GCA_030159075.1). Lineage (NCBI taxonomy): Eukaryota > Metazoa > Mollusca > Bivalvia > Pterioida > Pinnidae > Atrina > Atrina japonica. Next base: position 865,801 of record BROG01000155.1, read on the forward strand.
TAGGTATCCGATATAAATATTGTCAATCAAAAGATATGGTTTATTCCAGTTAATTATGGACCAATAAGAATGATTGTTGAAGTATTTTTCTTGTTACCGAGGCGTGAAGAATCATTATGTATATCAAGGGCCTATTGTATGGAAATAAAATTAAATCCAAATTTATGATCTTTAGATGGACGGCAGCATGAAACAAGTATACAGTCAAGACAAACGTTAAATGCGAATATTTTCATGCTGCTCATTACCGATTTTAAAACAAACGTTGGGACGTCAGAACAAGTGCTTTCTAGTTCTTCTGATTTCTGGTATCATAAAGGCAACAGTAAATCATACTTGTGTAAGAATCCATGGAAATCATGACTACGCCTTTCATTACATCAAACAGAATGAATTTATAGCTAGATAAGAGTATATGAAAATACTAACCCAGGCTCATGAAAACGGCACCATGAACAAAAACTGTGAAAGACAATATCACACACAGGTACAGGAGGTTCTTCATTATCATAGAAAAGTAGTAGAAAGTATTCCAGCCAGGATCAAAGGTACAATGACCTTTCTACTTATCTCTCAAAGATAACATAGCTCATACAATGACGTTGAGATTGTCCCATATTTAGGAAAGGTGGTCGTTTACAGATTGTGGTGTGAAGGTTCAAACTATAAGTTTTCGTATGTTTTTGGCAATATTTGACGGGTTGAATATATCTACATTGATTTTCAACAATACAACTATAAGCATGTTTTTTAGCATGTGTCCTTTAAACTGTATATCTGGACATGTTCACTTTCGTTTTATTTTCGCCATTTTCATGCTTAGATGAGAAGGCAAGTTTAAAATGAAGGTGAAACTGTCAAGCTGTATATACATTGTATATGATCCATGAGAATATGATGATTTAGGGGCAAGTATAAGACGCACTGAATATGGTTTCTGCCATAAAAGGTATACAGTAGTTTATATACAAAACCCACAAGCTATCTTCTACCGAAGATATTGCTTTTCATTCCCGCGTATTGAAAGAAAAAAATTAATGTAAAATTATAAAAGTTATCGTAAGAAGATAAAAAAGAATTACTACAGATTATCTACTTAATTTCATACAAGGATTGTGTAGGCTCCGTTCACTCGATATTTAAATTTCAGAACTATAATAAAATTGAAAAGAAATGAGAGATAGACTAATAATGTATACGCCCCCCCCCCAAAAAAAAACCCCAAAACAAAACAACGGAAATTGATGATCCTTTTACTTTATTTCTATTTTTAGAACTATTTAATTATTCATGTTTTGTAAAAATATATTTTTCTGCTAAAGTATAGTTTGTCAAAATATTACCTCTTATGTATACCTAGTGAATACTTGAAATTGCCGAGATGAAACAAGGAAAAGATATTTTAGCAGAAACAATAGGTAAGCTGTTGACATTCGCAGAAATAATTATTTTTAGGTAAAATTAGATTTTATATAAATACACTGTATATATTTGTCAGATTTTGTATAACACGTGTACACATGTATTTAAACCTATATTACTACAATGATCAGTTGCCCGCTATAACCTTGGTATTTTGTTATGACACTAATATCTCGTAGAAGTCTGTCATAATTGAAATTTAAACTGATTGAACTAAGAAGACACAAGAATTATTTTCCTCGATTCAGGACTCTTAAGATAAACTCATTGATTTGACAGCAACACGAAAATGACACATTAAATTAGAAATATATTTTCCTGAATAAATTGCGTCATGGAGGTATTTCGCAACACTCTGTTTTAACATTGAACTTCCAGTACTATCAAGAATAAGTGCATAACTTAAGGTCAAGCGGTAAGTAACTGTAAATGAATTGCATAGTCGAATATGACGGTGAACAGAACAATATGAGGGTAAAGGTATTATAAAAGATGTTTGTCAAAATGTCAAACGTTCCTAAAAGACACTGATATTTTTCAATACGTCATTGCAGAAGATATTCAGCTCAAGATTAGAGTAGGATTTTGATGGTCCTGGTCTGTCGGGGTCAAATCTAAACAGGCTACTGTATACCTGGTCAGTTTCGGCATTGCCAGAAAACATATCCGCACGTCTTAAATCAGCCATCTCATGGACGGCATGCATATCCACGCTTCAATTACTTTGCCTGAGAATTTTTTTAAAATTCGCTGTCTCATATGAGTAAACAGCCGAGAAAAGGGTTCTTTGAACAGTTTGGGGGGGAAATGATTTTTTGTTTTCAGAATTTGAACGTTATGACAATAGCGATTGTAGCACGGCATTTCTTGTTATCTCGCATTTCATTTGTTATGGCGTATGGACCGTTTTCTCAGCCACTGGCTCATATAAAGGCGAAAACTTAGAAAATGTCCAAGTATGCGGTATAATGTTAAATGATTTTGAGACGTTTTGTCCTCTTGTTGACTAACAATTTTTGGGATTCTTGTTCTTCTTGTTAAGACCGTTTTACTACCTAATTTGTCTTAGTCTGCTCTAAAGGACTTGAAGTTAAAGTGGAATTAACTGTGTTTATCAAAAGGAATATATTTCAGTTTTGTTCTACTTTTACTACTTGTACTTAATGTTAACTTACAAATAAGAGCTACCAGTATACACAGGCATAACAATCTTATATTCTTATATATTATACGAAAAGAAGGTCAGCTCTATTGAGGTATTCATAGTAAGGCTGAATTAATCAATTGCAATTGAAAAGTGCCAAACCTGGGTTTCTCATGCAATTATCATAAAATATATAGGAATATATGAATGTTTATGCCTGTGTATATATCCTATTCGTTATTGTATATCAATCTATGTGGTAAAAAGGAAGAACATATTTTTGAAAAAAAACACAGCTAATGACCCTTTAATGATATTCATTGGTACCTCGCCATTTTACCTTGTTGAATTTCGTGGAAGGAATGTACCAATTACATATGACATTTCAATGACTGATTTTGTTTAGGGGACATTTTAATATATTTCAAAACATTCAAGAATTATTCATCGTTCACGAAAGCAAGTAAGGTATGGTGTAGATAAGAAGTTTCTTTTGATTCGGTATCGTTCTTATTACAATGTTAAACGAAAGTGGCATCAGCTGTGTTTATCACAAAATATTATTTCAATTTATTCTAATTTTAATACTTATACTTGATGTACAATAACAAATAAAAGCTATACACAGTCATAAAAAACTTATATTCCTATATATTTTGTAAAAATAAGGTCAGAACCAGTTTGGTATTCATATACAAATAGTAAGGTCCAGTGAGGTATTCATAGTAAGGCTGAATTAATCAATTGTAATTGAAAAATTGGCAAACCTGGGTTTCTCAAGCAATATTTACCAAATATATAGGAATTTAATAATTCTATGCCTGTGTATATCTCTTTTTCATTATTGTATATCAATGTGAATAGTAAAAACGTCACCAGAACAATTTTGAAAAAAAACACAGCTAATGCCCCTTATACTTATACCGTACTACGATGCTCCTGTGGGATTACAAACTTTTGCATTTTATATCCAATATCTATTGTTTATCAAAACGTATTTAGATTTTTTCCACTTTTACTACTTGTACTTGATGTGCAATAATAAATAAGAAATGTACATGGGCATAAACATCTTAAATTGCTAAATATTTTGTGAAAATAGGCTCAGGTCTAGTGTGATATTCATATACAAATAGTAAGGTTGAGTTTAGTTGGAAGTGAAAAGGTGCCGACCTGGTTTTCTGAAGAAATTTTCACAAAATTTATAAGAATTTAAGAATTTGTATGCCTATGTATATCTCTTTTTTATTATTTTGTATCAATCTAAGTAGTAAAAAGGACAGAAATTTGGTTTGGAAAAAACAAAGCCAATGCTCCTTAAACGTAACGACAACACCTGCATTTTCGGAACCCTATTCTAGCAGATGTGATACAATACTGCTTTGTAAGAATGGACTTATTGTCATGAAATGTGTTAATTATCTTGACTTAAGTACATGTTGCTTGTTGTTTTCTATTTGATACATTTGTGGTGTCAGTCTGTTGTTTCCATACTTATAAATCTCTTACTGTTTTTGTTCCGTCTGCAAAAAAATTTTGTTTCCGTCAACTTGAATTTCTTTCATCAAAGTTTTGTGTAAAGCTGATTTGATCTACGATGGATTCAATTATCGCCAAGATTCCACAGAATGTACCAGTTGTAGGAATATCCAGAAATGACTTTTTCTATTGAACATAATGTTCCTTAAGCACATTGATCCAATTCCTTCGAAAAATGCATATTTGATATAAAAAAGTAAAGATTTTATGTCTGTAAAAGAATCTATATTTAAATTTATTTATATCAACCCGAAAAATATACTTCATCTTTTCCCTAGACCTCCTGATATTTCATTAAAGAAAGCAACGTATTTGGCGGTTTCATATCCTTGGTACCCAGGACACAAAACCCTTGAACAGCATTCTGGATACGGCGCTTCTGGAGTTCTGTCTATATAGCAGTGACGACCGGGTACCGGTATCGGTCCACAGCTGAATATTGATAAAAAACATAATCTAGGAAATCACAGGTTAGATATGAATGAATTGAAAAATACAAAAAGTTAATTAATGACAGAAATCAATTTCAACATGCATGCGACACCTAGCTACACCTTTTACAAATTGTTTCTGCTTTGAAATTTTGCTAGAAATAATGCTATGACTATATAACACGAATGATTTTTAGACAGGGTTTTCTGTGTACTGTCCTGCAGTTATATCTTTTTCGTATTACTAATTCACTCTAAATATAGATGAACAAGGTATTTCTCATTGAAGTTTGTGAAACAGCGGTATTGTCATTCGTACAATTAAACCTTGTTTTCCTCGAAAAAAATCATTTTTATTTAACTGAGAAAAAAGTAAAGTTGCCTTACTATGCGATTATGAGGCACTTAATGAAGGTTTTCTCAATAACAGACGGCATGATATTTTCATCGAATTAATCAAGAATCGAGAGAATTGCAAACACATTTATTCAAACATATATTACTTTTTCTGTATTTGTGGAAATAATTAGTTTAAAAAACCATTTTTTTCTCTCTCGCACTCAAAATAATCTGAGAAAACAAGGTTTTACCGATAAAATGAGCACATAAACCGGAGTAAACTAGATAAAACTGAGAAAGTACTATGCTTAATTGTATATAAACTACATGTTTGTTTAAATGTGAAAGACTAGGATATAGTGATAAAAATAAATGTGATTTTGGCGTGTCATGAGACATACGATGCGCATTGATATCCGGTCTCCAGACAAGTACATTGAGTGCATTTGTATTCTTCATGTATCCATTTATCTCCAGGTTGATATCCATGTGGGCAATCGTCTGTAACAACAAAAATAACAGCATATCGAAGTGCTGTCAATAGGATGCCCACAGGACAATACATATATGGTGTAATGATAAAATTCTTTCAATATATTTCAAACAAATTTACAATTTTTCAAAACATTCATTGATACCCATTTCTGAATCAACTTTGATGAAACTTATTTACACACATTAAAAGTTTGTATATGCTGGTAAAGTTCAATAACAAATCTACTATAAAATAAAACAAAATCGACACAGAAATTTCAAAACATTTATGCTAAATAGCGAGAATTGTTTTGAAATTGAATATGAAATGAATTTAAACAGATTTTTTTTCAGTGAAAGAAATATGTTTCTATATGAAATTTCTAGAGCTAAATAGAAACAATTACTCTAATGTTGGACAAATTCGACCTCTACATAATGGGTTCAGTTACTAACCACCTCAGCAGACCACTCACAATCGCCAAGACCATCAATATATATAATCCTGTAGTCATACTGTACTAAATAGTTATGTGTTAAAATGAGTAGGCATAGAGGTGGGATCAGTTACAAATTAGCATTAAGCTCCCCTGCCGATTGGTCACACTGGCCAAGAACCTTAATACGGTACCGGCCCTATCAATTCCTACACTAATAGTGTACAAAATAGATGTGTTTTAAGTATGTTTTAAAATAAGTAGCTATAGAGGTGGGATCAGTTTCATATGAGTAGTAAACTCTCCTGCCGACCACAGCCAGTCTTGTAATCTACAAAACAATCTAACGGACCCCATAAGGGATTGCGTTAGATCCTATACGTGACATATCAGAAACAAGACCGATTAGAGATCGTTTTTTAATTATATTGTGTACAAAATAGACAGGTATAAAATAAGACAATTTGTAGAATTCTAATTTCTAGTTACAAAGAAATTGCTGTATTTATAACCTGACGGTTGGATACAAATAATATGTCCGTATTTATAACCCGGTTTTTGGTAAACAATAATTTGTCAGTATTTATAGCCCGGCGTTGGGTACAAATAATTTGTCAGTATTTATAGCCCGGCGTTGGGTACAAATAATTTGTCTGTAACCCGGAGTTCGTTAGCTATACACATACAATAGTATACAATTCCCTTATATTATGCAATATAGTCAAAACCCATGTAATTAACATACAATATAATTCAAAATCTTAATGCATGATTTTTCAAGTAAACAAAATACAAACCTGGCAAGAAGAAAACAGAAGCTTTGGTAATAAATGCATACGACAATAAGATGACTAAGGAAATAGAAAACTCCATGTTCAGTTGTTGTTTAGAAGTAATGTTTATTGAAATTTAATGGTCTTATCAGGTAAGGGAAACCTAAGATAAACTTTCATAACAGTATTCTACGTTGTTTGTATTATGTTATAGATTACAACTATATGATAAGTTTCAATTTTAAACTAAGATACTTGTATATTGGTTTTCCAAAAATGAGAAACGTTAACTCATTAGTATATAGATCATTCTTATACAATTAAAGTATACCAATGACGGAGTTAAGAAGATGTTTGGTCCTAGAGTGGAATAGGTATGGTCAAAGGGACCATAATCTTGCTAACTCCCTCTATGGTATACTGTAACTATTTTTTTGTACCGAAACAAACATTACACTCGGCGTGAAACTTTTTATCATCTTTTCTTTTTTCGCTACCGAGAGAGTTCTTCTTCGTTCATCCTAGAGAGCCTGAGTGCTGCCATTATGACAGATTTATTTACTTGTCGTGTGTTCGGTGATGCTCGAGTAAGAAATGTTCTGACTGGCTGATGTAGAACGCCCCGCCCACTGTGAAATAGTCTTCCAACTAGGCCTAACGCAGCTTTTTACAGGGAAATATAAGTAAAAATCAGAAGTGGTATAACAACATTGTTTATAATATACTCCATCTTTTCTGAGCTTCGTTTGCATTATATATTTTATGTGCATAAATTATATTTTGTGTAATAAACATTTTTCTCTACCTTATTCACATTCTGACACTGCAGTTGGACTTAACATTTGTATGTAAAATATATATTTTATATGTACTTCCTGTGCATAAATTATATGATTATGTAATAAATGCGCAAGTCTTGCGGCTATTACCCATATTAATATTATGTTTTCTTCTGAATTAGGTGGTAAATATTTTATGCTGGGTTGATATATATATATATATATATATATATATATATATATATATATATATATATATATATATATATATATATGTGTGTGTATGTGTGTGTGTGTGTGTGTGTGTGTGTGTGTGTGTGTGTGATTCTGAATCATTTCATGATGAGATATTTTTGTGCTTTTTTCAATGATTTATAACTCGGTAACTTACTCTTTCTTGTTTGAAATATGGATTAGAACAGATGATATTACAAAATTAGAAAGGAAATATTAAATAGGCATTTCAGTACTTCTGAATACAAGAATACATATAACTGAAAATACAATTTGTTGAGGAGAGGAATAAAGTTGTAAATTTTACATTAAAGTACCTGAATTTGACTTAAAAGATTTCAATTTATCAAAATGACACAAAATACACATAAGAAATAAAATTTTACTAAATCTAAAGTAGTTTTGTCTATAATCGCTTGCATTTGCTGTTTTACAGTATATATAACGACCGTGTCTGCAATTGTGATAATTTGTTGAATTACGTGTACTGCAATATTTCAGCCTGAATAAATAATATTTCAAGCCACAATCAACATTTTTCAGTAATACGTTGGTGGTAAGTTTTATATGGTGGATGATAGAACCCGGATACAATGTACCAAATAAGAGACCGCCGCCCTTCCACAGGTAAATCTAATCCAATTCAAACGTATTTGGGATAATTCCTGGGGGTGATCGGTATGAACGATCCATCACCATCTTTCAAGTAGGGGGTCTCCAAGGCAGAGTGTATTCAAAAGGTTCAAACCTGAGATTACTAAGTTCTCGAAATAAACATAAACTTCAAACATCAATGATAAGCTGCTGTTTTTATTAGTAATACTCTAGTTTGAATAAGATACTTCCTAATGTAATATGATTTGACCCAAGGTTGTACTGGAGATACGACAGTTAAGGAGAGTTGTCATCATCGGTGTGTTACAGTTGACGGTTATGTATACAGCAGTGGTAATTATTTTTGTTGATCTTCGTATTTGATGGGATCATAGTTGTGGTCACCAGGACAAACCGCTACCTTGTAACAACAGTCTGGATAAGATGCATTTGGACTTCTTATTTCTGCGTAACATCCTTCGTCAAGTATAATTCCATAGACGCCGCAACTAAAAGAAATGTAAAATATATTGTTCAGGCGGTATGCTAAATATTACATCAGGCGATTTGATAAAGGCTACATCAGTCGTTATACTAAAGTCTAAATTAGGTAATAAACTAAAGACTGTATCAGGCAATATACTTAGGCTACGTCAGGCGATATACTAAAGGCTACATCAGGCGATATGCTAAAGACTACATCAGGCGGTATGCTAAAGACTACATCAGGCGATATACTAAAGGCTACATCAGGCGATATACTAAAGGCTACATCAGGCGATATACTAAAGTCTTAATCAGGTAATATAATAAAGACTGCATCAGGCGATATACTAAAGACTACATCAGGCGATTTACTAAAGGCTACATCAGACGATATACTAAAGATTACATCAGGCGATATGCTAAAGGCTACATCAGGCGATACGCTAAAGACTACATCAGGCGATATACTAAAGACTGCATTAGGTGATATACTAAAGGCTACATCAGGCGATATACTAAAGCCTATATCAGAAGATATGCTAAAGGCGACATACTAAAGACTACATCAGGCGATATGCTAAAGGCTACATCAGGCGATATACTAAAGACTACATCAGGCGATATGCTAAAGGCTACATCAGGCGATATACTAAAGACTGCATCATGCGATTTGATAAAGGCTACATCAGGCGATATGCTAAAGGCTGTATCAGGCGATATATTAAAGGCTACATCAGGCGATATACTAAAGGTTATATCAGAAGATATGCTAAAGGCTACATAAAACGATACACTAAAGGCTGCATCAGGCGGTATGCTAAAGATTACATTAGGCGATATACTAAAGGCTACATCAGGCGATATACTAAAGGCTGTATCAGGCGATATGCTAAAGGCTACATCAGGCGATATACTAAAGGCTACATCAGGCGATATACTAAAGGCTACATCAGGAGATATGTCAAAGGCTACATCAGGAGATATACTAAAGGCTCTATCAGGCGATATACTAAAGGTTACATCAGGCGATATACTAAAGGCTACACAGCCCCAAAAGAAGATTTAACAATGGCCCAGCATACAAAAAGTATAGAGATTATTTAATATTTAGTCTATAGACTACAATATGACATGTTACATGTCAAAAATAAACTTATCCAAGGTTTGTTTGACATCTAATTTCATGATCAGTTAAATATACTGGAAAAGCTAAGGTTATATTCAACATCTTTATATAAAAGTTCATTTTGAGTATTGTGGTCCTCCTTCCTCTATATCTGCACATTGTAACTGATGCTTCAAGGTAGTGTCTTTTTTAATAAATTGCTTTTATAATATGCATTATTACTTAACTGAAAATTATTTTTGGAAGTTTAGATGAAAAGATACCTGGAATATTAGGAGGTGTTCAGTAATTGTTGTCATATGTAATATTAAAGTATGTTCGACTTTTGTTGGTGTTTTGAATCGTTGAACATCATTGATCAAAGCATTTATCGTTACATCTAATGTTTTAAGATTTTCATTTCCAAGTGGCCGATGTCCTTGTATATCAGTTATCGCATTTCTCACAGAACATTATTCAATATGTAACTTTTAATCTTCAAAGTTATTTTATTTGTCTCTGTATAATGCTTATTTCCTTTTTCTAATACTCGCAGTTTTAGCCATATTTATAATATTTGCCTCAACTCAACCTTGTTTGTATGCTTTACTGCCACTTTCAACATTTTAGTCCTTCATTTTATGCATTAATGTCATAGCCAATGTTGTGTGGCTTATAAAAAATTCATCATAATTCTCAATATTTTTCATAATTATGCAATTTTCCCAAATTTGAATTTGATTATATACATGAATGTATTTCCCAAAATGCTCTGTTTTAAAAAATAATTTTGCTATTCCCCCAAAAAAGATTTGTCATGCGATGTTTCCGAAGGAGGGAAGTATAGCCTATCACTGAGACTTAAAGGCACATCGTCCATACATGTGGTACTGATAGGTCTACTGTGTGACACGGATCTGTTGGTCATTGACTCTCACCAGAGAAGGCGTTTCAAAAAGAGACTTCTTTTGTTGGTCAGAACAAGACATGTTATATTATCTGACAGAAATTTCGGACCGATGGCCACTCCTGAGTAATATATGTGTATATGTTCACTGATGGTGCAATCTTGCTGAAACGTAATTTGTTTACAAATAAAAGTAATCCGTAGTCAAGAAGGGCTGATGTAAATATTAGTTGATATACTAACCTCACACAATAATAGGATATTCCACCATAGCACTCACATCTTGAGCAAGGATATTCAGGATCGGTAAATGTATCATTTTCTCCGACATTTTCTGGGCAAGAACCTGATAGAAAAGAGATTTGAAGAATCATTTTAACCGGCAATACGAACATGAACTGATGATATATTTTCAAATGCACATCCACTGCCATAGAAATGGGTCGACATATCTACGAAATACTGAAGTTATATTTCCTTAAAGCTTAAAATATTTCCTTAATTTATGCCACCAAGATATCTTGATCAATTTACCAGTTACAAAATTAATTGATCCAACATATTAGTTGATCTATCTATCTTTGTATCCATCTATCCATATGCTTTCTGCGATAAAAAAGAATCATTCATATCTCATTTATAAATTTTCTATTTTGCAAGCCTCTGTCGAGCAAAAATGAAAAGAAGTCATAAATGTGATATGAAGGGAAACTCGTGACAGACCATATATATAAAAGTTCAAGGTAGAACAGTAAAGTATAGAGCTTTTTGAATGATACGTTTTATTATGAAAGAGGTAACATCGTTATGTGTCGTCAAATGAGGTACTTCATTTATAGCGTCTAGATTAACGCGGGGTCTATGGGAGACTACCGCGGGAAATGCATATATATATATATATATATATATATATATATATATATATATATATATATATATATATATATATATATATATAAACTTTTAAAATGATTTGAACCACGTTGCTTTCGGTTGATAGACAACAAAATATAAGTATCGGTGATATTCAAAATATAATATGAAAATCAATTTTATATCTGATGAGAAAAATATTTAGATATTATTCTTACCAAAAGCTAAGAAAGTAGTACCATCACTCAAAGAGGTAAAAGTTACTATTGTAAGATAGACGAATAACCAATTCATGTTGATTCCATGTTGAAAGTCTCCGGTTAAATGCAACACTATAAGAGACGCTCTGTTTTATAGGAATGTTTAAGTTACGATTATAGAACAGTAAACATTAAAATTATAAAAAAAACACTAAGCAATTTGTATCCACAGATTAGGCTATTAAATGTTGAATGGTGTCAAATTTACTTTTCTACATTACAATTCACATGCAAATAATTTAAATTATATCTGTTAAAATAATAGATAATAACAAAAAATAAAACTATTACCAAGAAAAACTACAACAGCAGCTGCAGCAACAAAATGTTCAAACATAGACAAAACACGTACATATTACACAAACAAACGGCCCAAAATGCAGATTAGTTTACTGCAGATTGCAAAAAAAAAAAGGATTCATATGTATCTGTCCCTAGATTCGAACTAGATATTTTTGACCAGAATGTTTTTTTTATAGTGGTACATTTTATTTGGTTAAGGACACGAGTAGACAGAGATGATGAAACTTCAGTTTGCTTCTATTATTTTTTCAATTATTTGATCAGATTTATCGTACATGTATGATATGTGCAAGATATTTGTTTTCTTGATTTGTCGTATTTTCTCTCATTATATAGACCCGTTTGCAGTTCTGGACAGCCAAATGATATAGATTCTCAAAATAACATAAAAAAAACCAATCAGTTACTATGACTATGCCAAATTTTTGCCGCTATCTGTATCACTTTGCTGTGCAAATATAATCAACAATACCGAAATTACATATTTTCAAAGGAGCCCCAAAAGAAATGCTCAAAATGATTGTCTTGTCAATAAAACTTCATCAGTTGAGCTCGAATTTAATATAGATATATTTCCGAAAGAAAAAGTGGTATCATACAAGGCCAAGTTATAAATCTAAAGGTGTTGCCCAATCTTTCTAAGAGTACCCAATGTAAAAATGAATATCGTAGCTTTTGAGCAGTTGGGAATTTAAATGGTGGCATCTGAGCGAAGTATTACCTTAAAATAAAATAATCGACTGGTAACGGATTATCAGGTAGTGGGCTTATGTATACCCTAAGTTATAGTATGTTATCGTAAAAAGGTCCAAGAAGATAATATAGGAAACTATATTTTCAGATGAATAATCCAATAACCTAGGTGTAATTGTAAATATATGATACACCGCCAATTTGATAATCTAACATGTAGAAAAAGCAGAAGTTGTTCGATAAGGGATCTTGTTAAACAATATGAAGTCCCCCATGTCACGAATAATGTATCCCACTTTTTTATTTACCAGGGGGTTTACCAAAAAAGTAAAACCCCTGGTAAATAAAAAACTGGGAACATGATAGAAAGATAGTATTTTGGAGCACGACCATATACAGTGACTCAATTTCGTCAAATGGATCTAGAGCTAACCGATGATTTTCCAACGAGCTTGACTTTTTAACCTATCTCCTTCCGGACACCAGGTCCATGGACCCTTCCGGATACCCTATCCCGTATGTGTGATTTCGCATACCTGGTCCAATAGTTCTTCATGTTGAGATCGTTGTTATACCTAATCTGTCGTACACTAATGGACTTGGAGTTTCGGATATCCATTCTTCATAATACTTATTTCAAATTTCTATGGTGTCAATTTCATATATCGACAACTCTTGTTATATTATCTAATGGGGCGATGATTCTTTTGGCGACGTTTAGTCTGACAAGCAAATACATAATGATATTACTTATAATATCATGTTTTAATTTATCTCTCGTTTTTGCAAAGCAAATAGCTTGATTGACATGTTGTTTTTGTTGCACACATTCAGTCAAAATGTCAATAAAATTATTCTGCACAATCATCATTTTATATATATTACATGTAATTGTGCCAATATTCTCAAATATGTCAATTCCTACATTATCATCGTTATTTTGAGAAGTTCAGTCTCACCTACCATTGCGTTTTAGTATCTTTAATAACCTAAATAATGTGTCACCTTCAAAGGCGTCATTTCTGTGAACATGTGTGAAATATATGAATTACAGATTTTGTAGATCTAATGTCAACATGAAATCTAGCCATATTTGTTCACGTGTATTCTGTTTTTGTAGAAATTTTAGTCTAATTATTTGGTGTAAAATTTAAGTTTCATGCTTTCAACGTTTGATCAATTTTAAGTTATATGGTGTCATCCGGTTTTTAATGGTGTAGGAGAGAACTCGGTGACAGCGCCACCTGCCTTTCGGAAGTGAACTGGTAAACTTTATCACGAAATCATCGCAATGCTGTACATGGCAATTTTTTTTTTGCTGGAGATAGACGTGTAGATTTTACTAAGATTATTGATAATTAGTAATGTTCATTTACGTATACTAAATATATCTATAATATATATATTACGACTTTGGTATCACTACACAATAAGACACCAAAATGGGAGGAGCAACCAATTTGTCACATGACCGAAAAATATATGTAGCGCCTTGATATAAAGACTAGAACATAAATGATTTCTTCATATAAAAATATATCTTACGTTTATATAGAAACAATATACAGTAAAACCTGTATATAGGGGCCACCCAAGGGACAAGAAAATATTGGCCCTTATGTGCAGGTGACCCTTAAACACAGATTCAATTTAGTCGAAGTATGCAGTCAAGGGACTTGAAAAAACTGGCCCCTATAAACAGTTAATCCTTATATAGAGGTGGCCACTAAAGCAGGTTTTACTATATCTGAAATAAACTAAAGATGACCATGCGTTAAGATATGTTATGAATATACACAGAACTTTGTCCAAAGATTGTGCAAAAGTTTACTCCCTTTTCCCTTTTTATATATATTCTGCATCACTACAAACTTGTCATGCAATCTAAACATCCTAATGATGCCAATCACATTCAGATTAAGTTTTGCCAGTAAAATATTTCCAAACAAATGTTCTTTGAAATGTAAATACGGTAACCTCCTTCTAACCTCGTCATTAGCGCTGAGTAGCCATCATTTGTGATTCTGATATACCAATCTTAGTTTAATAACTTGGAAGCTTTACAGGACTCCATTGGATAAATGTAATTATCCATAAAATTTATATAGAATTTAATATTCATGACCAAACTCATCAGTGTATTATGATGGTATTTTCACATACTTAAGACCTTTGAATGTTGGTAATTTAATAATTGTACTAATTACGGAAAACTATGGGAATTGATAATTTGGATTTTATATGGGGTGTATAACCTTCAACAACTTTTTCTCAATTACCCAACAACATTAGAAATTACCGATACCAATGTGTGTGATATACATGTGTGTGACTTTTGTGTAATCTCTAATCATTTTAAAACATGTTAACTTATATCATGTATGAAATAAGCAATGCAATGGTTTTCTCAGAATAACTGGTTGTATGCAACAAGAAACACCAAGAGTATGAACATTAGTCTATAGACAAACAACATACCAACCTACCTACCTACCCACCTACCTACCTACCTACCTACATACATACATACAGATAGACAGGCAGGCAGGCAGACAGACAAACTGGCAGACAGACAACAGGAAACCAAAACTATGTCAACAAAATAAAATCTAGTATAAACATGTGTCTATATCAAATTTATTATATACATATGATATAGACACATGTCTATAATATATTTTATTTTATTGACATAGTTTCGGCCTCGTATTAGACAAACATACAGTACATTACAAACATACATTCATACAATCATACAATCATACATACATACACATACATACATACATACATACATACATACATACATACATACATACATACATACATACATACATACATACATACATACATACATACATACATACATACATACATAAAATACATACATACATACATACATACATACATACATACACATACATACAGACAGACAGTAAGACAGACAGATTGACAGACATTAAATGTTCATGATATTTTAAAAGTTTAAATTATACTTTGCGACACCCTATACATACATAGTGTAGAAATATTATAAATAGCTATAATAGGCTCTCTTTATATCTTGTGAATTGACATTTGGTCATTAAATATTACAGATCCTTATTTTACAACACGCGGTATTTTGCAGACAAGGTTTTACAATGAGAAGTATCTTAATCTACTGTGCAATTATTCTATACGTGACGTTCGGACAATGTGAAATTTTCTTCAGCCCAGGTCTGTGCGTTATTTTGCATCTATAATTGTAGTCTTAATTTTTACTTTGAAATTTCGTTATTTAGAAAATCTTCACTTTGTGATCCCAAATTTGTAAATAGGTCAGTTGTTTAGTTATTCACGGAATCTAAGAATTGAGTTTCCATGATGGAAACTATTGTATGCTGAATCACATCGAGCTTGTCAATTTGTAATCAATTTGAGATATTTTATCATAATTTTGTCCGTGAATTATTGTTGAACAATGTTTACATTTTGTTAGAATATCGAATGATGACCAATATCACAAAATTACAAAAATTATATCTGTTGCTTTTACTAACAATAAATGTTTTTCCTGAAAAAAAGTTTAAAGCTGTGAGGTTTGTCCTTGGTTTTACAAATGCATTTCAGTTCAAGGAAATGGTAGAATTGCAACGAATAAATGACTTAAATGGTATATTGGAGTAAATTTAATATATTTTTATGAATTATTTCACCTCAGGTAACTGTCCTACTGGTAACAACATTGGCGACACCTGGGAATATAATGGTCAACATTGTTCTCAATGTATCTGTATGGACAAAGGCTACCAGTGTAAAACGTTGGTTTCTTTACAAATACATGTTTAATACCACTTAATATTTTACTTGTTTCATACTCATCATTATCATCATTATCATCATCATCATCATCATCATCATCATCATCTGTTGTAACAGATATTGCTGTTGTTCTATTTATTTTGTATTTTTATTTTAAAGTAGGCATTATATATATATTCTTCATATGTTTTGATATGTTCTGATATCGAAATGAGAACTCAGTATTCATAACACCCAGAATCTCAACCTCATTTTCATTATATTTCATTTAATTTTAAATTATTAATTCAGTGGATATTATATATTTTGAATTCAAAATACGACGTTTTGTGCTCATGGTGACAGAGTCAGTTATACGGATTTGTCATAAATGCACTGGATGTATGATAATTAAAGAAACATATGCATTATTTTCTAAGTAAATAAAATTTGAATATACAACACATACAATAGAATACATCTATAAAACTGAAGAACATTTTCATAAATACATAGCCGTAGTATTTTTTGTTACACAATTCAATTGCCGCTCAGTGGAACTCATTGCCATGAACACCAGATTTACTCAATACTCTAGCTGAACTTTGACTTTATTATTTTGATTATATAAATTAGTAAAAGTAAACACATTTTTATTTTACATCATTCACATATACATCTTTGTACCTCAATTATGCTTTATCTGTAAAAAGCCATAACCACATTATGTACGGTTATCAATATTTGAGTATGTATTCAAACAAGTTTTTAATATTTCTGACGTTTTCGATGAATTAGCAATGATCTTGTTATCATTTACAACTGTATGCCATCAGAATACAATCAGGCCTAGTTACAAAATAAATTTTGCGTGTTTTTGCCTTTAATAGACGAAAACTAAGCATGGGTATTGAGTAAATTTGTTGACTTCGGACACTGCTCTTGCAAATTGAATATGAATCATATTACACTAAATATATTTCATTAATCTAGGTGTACAGATCCTATCGTTCCTATGACTGCGTGTTACATTGCCACCAATGGTACAGCACCATTCCCTGGATGTTGCTGGAGAATAGTCTGTGCTGGTGAATCTAACTTTGACATGCAGAAGTACAACGAATATTGGAAAATAGGCCTAGGAAAATAAACATAAGCATGTTATCTGTGTATTAAGGATTTAGATATCTATCGGAAAAGTCATAATAAATAAGTACTAGTGTAAAAATGTTGATTTATTTTTCAAGTGTTATGATTCATAAAAGGCCAAAATAAAATATAGTTGTTTCATTTTGAAAGCGTATAAGTAAGAAATTCGGTCCCATGTTCAATACAAAATTAACTTTTTTTTAACCCAAATTACATTCATAATTCTAAAATAATTGTCAACTTGAAAGTAGCCAAGTAGCCAGTAGAAATGATATCTTTGGTAATGATACAGTAAAATCCATATAAACTGGTGGAGTCTCGTGAAATCCATTCTTGACCTGGACAAGTTTAAATTTTGGGTAATAAAGCAAAACGATAAAAAAAAATAAATAAAACACTTGCACGAGTAATCGGTCCTACAATTCAGCATACCCACGATGTATCCAGTGAGGATTAAAACGTTTTTTCTCGTGAAGCTTGCCATAGCCGAAAAGTGAATATACTCATCCGCATGATAGTAAAAAGGTTACTCACTCCGCCAAGTTAGGTGTATTAGACTATACAAGGCAACCATCGTAGAAACACTTAACGTTAAAAGTAAAGCATCGGTCACTAACGGCCGTACTACCACTCTACGGAGTTTGTACCGCATAAAACGCCAAGGAACGCAGGGACCTTGCACAGCCATCTTGCGGAATTTCGAGCATACTGACTGCACATAAACACGTACGATGGATGTTGAGCATGTCCAACAAACTCTGTGATTTCCCAATAACAAACGTCGTTCTTTCTCTCAACATACAAATTAACTGCTATTTGTTTCTGTACCTACGACCTCTATGACTTTCACCTACGGCGAAAACGCAGAGGACGCATGGTTTAAAAACTTCTGCGTCCGGTTATGATTAAGGCTTAATTTCCAAATACGATCTATATAAATCTTTTTGAGATTAAAAAGCATTTCCACATATTAAGACACTTAGAATTCATAAAAAAAAATTAAAAATTTGAATTTAATGTATTAGTATGAATTAAGTAAATCATCAAAAACTAGATTTGGATCAATCATATAATGTGAAATAGAATAAAAAGTTAAGTTACTTTTTGACCTGAAAATATTTCAGCTGTTTCTGGTACAAACGTATTGCAGCAATTGTAAGATATACAATGTATGTCAAAAACTATAGTTTACTATAAAAAATTTTGTTAGGAAAGAATCTGAAAGTTCAATTCCCGGGACACCCACGGATTGTACAAAGAGATTCTAACCAATCAAATGGAGATCTTCTCATCCATTCCATGCACCCTGTAAGATTCCATTTGTCTAGTATGTGTTTTATGTCCTTCTTCAGTAGTCTGTAGTACATGGTCTGTATTTACATGACTTTTTTTAAAAAGTGCTACTGCACTTGTACAACCTGACACAGTATCAAACTGCACATTCTAAAACCATTAAACCCATTTAGGCAGACAGTTGTACGAACAGACGATGATAATTAACATCAGGAAATCTTGAACAACAAGGGATATAACCAGGAGCCTTCATGGTGAAGACCTGGCACTCAACCAACTGATCTAGTCTGTCGAAGAAATTTGAAAACTGTTCGTTTCTCTATTTTTCTGTGTCTTACCAGGCTGTTGGATTAACATTGTAAAGCTATTTCATTGGTGATATATTATTAGAATAACATCCTTACAATGTTATACGCATATCTTAGTCACGTGGTGATGGAGTAATTCCCACAACTCAGCGTAAACTGTATCGTTCCATAACATTGTTTATCAGTGTCGTTGAACGCTTGAAATCGTCGTTTAAAAAGTTTTATGGTCGATACGGGGATTTTGTTCAACATTATGAAGTCCCCCTCTCAATATCATTAGATAGTATTCTGCAGTACAGCCACAGACAGTGACTCCCTTTCGCCGGTCGGGCTTTTCACCGAACTTGACCTCTTCATTAAACTTGACCTTTTCACCGAATTTGACCCGTTCATCGTACTAGAAAGGTTTCCATGGAATATTTGCGCCGGGTGTGGCATCCCGTTTGGGATTTGCAATAATTGTTTTTCATTTTGAGATCATTGCACATCTAATTCGTCGTGTTCTAATGAACTTGAGCTTCGATTATTAATTGGTACTTCTTCATTTTTACTTATACGTGTAAATATAACTGTAAAGTTAAATTATAGATCATCTGGTCGGTTAAAATGCATGACACTGAAAGTTTCAGGAGTCCAATTTTTAGTGCAATGCGCATTCAAACGGGATGTTTATTAAACATATATAACATATATTAAAATCTTTCAATTAACGCCACTGGAACCTAAGCTGATGTTTGTGAGAATGTTTGCTAGTTTACTTGTGGAAAGCCAGTGGTTTCTTCCCGGGCACATTGTAACCGTGTTCTCTCCTTTACTATTAAAATCTGGCCGCCATCAAAATTTTGTTGAGTGTGGTGTCAAACAAAAATGAAATCTTTCAGTTAAGTTGAAGGCATGGAATTAATTAAAATAAAAATACGGCTACTGAAAAAAAAACCAGAAAATCATTTTGGTATGTTGTTATAAGCCAAAATAGTCGCCATAATAATCAATATGTCATTATGTAAGTAAACGAGCGAAATGTCGTATCAAAATTGGCCAAATAAGGGCAATTTTAAATTGCTTAATGAAAATTACAGTGGTTAATCACTCAACGACGGAACATAAATATTTACAATAAAAACTCGGACACTACTGTAAATGTAGGAGTAGCCCACCATACGGGTACGTATATGTAGGAATAGCCCACCATACGGGTACGTATATGTAGGAATAGCCCACCATACGAGTACGTATGCAGTTGTTCAACAATTTTCACAATGCACATTAGGATTTTCCCAAACCGAAAGAAGCCTTTCAATATTAACCACAACCTAAAAATGAAAAAAAAAAAATGTAAAATTAGGAAACATGAGACATCTGAATCGTCTTGAAAGTTTACATTTATGAGAAACCTGCAAACCTATTACTGAGATATGTATACGTTCATCAATATAATTAAAAGACTATTTTAAATACCTGTGTGGAATTATTATGAATGGGCATTATTTATCCTCTGAATAACTTAGAGGGTGTGAGGGAATGAAAACTTACACTCGTATGAGGCTCGAATGAACTTTAAAACTCATAAAACTTTATGTATGAATAACTATAGAACAGGTATGACGACCAATGGAAATAATTGTTTATAATAAAATAAAATGATTCTTGAACCAGAAAAAACACGTGTTTAGAGTAAATATAAAACATATATTGCATATTGTACCGTAGTCATAGAATCTGCATATGATTGATGTACGCAGAAAGTATCATTTCTGATTTTTTGTCCCTAGTAAATGATAATGTTGTAGTGATATATGTGCTTTATATATATATATATATATATATATATATATATATATATATATATATATATATATATATAAAGCACTAAAATGACTAACGACACAGACAAAATAAATGTCAAATTTTCGGGACAACCTGTCCATTCATCAGGCCAAAACAATTAAAATAACATGAAAATACGTGTACACACACACACACACACACACACACACACTCTCACGCAAACATCCACTCACACACACACAACCGGACAGTGAAAGAAATGCTACATTTGACAAGTGTAGTTCAATTCACATTTCGTTGGTAGTTTGAGCTTAGTTTAGTAGATTTTAAGTTAACTTTTTGTTTGATTTCCATTTTCATTTATTTTTTTGCATTATCACGCTACACTTGTAAAATGTAGCATTTCTTTCACTCTCCGGTTGTGTGTGTGAGTGGATGTGTTTGCGTGAGAGTGTGTATGTGTACGTTTTTTTTCATGTTATTTGAATTGTTTTGTATTGATGAAGGGACAGGTCGTCCCGAAATTTGACATTTATTATGTTCATGTCGTTAGTCATTTCCATGCTGTATATATTCTTTTCCTGACTAGTATTTATTGCTAAGATTCGATACCCTAGGATTTATAGTGTTATTGGTCTTAGTGCTCTGTGTATATTTGACTTTAATTACTTATAACTGAATAAAGTGGTGTCTTGATCAATAGCTAAGATTATTTAAGGGGTAAATTTTTAATGGGAATAGTCTGTATGTTCTATGTTGAAGTACGTTCGTGTAAAGTCTTATTAACGGAAAGCAAATGCAACACAGCTGTACTAGTATGGATGTTGAACTTCCTGTTTTCACAGAAGCACTCTACACCGTCTTACTGGGAACAATTGATAAAGTATTCCGAGGTCACAAACTTTTCATTTCTTGATACACATAAAACATTTGTTATCATGGCGAAATTGTGTTTTTTGCTGGTCGTTGTATTCATAGTTAGGATTTCGAGTGCACACTATTGGGAACGCCAGTCTAAAGGTAGATTATATTATATCTTCGTTCACTGACGTACTCTCTTTACATGCTGCTGTTATGAGAACAAGCAATATGATAAATATATTTATGTCATGCACGTGCTCCCACCATGAACACCTTGGTTGTGTACAGATGATGTCTCTTCGCTCTGTTTTTCGATGAAATAAGAAACTCAACACAAATGTGAATAAAAAATTAATGATTAATGACGAGAAATTTGGATGTGGACCTTTTTGTCCACTTTTACAAAATAAATTAAGTATACAAATCAAGTTGAAGTGTAGACTGAGGCGGGATTGGCGCCACTCAAAGAGACATCATAAGACAAGAATACAAAAGAAAACGACTATTGTATCCTGCAGTCTGCTAACTGAACTTCATATACAAATGTAGACAAACAAATATTGCACTCTTGTACTTTGTTTAGTCTGAGCAGATACATGGTACATTAGATATCTTAAGTCGTTTTTAGGATAAACTTCTACAGCTAGAATATGTCTTTAATTACGCAAGGATGTTAAATCTTCTATGCGAGAGATCATTTTTTGTCAGTTGATATATCGTTGAGGGTCTTAAATTCGTCAGGGTCCTAATTTCGACAGCGTTCTTCTTTTCTTTAAATTGTGTTTAATCCTGTAGTATCATATGTGTAACACAAGTAAAAATTGAATGTTTGCTTCTTTCTGACATAATATCTTTTAGAATGCGCTGGAAGTAAGCGAGTAATTATATTTTTTCTACCAGCATGCTCCAAAAACGTACATTCTGTTATTCCTCATTCCGTAAAAATTAAAAATCGCGACAAATGGATCAAATCACTCACTTTGAAATCGAAGCTCTATCGTCTGCCAAGCATGGAAGAAGTAAGCAATGGAAATCACTTGTTTTGTTTGAGTCATATTATGTGCACAAAATTATATGGCGTAATAGTCGAAATAAGGACCCACTAATGGCGGCACCCAACTATCTCTGACTGGAACTTGTTTCATGAATAGAAAAATAAGAATGTCTTTCAAAATAAACTGACTGCACAAATAGATACTACACATGAGGTTTTACTGATAAATTTTGATACAAATTGCTTTATAAACATTTTTAAGCGATGGAACAGTTTTGCCTGTCGAAATATGGACCCTCGTTGGTATGTGCAATATACAACCAAGGTCAAATTCGCGTGCTTCAAGATTCGAGCTTTGTCGGTTCAATTTTCTGATACAATTGTGAGTAACTTATTCCAAATACTCTACATTGTGGAAATGTCTCCGACTTCATAAGTATATAAATAATCGCATTCAGAATAATTAATTAGCATATTTTATTGGCGAAATAAAGACCTTGTTTATTATTACCACGTTTCACTATCAGATATATTTACATATTGTTGTTAAATGGTTTTGTTAGTATGATTTATACCTCCTTTATATTTGGATTTGACTGCGGACGCACGGGATGGTACCAGCTAACCTGGGGAAAATCATTCCCACATGACATCTGATCCATCACTAAAATGATTCATTTTATGATATCATCTCTAAATTTTTCGGGTAGATTGGTAGGTTGTTTGATATCAGTTTCAGTGATAAGAGTTCCATTAAGAGATAAACACCTTTATCGAAGAGAAGTCGATTCACAACCAATCAAACTACTATTAATATTCATTCCGTAATCGAAACATATTTATGGCTTGCAAAAATCACATTTTTGAGTTAAACCTAGTTTTTCTCCAGTCACTCAGTTTTTTAGTAACCCACATTGACTGGAGAAAAACTATTCCAAAATTATTTTAAACTAATTTTCATCAATAAAAACTTGTTTAACTAAAACAAACTAGGTTTAACTGCACCCTTTTCTCAATTAAATCTGCTTTTTATCCACTTCATGTGTATTACGGGAAAAACTAGGATGAACTTCAGAAAAACAAATTTAACCCACATTAACGGGAGAAAAATTCTGTCATACTTAGAAACACTAGGTTTAAGTTTAACATAGTTTCTCTCAGCAACCCACATTTACTTTTAGAAAAACTAGGTTTGTATGCCCGAAAAAAAAGAGTTTTCTCGGTTAAATCTAGTTTTTCTGTCGTTAATGGGGGTTAACCAAGGATTAACTGGAGAAAAAGTGGGTATATGTCGTAAACCACATTAACAAGAGAAAAACAAGATTTAACTAAAAAAAACTATATTTAACATATAATGTGATTTTGGCATGTCATACATTTTGGTAGAATTTTGATTTTCTTGATATTGACAAAAGTCAAACTTGTTCGGTTTAAATAGCCTTTTAATCATTCGATAAAAATGTTATTCTGTTCCAAAATTGCGATATACCCCTTAGCTGTAGGGTTTTACGTCAAATGGATGGATGCCAGATTAAAAGTTTGACACATATCAACTAACAATTAAAATGTTGTACAAAAGTATATCAAATATGGGTTTAATTTGCACAATTAAGATGTCATTAACATACGTCTAAAATAAGACTTAATAATTGTTTCATTCAAATGATATTGACATCTGTTATAACAAAGAATAAGCATGAAAGGAGATATGTGCAACTTAATTAACGCCAAATACAACAGTTCCATGTCTAAACATCAACAATCAGACACTAAAGCAATCTCATATCTCGAGTCAGTTTCCAATGTAAACAATATGGCTGAAATACAGCTATAAAATGCTTCATCTTGAAACTCCTGTACTCTTGCAAATCTAACGAACATCCTTGTGATATTTATGTTAGACATCACTGTCGTTAATGTTTTGTTTGTCGAGACTGAGATTCGCGGTGCATTAATCGTTAAATCGAACAAATCCGTGTGTGTGTGTGTGTGTGTGTGTGTGTGTGTGTGTGTTTGTGAGAGTAGTATGACCTGACCGACAGACACACATTTTCTATAGTTAAACTAAATAATTTATAAATGCGATTTGACATCTCGCAAACATCTGAATTTGGTTAGGTCAATTTCAACTCATTTACGTTATTATAGAAATGAGCCTTACGATAAAGTGACCAATTAAAATAAACTTTACATGAACATTTAGACTTTCTTTGAGCGAGTTAAACCAGGTTGAACTGTAAAATGAGTTTATTGTATTGTTACAGTCATGGGTATAAGCAGATTAACTGTCTAGTCCAATAGCTAGCTTTTGTGGCTGGACGATTAGCGTTTATATCCATGTACTGAAGTTAAGCTCGGTCAGCATCTAGATAGGTGACAAAATCTGATGTGAGGCGCTCGGTCGATCCCTGAGCACGTTACATTTGGTGGCTGCGAGAGAGCCTGAAATCAAGGAAATACAGCTGAAAGGCATAGTGTAATGCGCTCGGTGTCGAACCTCGGCACGTTACACTATTTTCCTCCAGTTAATTCTAATTGCTGTGTTAAAATCATAATAATATATTAAACCTAGTTTTCCCAGTTAGAACTAATGTTTCACAAGATTTACATTTTCTCGAGAAAATTAGGATTAACTGGAGAAAATTCAGGTTCAACTGAGAAAAGCTATATTTAACTCATTAATGGAATTTATGCATACCTTATGCACCTGATCCGACCACTGGATGTTTTAAAGTTTGATCCAATAAGCATCATATCTGTTTATTGTTTATCATACATCCTTATGTTTTCACTTTGGTTTCTGTATTTATTGTAACACAAATTGCCTTATTTGTTATATTTCAGAGTCATCTGGATCGCTAACTAAATATTCAATCAGCAAAAAGGATGCCTCTAGATTCTTAAAGAGATCAAAACGATCAACAGAATATCAAAATGACCGTTCCGTAGTCCTAGAGGAATGTCGAGAGGGTTGTAACGACGAAGAACAGGACGAATTTTGTAGAGTATATCAAAATACAGGAAGAAGTGCATGTGCGGTATGTACAGTATGTTTATTTAGTATCAAAATATTTCTTTAGTACAAGTACCATCCTACCAATCTACTAAGATCCATAACCATCCAACTCCCCACTCAAACCTTCCAGCCCTCCTACCTCCTACCTACAATTATACAGACAAGTGGAAAACTTATCCGAAATGTTTTGTTTGTTAACAGTGTAACATACTGAAGGATTACCAATGCAGATTTTGCAGAACTCGTTGTGTTGATGTTCATAGAAATTGTTACAATCTTAATTTGTACCAAGTGAAGTGCGTTGGTAAGTATTTCTGTAAATTAACTTTACCATTCAGTAAAAGATACTGCTTATCAGATCGTTTGTTTTGTCTGTGTGTGACATTTAAAAACCAGTCATAAAGTCGATCATAATATCTATTAAAATAACCAATACTTTATTCTAAATATTTCGGAGGGATTTGAAAAAAAACCACTCATATAAAAATATTCATTCTGCATAACCTCTTACACGATATTTTACCGATATGCAAATGAGGTTAGTTAAGTATACATTGCATGCTAACATGTGAAATTAATAAAATGAAATATATATATATTTATTAGGTATCTGTTGGTATGTAAAAGAATAAGAGCGAATTAAGAGCAGTCTGCTGAAATGGATAAAGACAGATCTCCAGTTTGATCTATTTGTTTCTATACTTTACAGTTGATGGTGGGTATTCAGCGTGGACAAATTGGTCACCCTGCACTGTCACGTGTGGAAGGGGATTACGCTACCGGCGAAGGTATTGCAATAATCCTAGACCCTCACGGAATGGAGGTTTACCATGTCCAAGACCCTTTTCAGAATTCAGTATTTGTTCTGGTCGAGAGTGTCAAAGTAAGAATTTTCTCTTTGTAAATTCAGGTATATGTTTGTAAATGTGTGTATATATTTGTGTAATGTCACCGTCCTAGAAAGAACCTTTTTATCTGAAAAACTCTACATGTGTGTAGTACCACCGTCCTGGTAAGAACTGTCTTTCTTAACTCGAATAATTCAAGTCCGTTCTATTTCCGATTCTTTCGATCTTCCGTTAATGCAATGATCGTTGTGAACGGAATATAACGACTGAATTATTTGGTTTATATCTTTCTCTGAAAACCTGTACGTGTTTGTAATACCAACATCCTGGTAAGAACTGTTTTTCTCTGAAAACTGTACGTGTGTGTAGAGAAAAAACTGTTCATATGTATACGTTATACCTCTGTCAACGCAGTAACTGTTTATCTTTGTTTAAATCATCATCATCAACTATATTAATAACAATATACTTTAAACAGGGCACGGCGGATTGAGCCCGTGGAGTCAATGGTCACGTTGTAGCGTGAGCTGTGGAGGTGGACTGAGCACTCGATCAAGACTCTGCAATAATCCAGTGCCGGCATTTGGTGGAAGACGATGTCCGACGTACCACAGAGCAGAACGTAGAAATTGTAACAGTAATATTTGCCCAAGTGAGAAACTAGTAAATGTAATTTTGAATAAAATATACACGCGCTGTAAAATAAATAACGGAACTCACTCACACACACACACACACACACACACACACACACACACACACACACACACACACACACATATATATATATATATATATATATATATATATATATATATATATATATATATATATATATATACAGAATTAACAAGGTACCTATAATTTCACTATGCTCCGGCTGGTGTTGTAGTGATATTTATGCTTTATATATATATATATATATATATATATATATATATATATATATATATATATATATATATATATATATATATATATATATATATATATCTGTTTCACTCAGAAATTTAATTTGTGTACATATGTGTTATACCACCGTTATTATTATACACCGAATACTTAAAATCTTGATGCTATTTGATACATTCTTCATGTGTAACGCTGCGATTTCGGCTTTCTCATCGTAAATGTTCCACATTTATGTAGCAATATCCCACAATCACCTGCATATGTAGTTTATATTTCACAAATGATCCGATATACCAGGGCGTGTTCAACAAATGAACATTTCATATACAGAGGTAAACTACTCACTGAGAAATTATTGTCCTAGGCATATCGAAAGTCGCATTTGATGTCAACGTTCCGCACATTTTACGGTCGGTATAATAATCTTGTTTCCGATTACTCTATTTCACTACGTGAAAAGTTGAGTTGCCTGTTCCATAGCGGCTGTTGAGACTTCTATACCAATTGTGGCGAGGATTTGTTCCTCACGTATTTCATTTGGATTTGACTGAGGTCTCACGGCGGGTGTGACCGGTCAACAGGGGATGATTACTCCCCCATTGCACCTCTAGATTTTCAGAGGTCCATGTTTTCCTATCTTACCACATGCCGTATCTATATCCTGGACATCCTAGAGATTTATACGTTGGTATCTGAGTTTTTTATATTGTAATATATATATATATATATTTCATGAACAGGAAATGGTGGTTTTTCTGTGTGGAGCCAATGGTCTCTTTGTGACAGAACATGCGGCGGAGGTGAACAAAGGCGACATAGGACATGTACCAACCCTGCGCCAGCTCATGGAGGATTACTATGCAGTGGTGATTTTGACGCCGTCAGAACATGTAACGATCACCAATGTCCTGGTGAGAATCAAATAATATAATATCTATATAATGAGTTATATCTCATTGAAGTACGAACCTTTCCTGTGGAGGTGGTACGAAATCGATATAGAAATTGCTCAAATTCTTATCCCGCTTTTGGTAGATATTCATATCCTATTTTCACAAATGTATTCACAAAATGGTAAACGAGTTTAACGGTGAATCTATCGATGTCATAACCTTTCTCGCCCTTGTCCAGGGTAATTGTCAAGGGTCATTCGCTTACATATCAAAGGGTTTCTCTTTATAAAATTCTTCATGTTTCCTATCCATTTATCATCTTTTTTGTCTTTTTGTTTTACGTCGTTTAACATATTATCAGCATTCCATGAGGTGTAGTCTATTGTAACCGAATTTTTACCGTCATTCTGTATGACATATCAGTTGTAAGAACAAAATGATCAGTCTTAAGAAGTATCAACCGAATTACTTTGATTTTCCTTTTCGAGACATTTTGGTGGGAAAAATAATCTCAATTGCTGAAAATATTTCTCAAACAGTACACGGTGGACTCTCAAACTGGAACGCATGGTCAAGTTGTAGTGTTTCTTGTGGAAATGGTACAATGTCACGAAGACGAACCTGCAACAATCCTAGTCCCGCCTATGGAGGACGTAATTGTTCCGGTGGTTTTTTTGAGGGACTGACCTGCTTTCTTCGCCCGTGTCCCGGTAACAGAATTAAAATAAGAAAATAAAAATCATTTTGGGGTTAATTCACTCGTATTCTGTTTGCTAGATTTCACAGGGTAATCACGTATTCTGAATTCGGCTACGTACCTATCTGTAATTTGAAAAGTTAAAAATTCACAACAATCAATTAGGGTTATCCATATTGTTTTCATTAATATTTTAGATTATTTGTTCAAATGACAATTTTAGGCAATTTCACTATCAATTTCCCCATCATAGTTTTGACATTTCATTGTCTGTGGTTTCAGGGGAAAATGCATATATTCACTTGTATATCAAGCGATAGTTAGGCACTTCGGTTCAAGTCACTGGAGGTTACGTTTACAGAATATTCTCAATCTAGATGTCATACATCGGCGCATGAAAGGCAAATGCATGTTTTTTGCTATTTTCGTAATTCTTTGGCAGTGACAGTAAGCAATGAAAGTCATCATTCATCGAGAATGTATTCAGTAAACAATTTGAAATTTATTTTGTAATTCACGAGCAAAAAGTTCTCAGGAACAAGAAAAAAATGTACTATAAATAAATAATCTATAAATAATTTGATATTAAAAAAGGAAACCTTGTTTTGTGGAGACTTTGGTTGAATAAACGTATATTTAATGCAAACAAAATTTATTTTATGCATTAATGTCCCCTATCTAACAATTGATTACTTCATTTACTTCATCGAGGATTATATTTTTTTTTACCCTTTTTGCCGTGGTACAATATTTCATTAACAGCTTTTGGGTAGCAATAATCTACTAATATCAATCCCTTATTTTTATAATTCGAACACAATACAAACCATCGTCTGCTAATAAATACCAAATTAACAAAACTCAGTACACTGTTTACTTTATATCGTGGACGGTGGATTCACAAACTGGAACGCTTAGTGACGTTGTAGTGTTTCTTGTGGAAATGGAACAATGTCACGAAATCGTTATTGCACACGTCCCAGACACACAGAAACTGTTCCGGTGTTTTTGTGGAGTCATCGTTCTGCAATCCTCGTCCGTGTCCTGGTAATACACAAGGGCCGTAAACTTTATTCACTGTCTGCGTTTTAAGAAAAGGAAAATATTCACTTGGGTATCAATTTCGGTTCAAATAACTCGGTGTTACGTTTACAGAGATGTCAATATCGCCACAGTAAAAGTAAAGTACATTGAAGTGTTTTATCGCAAGTCCTTAGCGATGACAGTAAAAATTGAATATCATCATCGAAAATGTGTAATGTTAACAATATGGAATTTAGTCATTTTCGAGCAAAATATTCTCTGACATAAGAAATGTTTATAATTTGATGAAAGTAAAGCAAACAGAGTTTTGTGACCCCTCGATGGAATAAACGTACGTGTAAAGAAAACCAATAAAAGAATCTTAACGCATTCATGTACCCTACCTACCTAACACTTAAACTCCATCTATGCTATCAGGGAATATCAATTATAGTCTTTATTTTTTTTATATTAATCCTTTATCTTCATAATGCGAACACAATACAACATATCGTTTGCTAATGAAAACAAAATGTGATAAACTCAGTACGCTGTTTTTAAATAGTGGACGGTGGATTCACAAACTGGAACGAATGGTCACTTTGTAGTGTTTCTTGTGGAAATGGAATATTGTCACGAAGTCGAACTTGCACCAATCCTAGTCCCGCCAATGGAGGACGTAACTGTTCCGGTGATTTTCTTGAGGAATTAACCTGCAATCCTCGTCCGTGTCCAGGTAACATTCAGGGGAGATAAATCACCTTTAGTACTGAGCATAATGTGTATTGACTGGAATGTATAATTAACATTAATGGAGGAAAAAGAAACAAGATTCTTAATTCAGTATTGTATAAACAGCATGACGGTAGCATTAATTATTATTATCAATCTTTTATTTTCATAATTCGAGCACTATACAACACATCGTTTGGTAATGAAAACAATAATTATTAAACTATGTACGCTGTTTAATTTAAACAGTGGACGGTCGATTCACAAACTGGAACGCTTGGTCACTTTGTAGTGTTTCTTGTGGAAATGGAACTGTGTCACGAAATCGAACTTGCACCCGTCCTAGACCCGCCTACGGAGGGAGAAACTGTTCTGGTGATTTCGTTGAGTCATCATCCTGCAATCCTCGTCCGTGTCCAGGTAATACACAAGGGTCGTAACCTTTATTCACTGTCTGCGTTTTAAGAAAATGAAGATATCAATTTCGGTTCAAATAACTCGGTGGTACGTTTACAGAAAATTCTCAATGAAGATGTCATCATCGCCACAGTAAAAGTAAAGTACATTAAAGTGTTTTATCGCAAGTCCTTAAAAGTAAAGTACATTGAAGTGTTTTATCGCAAGCCCTTAGCGATGACAGTAAGAATTGAATATCATCATCGAAAATGTGTAATGGTAACAATATGGAATTTAGTCATTTTCGAGCAAAATATTCTCTGACATATTTATTTGTGACCCCTCGATGGAATAAACGTACGTGTAAAGAAAACCAATAAAAGAATCTTAACGCACTATTGTACCCTACCTACCTAATACTTAAACTCCATCTATGCTATCAGGGAATATCAATTATAGTCTTTATTTATTGATATTAATTCTTTATCTTCATAATTCGAACACAATAAAACATATCGTTTGCTAATGAAAACAAAATGTGATAAACTCAGTACGCTGTTTTTAAATAGTGGACGGTGGATTCACAAACTGGAGCGAATGGTCACTTTGTAGTGTTTCTTGTGGAAATGGAATATTGTCACGAAGTCGAACTTGCACCAATCCTAGTCCCGCCAATGGAGGACGTAACTGTTCCGGTGATTTTCTTGAGGAATTGACCTGCAATCCTCGTCCGTGTCCAGGTAACATTCAGGGGAGATAAATCACCTTTAGTACAGAGCATAATGTGTATTGACTGGAATGTATAATTAACATTAATGGAGGAAAAAGAAACAAGATTCTAAATTCAGTATTGTATAAACAGCATGACGGTAGCATTAATTTATTATTATCAATCTTATTTTCATAATTCGAGCACTATACAACACATCGTTTGGTAATGAAAACAATAATTATTAAACTATGTACGCTGTTTAATTTGAACAGTGGACGGTCGATTCACAAACTGGAACGCTTGGTCACTTTGTAGTGTTTCTTGTGGAAATGGAACTGTATCACGAAATCGAACTTGCACCCGTCCTAGACCCGCCTACGGAGGGAGAAACTGTTCTGGTGATTTCGTTGAGTCATCTTCCTGCAATCCTCGTCCGTGTCCAGGTAACATAGTGGGGTCGTAACCTGCTTCATTGTCTGAGTTTTAAGACAATGAATATATCCACTTGTATTTCAAACAGATTCGGTTCAAATGGCTTGATGTTACGTTTACAGGAAATTCTCAATTTTGATATCATTCATCGGTGCATGTAATGTTAAATGTTGTGTTTTATTTTAAGGCCTTAATTCGAACATTATACAATACATCGTTTGGTAATAAAAACAAAACTTAGTACTCTGTTTACTTTAAATAGTGGACGGTGGATTCACAAACTGGAACGCTTGGTCACGTTGTAGTGTTTCTTGTGGAAATGGAACAATGTCGCGAAATCGTTATTGCACCAATCCCATCCCCGCCTACGGAGGAAGTAACTGTTCTGGTGATTTCGAAGAGGTATCGTCCTGCAATCCTCGTCCGTGTCCAGGTAACATTCAGGGGACATAAATTACCTTCAGGACAGAGAATATTGTGTATCGGTTGGAAAATATGATTTATCTTAATGGAAAAAAAGAAACAAAATTCTCATTTGCAGCATATGAAATAACATAACTGATAATATCTTGTAACGTATTGTTCTCATGTGTCCTATCTAACACGTGATTACTTCATTTCTTACATCAAGGAAGTTATTGTCTTTACCTCTTGTGTGTTACAGTATTGTATTAACTGCATGGCATTGGTGATGAAAAAAAATTAATAAACTAAGTACGCTGTTTACTTTAAATAGTGGACGGTGGATTCGGAAACTGGAACGCTTGGTCACTTTGTAGTGTTTCCTGTGGAAATGGAACAATGACAAGACGTCGTACTTGCACCAATCCCAGACCCGCTTACGGGGGAAGTAACTGTTCCGGTGATTTCGATGAGACATCGTCCTGCAATCCTCGTCCGTGTCCAGGTAACATTCAGGGGTCATTAGCTTCCTTCAGTACAGAGCATAATGCGCACTGGTCGGAATGTACGATTTTCATTCATGGAGAGAAAAGAAATAAAATTTCCATTTTTGGCATATGGCATTACATTAAAGATTTATAACATGTTGTTTTCATGTCCCCCATCTAACTCGTGATTACGATTACTTCATTGATTCCATCAAGGATTATATTGTTTTACTTTTAACCGCATGTAACGGTATTTCATTAACAGCATGGCGGTAGCGTTAATCTGTTTATATTGATTATAATTTAAATGCGATTTATCTCAACGAACTTGACATTAAAGACACAACAGAGTGAAGCATACAGGCGTCCTATTTGGACATTTTACTTACTATAGACACAAACCAAACGAGGAATTAACAACCAGGCTATGCGACAAACGCGACGATTTCGGCTTTAACATCATGAAGTTTCCCATATATAACAAGAGTGTGTTCAACATATTTCATATACAGAGGTTAAATACTTAACGACAAGTTATTGTTTAAGGGATATCTATAAACACGGTTGATGTCAACGTCCCGCTAATTTTACGGTCGGTATATTGACCTTGTTTTCGATTACTCTATTTCACTAAATGACATAATGAGTTACCAGTTGGATAGCGGTTGTTGATTCGTCTATGCCAATTATGACGAGGATTTGTTTTTCACTTATTTCATTTGATTTGGACTGTTGACTGGCTTCGGGTGCGACCAGTCAACAGGTGATTGTTTCTACTTCATGACACCTGATCCCACCTCTGGATTTCCAGAGGTCCGTGTTTGTCCAGTGTTCACCAGATCTGGGCCCGAAGTCACCAAATTTACTCAATACTCAAGCTCTACTTTTATTTCATTATTTTGACTATAAAATTGTTTATAAAACTTTTGGATTTTTGTGATAAGGAAACATATTACGTTTTAAAATCATTTACATATAAATTTTTGCGTCACACTTATGATTTTCCTGTGCAAAACGAATAAATATGTTGAGTACGATACTCAAGATTTGAGTACATACTCAATTTTTTAAAAATATTTTTGAAATTTACTTCAAATGAGAAATAATTTTTATCATTATTTACAATTGTATGCCATCAATATACAAACATGTCCAGTTACAGAAAAAACTTAGCATGTTTGACCTTAAAATCGTGAAAATTTAGTTGAGCTTGAGTACTGAGTGAATTCGGTGACTTCGGGCCCTATATATATATATATATATAAATATATATATAAGTATACTATATATATATATATTTATATATTAATGAAATAGTGGACACGGTACACTTTCCTTTAAATAGTGGACGGTGGATTCACAAACTGGAACGCTTGGTCACTTTGTAGTGTTTCTTGTGGAAATGGAACAATGTCACGAAATCGTTATTGCACCCGTCCCAGACCCGCCTACGGAGGAAGAAACTGTTCCGGTGATTTCGTCGAGATATCATCTTGCAATCCTCGCCCGTGTCCAGGTAACATACAGGCGTCGTTAACTTACTTTTTGTCTGTACTATTTTAGAAAATGAATATATTCACTTGTGTATCAAACAGATATAAATTTCGATTCAAATGATTCGGTCTTACTTTTACTGGAAATTATCAATCTAGATATCATTTATCAGCGCATGTAGCATAAAATGTAGTGTTTTATCGTAAGACCCTAGCGGTGACAGGAGGAATTAAATCTCATCATCGAGAATATGTAATGTTCACAATAGGGATTTTAGTAATTAACGAGCAGATGTTCTCTGACATAATGAATGTATTACGGGTATATAATTTGATGAAAGTTTTCTTACCCCCGGTGGGATAAACGTTCATCTAATGAAAACATGCAAAAGAATCTTAACGCATTCATGTACACTACATACTTTATACTTAAACTCCATCTATGCTATCAGGGAATATATAATCTTTACTTAAGCTGCCTGTAACAGTATTTAATTAACAACATGATGGTAGCGTTAATCTGTTAATATTAATCCATTATTTTCATAATTCGAACACAATAAACCCATTGTTTGCTAATTAAAACAAAAATCAATATACACAGTCGTGTTTTCTTTAAATAGTGGATGGTGGGTTCACAAACTGGAACGTTTGGTCACTTTGCAGTGTTTCTTGTGGAAATGGAACAAAGTCACGACGTCGGACATGCACTAATCCCATCCCCGCCTACGGGGGAAGTTACTGTTCTGGTGATTTCGAGGAGATATCGTCCTGCAATCCTCGTCCGTGTCCAGGTAACATTCAGTTGTCATATACTTCCGTCATTGTCTGTGAATCATGAACATCATCGTGTCCAGTTATAGAATCGAAGGAAGAAAGTTCCCTCGAGATTCTTTTACTGGCATTCTGTATAGAACATTTAACAGATGATAGTTAAATATTTTGGCTTCGATTTTATACATTTGTCTCTCTTGCAAAAATCAATTTCCACCGTAATAAGTTCGAGTTGTCGAGTTTCCGGTGATATTAGGGATATCATTGCTCAAATGATATTTTGATACAAGATAACTACCGCGCGTACATTTATCAATAAATTCCGTTACCAGTATTTCGCTGACTATATTCAGAAAATATATTAAAATAAAGTAATGTTGAATTCTTAATCATCCTATCAGGTGTTCTATAGTAATTCATATAAATACAGTTTTTTTGTTAATATTGCATAACTAAATTCAAATTGCTAAAGCACAATTCAAAATACGTGAACTTTAGTTTTAAATTTTTATTACTTACTAGAATTATACGTGACAACTCAGGTACCGTAGTCACACCGTCTATAATTTATTTCAAAACAAGTGAAGATGAATACCCGGATGTCTGTCGAGTCTTCTGTGACTTTAAACCTCACGATACTGTAATATACCGATGAAATAATAATAATAATAATAATAATAATAATAATAATAATAATAATAATAATAAAAACCAGAATAAGAATTATCAATGCATGCTTGCATGTTGTTATGTAGTGGGCACAGATGCATAATTTGGAGAAAAAAAAACCCAACAGAAACAAATACCATTTCTTTTAAATGAAGTGAAATTATTTACTGATATGATTAATGGGCAGAATATTTTGTAATACTAGGCATACATTACGTGACACTTTTATTTCGCCGATGTTTTTCGCTCTTCACTGTTTTACTTTTTATAAACAGTGGACGGTAGATTCTCAAACTGGAACGCTTGGTCAATCTGTAGCGTCACTTGTGGCGATGGTACAATGTCACGAAGTCGAACTTGCACAAATCCTAGACCCGCTTTTGGAGGACAAAACTGCTCTGGAGATTTTCAAAGTATCTCGTCCTGCAACCCTCGACCATGCCCAGGTAACACAATACTACAATTTACCGAGCATTCCTGTTTTGTAAGTAATAACTTTGAGAACAAATTTGAAATTAACTTTAACTTTAAAGTATCAGAATAATTTTCTTTACTTATAACATTTTTTTTGTTTACATTGTAAAAGTAGATTCAAATTGATAAAGCACCAATTCAAAATGCATTAACTTTAGATTTCCCCATTTATAATTTGGATTTTGTTCGGCAACTCAGATAACATAGCCACACCATCGATAAAATGGTGAGGAATATCTGGATGTTTGTTGACGGCTTCGTGATTTTTAATTTTAAAACATACACTGGTACATTTAAATTCTATGATTGTCAATTTTCTGATGAATTCAGATTATGAAGCATACTATTTGAAACCACAGCAGGTTTTGGAAAACACATATATTGGTTTACTTTGTCTGTATTAATGTCTCTTTAAAAAAAAAACACACACACACACACACACACACACACACACACACATATATATATATATATTGTACTTAGTTTTGTATTTTTCTTTTCATTAGCCGAATGTATATTCATGTCTATCACATGGCGTATCATTTAATGTTTATTTCCTAAATACGACAAAAGCTTTTTTTAACATGTAATATTTATGATTTCATTTTGTAGCACTTTGAGTAAGGATGGTCAGAAACTTAAGACGTCAAAATAATTACAGAGAGTATGCATATTTTAGCATTTAAGTACGAAATAATTACTGAGAATAAGCATCTTCTGGTACTCTGGTAGTAGCAAGTAAATGATTACAGGGATAAAGCAAATTATAGTTTCTAGATACGAAAAAATTACTGAGTTAGCATGCTTAAGTATTTTAAGCGACATAATTACTGAGAGTAAGCACGTTATAGTATTTAAACACGATATAGTTAGATATATTTACAAAAGTCAGCATATTCAAATTTTAAAGGTTGTATCAATGTATTCTCTGTTTAAATCAGTGGACGGTGGATTCTCAAACTGGAATGAATGGTCGGACTGTAGTGTTACTTGTGGCGATGGTACAATGACCAGAAGTCGAACATGTTCTAACCCAAGACCCGCCTTTGGAGGAAGAAATTGTTCCGGTGATTTTGTACATGAATCAAGCTGTAATCCTCGACCTTGTCCAGGTAAAATATTTCATTTCATTCCACAAGTTTACGATAGAAATAGAGATTACACAACGAATATGAATTGTTTATCATGTTTATCTAAATCGAGTTAGTTAATTTTCAAAATTTGAAAAGACCAAGTGTCTTCAAATTTTGAAAATAAACTAAGAAGAGTTGGATAAACATGATAATCAACTTACACAAGTTGTGGAATCTGTTTCTACCATAACTGAAAACATTGGATTTTTAGCCTACACCATGTCTAGACACTATCAGGTTCGGACTGGTAGTATGGATTAATAGCCTACATCACGTTTAGACACTGTCGGGTTTGGACTGGTAGTATGGATCATTAGCCTACATCACGTCTAGACACTATCGGGTTCGGACTCTCATGATCGTGTCGAACTTGTACATCACCTCAATCTCCAGATTACATCAGTATATCAAAGGTAGGAAAATCGACATTGTTGGATACTTCAATAAAGGACTATTTTCCCTCCTATTACTTTAATCGCCACAATCATCTGGTCTGATGCAATTTCATTTACAAACCGTTCATTACTGCAATGGTGTCGGCTAGGCCAATGAGATTTATTCAACTCTGTGGGTTTTTTGTATATTTAACTAACCGCAGCTTCATTTATACAACCGCTTAAAGTGTCATAACAACACAAGTGCTTTTGTGCAAGCAAATATTTCTCTAGATTGACTTAACACCTATTGTACTAAACACATGTAAATGCTTTGAAATTTCTTTATTTAATTTCTTTTTTAATTTACAAAAGCTATTTAAGTCTAAATAAGAAAATGTATCCAAGTCTTCTGTGTGTCCCAGCAAATCTGGAAAGTATTTTTTGTGAATATTTCGCAAAAATGTCGTCGTATGGGAACCTTATCCATACAGTCATTAAATATGACCAGAGTCCTAAACTCTTAATCAAATTGAATACATGGTGACTTGTGAGTGCTGAGATGTATACACCCCAATAAAAAATAGTTCCGATGAAAATCAACAATAACAATGGTTGCTGCCATTACCACTAATCGAGGTCATAAAATAATAAAGGGTTTAACTAGGATCTCGATTACCGTAAGGACTCCTTCATATTTGAATGCGGAATTGATTACGACTATGACCTTCTTTAAAAAAGAATGAATTTATATTGATGATTTGATAGTTTCTTTGAAATAAACGTAAAAAACAAACACTTTCCATGTTTGCTGGCGCACACAGTAACGCAAAACAACAGGAAACCTTCGAATTAACCCAGATTACCCTTATAATCCTGCATTTAGTCGCACAAGTCATATGAATTGTGAAAAATGTTCCGCAACGGTATTTCCGGTTTCGGTTATGTACAGATAGCCCAATAGCGCAATTGGTAAAAGCGTCTGATAGTGTTCGAAAGGTCCTGGGATCGATATCCCTGTGTCAATAATTTGTCAGTTAGTAGTTTACATCTGTATGATATGTTCATATGTTAAACACGCACTGGCATATCGGATCGTTTGTGAAATATAAACTCCTTATGCGGGTGACTGTGGGATGTTACTACTTAAATGTGGAAAATTTACGATGGGAAAGCCGAAATCGTCGTGTTTGTCGTATAGCTTAATTGCCAATTTTCCGTCTGTGTCTATAGTAAGTAAAATGTCTAAATATAAAGCGTGTGTGCTTGATTCTGTTGTATCTTTAATTTCTAGTTCACTGGGATATATCGCATTGACATATGTATGAAAATTGTCATTATTAATTGTAATTAATTGATAAAAGTCTTACATATTTTGCAAAAATTGTTTGAGAAACCCAGGTTTGCCTTTTTTTGAATTGCAGTTGATTTACTTAACCTTACTATTTGTATATGAATACTCAGTGAACCTGAACTTATTTTTATAAAATATATAGGAATATACGATCTTTTATGACTGTGTGTAGCTCTTATCTTTTATTGTATATCAAGTACAGGTAGCAAAAGTAGAAAAAAACCCACACCAAATGCCGCTCTAAATACCTTCCGTATATTTCTGTACCTCCAACACATTTCATTATCTTCAGAACATTTCAGGACTTTCAGTACATTTCTGTACAGCCTGTTCTTTCATTAATTGATTAGCATTTCTTTGTTTTATCGTTGTTTTATTGTACTGCAATTTTTTCACGTATTTTGAGGCGCAAACAGCTAACATTCAATGATGATTTTTAATTTTTTCTTGCGATAAAGTTGACGGAGGTTTTACGGCATGGGGCGGATGGAGTGAGTGTAGCGTTACATGTGGTGGCGGGGATAGGACACGCAGCCGTAGTTGTTCCAATCCCATTCCTGCATTTGGTGGACAAAGCTGTACTGGAGCATATGATGGTATATCACCTTGTAATCCGGATCAATGTCCAGGTAACAAGCTATATTATTGTTGTATTAATAGTGTTTACGCCACACTCAACAATTTTTCAGTTATATGGTGGCGGCCAGTTTTTAATGGTTGAGTGGAGACCCCGGTTACGCTGGAAGACACCACTAGTCTCCAGCAATACTTACTGCTGATGTTTGCGTGTTATAATAACCTCTCCTCTTGCATTTATTCCCAAAGTCATCTGACAGATAACTTATAAACAAGGGCAGTCCATGTTGTATGTGTATATTCTAAATACAAACCAACTCATTACGAAATAGTATGTACATCATGTTTTTATAAATTGTAAAAAATTGACTCCAAGATATTCGGAATATAAACAATATTGAAAAATGTTAATGTCACATTGACAATATCTTAAACATGGGTTAGATGTGGGTCATCGGAATGGTTCATTGCTCTGACTACAGACATCTTGAGTCAACAAATGGGCATGCCACACCAACTATTTCATTCATTTAAAAACGTAATATTACATTTTTCGTTCTAAAGGTCCATATTCTATATTGTAGTATGTTTCTGTCATTTTAGCGGTACCTCGTATGTGCATTATATTTTTACTATATTGAGTATCACGTAAAAATGCTAACATATGTATAATTTATACAGTTGATGGAGGATTTACTGACTGGACGCCATGGTCAGTTTGTAGTGCAACGTGCGCCGAGGGATCTAAATCTCGTCGTCGTTCCTGTTCAAACCCCAGGCCACAGTATGGAGGACAAAACTGTTCTGGAGAATATGATGAAGTATCATCTTGTAATCTTGGTCGCTGTCCAAGTATGTGTTTTGCTTTAATAATTTTTTTCTTCAGTCCTCTTTAATGGCTGTCGTAATTCTGTGTTGTATTTATTCGGATTTAACAAATGAAATTGAGCGAAAGCAAAAATAAAAAAGAGGCCCAATGGGCCTTAACCGTCACTTGAGAAAACTTTCGAGTCTACCTTGGTTACAACTAACTCACTGGTTCCTAAGAAGAAGTCGAAAATGTCTAAAATTTTACAAAAACCCCATATTTTCTGTCTGTGACCTTGACCTTTGACCCCATGACATTAGATTTTGTCAAAATGATCCTTAATTGATCCCTAACAACTTTCTCATATATCTTTATATACAAAAAGTCAATCAGTTTTGAGTTATAAAGCCATTTGTTTACAACTGTACCTATGTTACCCCTTGTGGAACATTTACTGACAAATTTACTTTTAATTCGCAAACATTGTATATTCTGACTTAACAATCATGCATACAAAATTGGAAAGTCATCTGAGTATTGGTTCATGAGAAGATAGTTTAAAGATGTACCAAATTTTGGTCCTTTTTGGTCCCTTGGGTCCCAATCCCTTTTCATTCGCAAACTTTATGCGGCTTCACATGGGGATGATACATGCCAAGTTTAGTTTAAATTGATCCACTGGTTCTTGAGAAGAAGTAGTAAATGTGTAAATGTTAACGACGGACGACGGCAGACAAACGACAAATAGGTCACCCTAAGCCTTTGACTCAGGTGACCTAATAATTATGACGCTTTATTATAATAATTTGTAACAATATAATGTCTGCATCACGTTTGGTAAGCTTCACAAGTCAACAAATATCAACTTGCAATTCAACCATGCCATCACAAGCTGAACAAGACTGATTCAACTGGTAGTGGGCCTACAACTCATGCTACTTCATTCAGAAATGGAAAAAGTCGTTTATATTTTTCATACATCATATATGACATAAGTTTCTCTTTATCTCAATAAAAAATGTTGATTAGTAACTAAATAAATAATTTAATTCTCGATTTTTGAAGACAAGCTAGTTCCAATGTTTCCCACCCTGATTCGATCCCTCATGTTTCTATCGGTTTGGAACAAAGGCCTTAAATTCACAAGATGTTTCGTATGCGCCTAAAAGTTTATGTCTACTTGGTTAAGTTTTTTTCTGAAAAAAAACCCGAAATACTTGTAGTAAGTGCTTTTAATTAAATTGTACAAATTAATCTGAACATTTTGCTATTTACTGAAACGTAGTTGGCATGAGACAGAGTACACCTTGTATTTTGCGGATAATATGAATATCCACTAAATATATTCTGCAGTTTGTGAACCCGGGGAGTTTGAATGCAAAGACGAAATTTGTATAAATGGTGACTTAGAATGTGATGGATATCCAGACTGTGTAGATGGTTCGGATGAAACCCCAGAAACTTGTAAGTCAGTCAGTCTCTCTGTCTCTGTCTCTGTCTCTCTGTCTCTCTCTCTCTCTCTCTGTTACCGTATGTTATTTTGTTTGCGAGTAATACCGAAAGACAAGAAATATACACGGCGACCTCACATAAGAAAGTTCATAGTCATGCGTAGTCGTTTGTTTTCGTCAGAATAGAATGTTTTTTGAGTAAATCCAATCAATTGGGAAATTATAAATCTTACTGATCTCTTTGAAATAACCATAGAACAAGATGCTAAAACAGGGCGAAAGACAATGGCCCAGACCCACTGACAGATCAAATCAAATATACGAGTACGCGTTGTCCAATGCAATTGGTACAACAATTCTAAGGGTACGGATTATCACTAATTAATCACGAATTGACTTGACAATATTTTTGTCTGTACATTTCGAAATTGTAGTGCCAATTCTCAATGTTAGATGCTTCAATTTAAATGTGTTATATTCTTAAACGCTCTTTGTATATGTTTGCACTAAAATAAGAACATCAAGCATCTCAGCTTCCTAGTAAAAAAAGTTTCCGACGATAAGATATCACTGAACATATTGGTCAAGGGTTTTGACCGATCAACAGGGCACGTATCCTCCTTTTTTGGTATCTGTGATTTTTGTTTTTATTTTGAACATTTCCTCACAGCAGGAAATAATGCGATGAATCTTTATGCATGACAATGGCAAGACACCCGAGCAAATGTCATAGTATTGATGTATTTTCTAGAAATATAACAATCGAATAATACTCTATCAACGTAAAACCATAGGCGGTGCATGTTGAGACCAGTTTTTAATTGTGTAGGAAAAAGATCGTTATAGTGTAAACATTTGAATAGACCATAAGCATTCCGCTAATAAATAACGTTCCAGCAGGGCTCCAACCCTCGCTAACTGTGGGCAAGACTTCTTGGTATAAAAGCCGACACATCCCGTAACGACACCTTAAGACTGTAATCGGATGTAAAAGAAACGGAGATTTGACATCTAATAAATCAAATCTTGTCATACGCGTAGAATCATTACAAACATGCATTTATATAAACTTAACATGCTTTCATTTTAGGTCAAGTTACAGAACTTTGTCCAGAGGGTCAAACAAGATGTTCCAACGGACAGTGCGTTAGCCATAGTTCTTTGTGTCAGTGACGATCCTGTACGATTGAATATTCAAGTCACACAATGTTTTCCTGAGGTGGATAAAGATTATCGATGTCTTTGAGATTTTGATGAATTGATTTCACTCTTTCTAATACATGGATTCCAAGTGTCGATGGAAAATTCATATACTTTTACGATCTTTTACAAAACGGAAATGTGGGTCACTACCTGGGATCTGCGGGTGTATTATATTATTATCATTATTCTATATTCCTTTATGATTTCATATGAATCAGAAACATTGATAAAGAACAGGAATACCGTATAAGCAGATATTTTAGTGAGGATTCAATTTTGGCATTATAGAGAGGTTGTTGAGATAGCTAAAATTGAATATCGTTAACAATTCATTTAACGTAGGTCAGAGTTATCTTTTTTAAATCTTAAAATCGCTAAAATTACCTCTGTCTCTCTCTCTCTCTCTCTCAAATATTTATATTATTTTAGGACAAAATGCAAAATATGTGTCTTGTTAAAATGTCATTTATCGTAGGTCAGAGTTATCTTTTTTAAATCTTAAAATCGCTAGAATTACCTCTCTCTCTCTCTCTCTCTCTCTCTCTCTCTCTCTCTCTCTCTCTCAAATATTTATATTATTTTAGGACAAAATGCAAAATATGTGTCTTGTTAAAATGTCCACTTATGCAGTAAAACAGATGTTCCCACTACTCATATTAATGATTTTGAAATGTTAAACAACAACAACAACAACAACAACAAGCAAACAAAATAGTTACATTTATACACTCATTTTATACTTAAGAATAGTAGATTTCATTCATACAATTTGTTACCAGTATCAGGTACCCTTAATATTAAAGGAAACGTATTAGTAATGATTCTTTGAGTAGTGAAAAAAAACTATTATCATATGAAAACTTCAACCGCTCCGATTCAAATTTCACCCATTGATATTGTGGTGCCAAACTATTAATAGATTATGAAACAAATTTGATTGTATAGTTGCTTGTATTGTTGTTTAACGTCCATTCAAAAATCTTTCATTCATATGGAGTCGTCACCAATGCCGGTGAAGGGCTTTAAAGTTTAGCCTATGCTCGGCACTTACGGCCAATGAGGGCTTTTTAACTTGTTGACACCTACTGTGACATGGGACCTCACGTCCTCACGA
The DNA here is from genome assembly GCA_030159075.1 of Atrina japonica. NCBI lineage: Eukaryota > Metazoa > Mollusca > Bivalvia > Pterioida > Pinnidae > Atrina > Atrina japonica. Next base: position 910,744 of record BROG01000155.1, read on the forward strand.
TCAAGAGTCGAGTGCGCTACCGACTGAGCCAGGCTGGCTCCAAATTTGATTGCATAAATGGCAAAACATTGCATATAAATACATACAAATCTTTTAATTAACATTCCTTTTAGGTTAGTTTCATTCTTTTTGTTTATTTCTATTACTTTTGTCAACTTTAAAGAGTAGCTGTGTGTATCTATTTTTCTTTACATTCTTGTTTTGCATCTTCTCCATTACACTTTCTAAGTATTATATCATTTTCGTTTGATGTATATATTTACCTTTATTTTGATAGGTATACCATATATATGAAATTGTAATCTTGTACACTTTTCTCAACACAGAGAGAGAGAGAGAGAGAGAGAGAGAGAGAGAGAGAGAGAGAGAGAGAGAGAGAGAGAGAGAGAGAGAGAGAGAGTTTGAGTTTAAAAGTTCCACAAACATATACGTGCGTTAAACCGCTTACCTGGAAGTGCGGTATGCGCCACATTTGTCATTGAAGCTTCATTGTATTTCACATGTATAACGAAATGCGCCTAAACGGTCACATCAAAAGTGATTTAAAAGAAAACAAGTGCTTCTGACGAAATGTTACAATGCCTGTTAGCAGCAAACGCTGTAAATGGACATGTGATTCTGTAGTACACTGAATATATTTCTCTAGCTTCATTGAAATTCTGTCAGAAGAATAGGAACTTTAATTTATAGAGGATCTCTTGGATTTCAAATTGACTTAGAAACAACAATACCCCTTGATAATGTACAGAAAATGAATATTTCAGTGAAATCTAAAATGAATTATTCAAGTTGTGTGTCAGTTTGCATTCAAAATGGACAATGCATAAATGACACTAATGTGCAAAGATGGATTGCACTAGGTTATTAGAGCTACAGGCTTGTGTGACCTAAACATTACTGTATATCATAATTGTCTATCAGTTTTAACAATATTACAATAAATAACTTCATTGTTTTTTACTTTTTATCTTGATGTTTGGTTTTGAATACTTTCAGAATGATTTTACGGATAATGTAAACAAATATGTAATCAATCAATGCATGGACATTTAACTTATTTTGCAGAATTTAACACTTGCAGTATTCCATTGTGACCTTGACTTTTGACTCGAGGACCTTTGAACATAAATCATTGAACTATATCTATCACGTTCCCACTTTTTGATTTACTAAGTGTTTTTTTTTACCAAAAATGGGAACATGATAAATAATCAATTGATTTACCAAAAAGTGATAAATATAGTTCAATGATTTATGTGGGAACATGGTAAATAAGATCTATAATCTTCTCATTTTGGCAAAATCCCTGCTAAATCAAAAAGTGGAAATATGATATATAAAACAATTTACTGTATCACTGTATACCAGCTGACCCCAATCATGTTTGTGAAAAAAAAGGATTTTCTAATATCATTTTCATTATCATCTTGATTTTCGGCACAACACTACTATAACTTTGGTATTATGTCTATAATATTTAGATGATAATTATAAGTCTTTTAATATAACGATATACAAAATGTTTGTTTATGTTTCTTAACTGTTATTTAACGTCCCACTCAAGAAGCTTTCATTCATCACCAAATGCCGTTGGAGGGCTTTAAATTTTGGCGTATGCCCGGCACTTACGGCCATTGATCAGTGAGGGCTCTTTAACGTATCGACACCTACTGTGACACGGGACCTCAGTTTTTTACTGTCTCATCCGTAGGACAGGAATTCAACCTACCACCGGCTGGACTTGAACTCACGACCTCACGATCAAGAGTCGAGTGCGATACGGACTGAGCCAGGTCGGCCCATATAAAAAAATCATCAATAGTGGACTTTTCAATAAACATTAACATTTGATATCTCGTATAACATTGCCATTGACCTTTGACCTACAATACCTTAAGGCTTAAAAAGTAGTGACGAAGCAAAGATCACGTGGATTTCTGATTATACATAAAACTGAGGCATTGTGTCACGGCAGAAGTGGAACATACAAGTATCTCACTGCATTGGCGTCAGTCCACAGATAAGGCGAGAAGTTGTGGGACTTCACCTAAATAAACTGTTATATATTTGGTGGTATGTGAAACAACAATAAAACGAGCAAACATATATATTTTATTCGACTATGGACTCATGGTGGATGTGACCTTTCAGCGGGAGATGCTCACTCCTCCATGACACCAGGGCCCAGGGCCATTAAACTTTTCTTAGACAACTTCAAAAATTTACTCATATCTTGAGAATTTTCTCAACTTGGGTAAAGATTTGGACCATAAAGAAATGCTCAGACAAATTTCTTTCTCAAGTGGTAAAATACTTAAGTAATTACAGTTTGTAGTTGACTTAATAATTTTTAGTAATTCTTATCAGCGAAAATTATCGCCCCTATGCTCGCCTCGGGATAAACAGACGTTAATGACAGCGTCTCCATCACCTTGGGGTATGTCGGGACATGTTTAATCTTTTTACTTTCGAAAACAACGTGTTATTGGAGCTAAATAGGTTCAGAAGATCAACACTTCTTTTTCTGTTGGCTTGTTTACATAAACAACTGGGACAGTGTAAATTAAGTCCGATACATTTGCCTTAGTGTATGTCATTTGTCTTATTGACAGAAACGATATCGTATTGAGCATTATAACTTTGGTAGTATGTTTATAATATTTATAACCACTAGGTCGTTGCCACTGCTGGTGGACCATTTGAGTCCCCGAGGGTATACATAAACCTAGTACCTGGTATTTCGGTACCAGCTGTTCATCTTATATTAAAGTAATATTTGGCACTGTTAACATCATTTAAATTCCAATTTTTTTCTAAAGTTAAGATAGTCATTTTTAACAGTGGTTACTCTTAGACGGATTTTGGCTATACATTTAGTGATATTATTTGGCCTTGTATAATACCTCTTTCTTTTCTGGAAAATACACATAACTTTTAAATTGGAGCTCAACTGATGAAGTCTAATTGTCAGAAACGATATCGTCCTGAGCATTATAAATTTGGTAGTATGTTTATAATATTTATCTTATGTAATTTACTTGTTTCTGGATATACATCATACATATCATCAGCGTCGGAAGCAAATTGGAAGTGTGGGGGGGGGGGGGGGCTAAACCAACTTAAAACACATACACACGCCAGAAATGTCTGGGGGCTAAGCTCCAATTTTTAACACCTATGTCTATCTTTGCAAAAAAGTGGGGGGCTAAGCCCCCCTAGCCCCCGGTTCCTACGCCTATGTATATTATATGTATGGATAACTGACTTTGGTCATATATTGACATTTTACACGACGTTTGTAATCTTTTTAAAAATGTATATGTATCTATTCCCATTTTATGCCACAAAACGTTCTGTCTAATATTTTTACAGCGTCTTATACCTCTTGGTTAGTAATCAAATAATTTCAAATTCATATAATATGGTTAGAATAATGTTCAAACTTAACTTCAATAGTTAAGTGAATCGGGACATAAATTTGAACATATGTCCTGCACTAGATTTACACTGCCCCTTGACAATCTTACCTCAGTTCAGATAAAATGGGTCAATTATTTTATGGTTAACGAGTTTTCATTTTTTACTCAGATGAGTAAATTATCAACTTCTGAGAATAAATTTGTGTGAAAGATTTCTTTGTTTATGGTCTCGGGCCCCCGATCTTACTCCTGTGTTTAGGTGTCTGTATTTGTTCAATGTTTGCCAAATTTGAATATTGGCTTTTTGGGATTCCAAATGGGCAATGCACTAGTATTTGTACTTCTGTAGAGAAATATATTGTATGTATTGTATAAAGTTTAACAACAGAGTGTAGAGAAACAACATGAACAAGATATTTCTGTCAAATATGGAAACAAAAATTATCAAAAGGTATAGGAAAATGTAATAACTGTCAATACATGAATGAGATATCGAAACAAGATTGGTAACACCTGTTTGAAATACCAAAATTTCAAAGTATGTGAAAAATATAACTGTAATAAAATAACACCTTTAGACATGGCCATGACCTATGTTTTACAAGCATAAACACAAAATTAATACAAACAATAGAAAATAGCTATCAGCCAATTACTATTCGAATTTTGTACAATGATTGCAAGGTTTATAACATGATTAAAATATCGGAATGGTAAATGATTGAAAATCTACTCTAATGACGAATTTAATTGGAGGTAACGATATTCCAAATTAAGAAAACATTGTTTGCTTGAAAATATTGATGATAAACATATTAGTAATGGATTTCTGCTATCAAGCTTAATTGTAGAATATATATAGGCCTAAATAGAAAAAATTGCTTTATAATGTCTCATGTCTATCTAGGTCATGTGGGTATGGATTCGTTTAATGAACAATGTTCCATGTATTTGAACAAGATGTATTGTATGTTTATTGGGTATATTATCAACGTTGAAGAAACGAAACTGAAAATTGAGACATATGAAGTAAATTGTCTCACCAAAATAGATCGATTAAGTAAATAAATATGTATTGTAATATTCGGCAGTTTTGATAGGTTGCTCTCCTTTGAAATTTTAGTTCTAAAAGACATCCTAGATAAAATAAATTTTCAATATCAAAATTTAGTTAATATTTTGCTGCAGTTTTTTTCTGTAGACAAATCTGCTGATTACTAAAATAATAATTTCCAAATGAAATGTTTATCTTTCAAAATTCCACAATTCAATACACATTACATTATGTACGACGTTAAATTTACTCAATGCTTAATTCTCTCTGAATTAAAAATCACAAGTTTATTTATCTTTTGATAAAAATATTTAGGAATAAAACATATTAAAATATATCCTTGTAGAAGCTATAGAAAATGCGTTTTGAAGTTTTAGTCAATATTAAATTATTCAAGAGTAACTTTATCTCACTCATATATACCGTTGAGTACATGTTTCTTAGCAAAACAAAAAGGACGTTTTCAATTACACTGCATTCGTAGCACTCTGACAATTCTGGTGAAATACATTTACCACAACTGCATGATTTCCCCTAAAATTATGCAGTTGTGTTAAATGTGTTTTTCTCGTTAACGGGTTGGACTATATCTTGGAATGCTACACGTATGTCAGTTCGTTTTATTAAGGTTTCTCATGAGAGATGTACTTTATTTCTATAAAGCTTTCTCATGGTATGTCGCACATACTATGGTGAATACCTTATTCCAGATGACTTTATTACTCTATAATGTAGAAATGTCTCCAACTTCATATTAGATATAATTCGCATTTAATGTCAACATTTCGAATATTTTAAGGTCGATATAATGACCTTGTTTATCATTACTATAGTTCACTATCTGAAATGTTGACGTATTGTCGTAAAATGTGATAAAGAGTTACTTCAACGTTCTTCTGAATTCTGTAGACTCATTGAGATGACCGATTTACTACTCTATGACACCCCGTCACTGAAACTCTAGTGGTCTATTCATGATATAACCTCTAAATTATTTAGATATTTTAGTGACACCCTAAGAAATATTATCTTAATCCTAATTGATATTTAAAAGATGACAAGATTCTTCTATTCTTCTTTCCATGGCACCTGATCCCACCTCTTGGTTTGCAGAGGTCCGTGTTTGTCCATTTTTACCGGATTTGTATCTATGTCCTGGACATTCTATTGATTTATACGTCGGTATCTGAGATTTTTTATATTCTTACGGGATGCGGCTTTCAATCAATGAAATTGCTATATATGTACAATCTAGGTGGGATGCCATCATGATATATTTGTCGATTGTGTTGAGTTTCTTATTATTGACAAAGATCAAACTGCATCAGATTAAATAACCTCTAAACTTTTCGGCAAAATATCTCATTCTAAAGTTGCAAAGTAACATATATATCACTTGGAAACTTCTTTGATGACAGTAAGTTGATTTTGTAGTTATCTTTATATCAGATATTTTATTCATATATTTCAAAAACAAATACATGTATTTAGAAATAAACCATTAAAATGTATGAATATAGAATTAAGACAGAAAACGAGATTTAAAGGTTTTGGTAAATATCATTTTATTCAGGAGCAACCTTTTGCAAATAATGGATCGTTTGATTCCCGGAGGGTATACATAAACCCAGTGTCTGGTATTTTGGTGCCGGCTGATTTTCTGTTACTGCTGGTGTACTACTTGATTCCCCGATGGTATATATACAGCCAATATTCTGTTACTGCTAGTGTACTATTTGATTCCCCGAGGGTATATATATATATATATATATATATATAGCCAATACCTGGTATTTCGGTACCAGCTTATATTCTGTTACTGCTAGTGCACTATTTGATTCCCCGAGGGAATATATATATATAGCCAATACCTGGTATTTCGGTGCAGCTTATTGTCTATTACTGCTAGTGTACTATTTGATTCCCCGAGGGTATATATACAGCCAATATTCTGTTACTGCTAGTGTACTATTTGATTCCCCGAGGATATGTATATATATATATATATATATATATATATATATATATATATATATATATATATATATATATATATATATATATATATATATATATATATATATATATATATATATATATATATATATATATAGCCAATACCTGGTATTTCGGTACCAGCTTATATTCTGTTACTGCTAGTGTACTATTTGATTCCCCGAGGGTATATATACAGACAATACCTGGAATTTCGGTACCAGCTTATATTCTGTTACTGCTAGTGTACTATTTGATTCCCCGAGGGTATATATATATAGCCGATACCTGGTATTTCGGTACAAGCTTATATTCTGTTACTGCTAGTGTACTATTTGATTCCCCGATGATATATATATATATATATATATATATATATATATATATATAGCCAATACCTGGTATTTCGGTGCCAGCTTATATTCTGTTACTGCTAGTGGACTATTTGATTCCCCGAGGGAATATATATACATATATATATATATATATATATATATATATATATATATATATATATATATATATATATATATATATATATATAGTCAATACCTGGTATTTCGGTGCAGCTTATTGTCTGTTACTGCTAGTGGACCGTCTGAGTCCCCGAGGGTATACATAAACCTAGTACCTGGTATTTCGGTGCCAGCTTATTGTCTGTTACTGCTAGTGGACCGCTTGAGTCCCTGAGGGTATACATAAACCCAGTACCTGGTATTTCGGTGCCAGCTTATTATTTTATACTAAACGTAATGTTTCAAATGGATAGTATTATTACTTTGGTTACACTTAGATTTAGGTTATTTCTATTGTTACGTCTATTTTATGCCAGCTCGACTTATGGAGTCTTATTGACAGAATGGATTTTCTAATGCATTTGTTTGTGTTTTTCTCCATTTTGGGAAAAGTATAACTTTGGTATCATTTTTATAATATATATATGTCAAATGCTACTTGATGTTCTCGTGTAATATGAGCTTCGCGGCATATTACTTTAAGTAAAATGCTCTTTTGTGGCAATGCACGTTAATTGATATTACGTCAAACGGATGTTCCTAGTGAAAAACTCTGACGCAAATTAACTTCCAGAGGGAGTTAAAAGTTTATAAAATACGTTTTCTCTCTAATTAAGATATCATCTACGAAGCACTCAGAAGAATTACATAACATAATTAATCTGAAGAGGAATAATTAGCAGTCTATCTTAATATGAATACAATAGGACATATACTATTAGCGTTATGTTTACACTTTAAAAAGTTTAAATAATTGGCAACTGTTTTGACAAAGAATGGACATGGATAAAGATATATGCGATTAAAGCAGCTCTACATACCACTGACAATTTTGTGTGAATGTATGCACGATGACAACAGTTTCCCTCGTGAACAATATTGCTGAAAACAAAACTATGACTTTTTTCAAATGGTAATTTTGGGATCATCATGATACCTTTCTTCTTTTGCAAATCCGGAATATACCACCATACCTTACATATTAGATATGCCCATCGTTTACTAGATATTATGCTTGTCGAGGGTGAGATCCATACTATATTAATCGTTTAATTGAACGCCTTCAATGTACATTGGTAGTTAATTGAGAATTTTAGTATTTTAAAGTCTATCATGTTTATCTTATATAAAACTGTAAGAAATGTTCAGATGAAGTAGGGAATAGCCGTGGATATGACCGGTCAGCAATAATAGAATTTACCACTAACTTGAGGGTACGACAAAGGAATGTCAATCTGAGGGTAAGATTCGTGAATGACAAACCCGAAGCTTGCCGAGGGTTTTTTCATTCAAGAATCTTATCCCGAGGATTGAGATTCCTTTGTTAGACAAGAGATTCTATTTTTGAATTTCTATTTTCTTTTTTACTACTTAGATTGATATACAATAACAAAACATGAAACATACTAAGGCATAAAAATTCTTAAATTCCTATATATTTTGTGAAACTTGAGAAACTCAGGTTTTCAATTGCATTTGATTAACTCACCCTTACTATTTGTATATGAATACCACACTGGAACTGGCCTTATTTTCACAAAATATATAGGAATATAAGATATGTTTGCTTGTTTAATTCTTTTTTGTCATTGTACATCAAATACAAGTAGTAAAAGTCGAAAATTCGATATCATAACATTCTTTCTTGGTAAACACAGTAAATTCCCCTTTAATTACTACGCCATCGAGAACAAAAATATTTTACTTTAGTTGAAGCAATAAACTTTATTGAATATCATTTTAAGCAACTAATTGATAAATAAATAAATATATTTTAAAATAACATGGTTGTACAAAATATTAGAACATGAATGTCTACAAAAAATCATTAGGTCTACGTCACTTTGATAACATCCCGTCAATTTCGGTAGTGCACGTGCATCTTGTCATCTACCCTCTTGTGGATATTTTCAAAATTTGTAAATTAATTCTTCGAATTTTCTGCGAATGGTGGTCTCAATTGCCCACTTTTATCATTTATATTAACTTTGTATATTTACTTATGTTATATACCATTGGTTATTCTATAACAGTATTCAAATACTGATATGAATTTTATTCAAGAGTTTTTATTGGTCAATGGTAGTATGAGTAGTCTACGTATTCTAGTTTGAAAGAATTCTTTTAAAGAGACACGAATGTCACACAAATCCACATTGCACAATCTTACTATCTTTCGGAGAATAAGCAAAGTATTATGAGGTTCATACTCCAGGCGGGGCGGGCGGAGTAACCTTTTGATTATCATACGGATGATTCTACTCACTTTTGGGTAGCGACAGGCTCAACGGTAAAACATTTTATTTCTCAGTGGATCCCCGCAGATATGGTGAAAAGTAGGAATGATACTCTTTCCTGCGTAATTTTAATGTCGTTTAGCTCTGTTACCTAAAATATAAACTCGTCCAGGTCAATAAAGGCTCTCACGACTCCATACCACCTGGTTATACGGATTTTACTATATATGCTTTCCATTTCTTGAGATACGCATACAGAATTTCTTATTATGGAGAAATTGTGCTTGTTAATTGTATTCATATTGAGGATTTCGAGTGCGCAAATCAGTAACTACAGGGCTAAAGGTATATGCATGCTCACCGATCTACTCTTATGAAATGCTATTGTTGTAGAATCTAAATGCATAAATTATATACGTACTGGCAAATACTAGATTATTATAGTTTGTTTACACTGGGACAATATAATTACTAAATACTTTCGTGTATATTTATGTCATACCTTTTGAAAAATCATGGAAATGATATCTCATTTTAAGAAAACTTCAGAAAAACCAAACGTTGGTTTGAAAAATGCTCAAATTTGAGTACCCTACTCTAAGGTAATTTGAGCATTTTTTCAAACTAATTTTTGGTTTTTCTGTAGTTTTCTTGAAATGAGATATCATTGTACTGGGAAATCGTGAAGTGAACGCAATATTTTTGTTTGAAAGAAACGGAAATTTAATGGATTTCCTATACAGTTACATTTAGAAGCTGTTTATTAAAAATTAAAGAAAAAAGATCGAGCTTGAGTATTGGGTAAATTTAATGATTTTGACCCCCAGCAGATACTTGGTATCTTCCATACTTTAAGTCAAGTACTTGACATGCCTTTCTACACATATTTTTCTATCTAGTTATTTAATACATTTTGCCAAATGATATATGCAGTGGATTACCACAAGTCAACTTATTTCATTTTGTGGTCAATACAAAAATCATAGATACCACAGTATTAATCTTCAGACATCTGGTAAGCATTTGATAAATACGGACCTCAGGAAATCTAGAGGTAGGATCAGGTGCCATGGAGGCGCAAGAATCCTCTGTTGACCGGTCACACCTGCCGTGAGTCCCCAGACAAGCTCATATATGAGGAATAAATCCTCGTCACCATTGGTACAGACGACTCAACAACCGCTATAATGACTTTTTTTTATTATCGTGTATTGCTGTCTGTAATATTGCTTTTAAATTGTTTATAACACTTGCAATCAAAAGTTATCCCTTCTAAATTCTCATTACCATTTAGAGTCGATTCTCAACCAATCAAAGTGCTTTAAATATTCATTTTGGATGGAATGAAATGATGACATATCAGTCTGATGGTAATACTTCTATTTATTGACAAAAGCAAACTGGTCCAGATTAAATAACATCTAAGACTTTTCGATGAAATATTTTAACCTAAAATTAAAAAAAGGACAAATATAACTCCGGAGAAATTATTGACGTTAGTAACTTGATTGTATGGTCATATATATGCTATATTTCAAATATCAAAGAGGCATTATCGCATCTCGTATATTCAGGTATTCTACCAATAAGCAAAATAATAGGTTATAAATGCCAAGTTTAAGTATATTTATCCAATTATAATATTTCTATATAGAATATTATGTTCTTATTGTTCTTGTTTTACACTTTACAGTTATCCCGGATTATGAGTGGACTCAATGGACATTATGCAGCGCCACATGCGGAGACGGAACAAAGCGCAGCGACACACAGAATAGATGGTCGTGAAGAAGATAGAGAAAGTAAATGTGAAATCCGAAAATGTCCTAGTAAGAATTGTTTTATTTTAAGTGTTTTATACCACACTCATGAAGTTTTTCCCAGTTAAACGGTGGCGACCGGTTTTAAATGATGGAGTGGTAGAACCCGGGTACACTATATCCGGGAAGAAACCACCTGCAAGACAAATTGTTGCACGCAACTTATTTTCTAATCCCGAGATTTCCCGGTAACTACAAGCCTGCAAGTGTATTATAAGTGAATTATGTCATACAGTCATCGGAAGAACAAATTATCTATTTAGTATCATTGGTATTCCAGTGTTCTATATCTGTAAACATATGAAAATAAGAACAAATTATCTATAATTTAGTATCATTGGTATTCCAGTGTTCTATATCAATAAATATGTGAAAATGAGAGCAAATTATCTATAATTTAGTATTATACGTATTCCAATGTTCTATATCTGTAAATATGTCATAGTAACTAAGAACAATTATCTGTTAATATAATACCTATTCCAGTGTTGTATATCTGTAAATATCACGTAGGAAGAACAAAGTATCTATAATTCAGCATCATACGTATTCCAGTGTTGTATATCAGTAAATATTACATCTTAAGAACAAATTATCTATAATTCAGCATCATACGTATTACTGTGTTGGATATCTATGAATATGTCATAGTAAGAACAAATTATCTATAATTCAGCATCATACGTATTCCAGTGTTGTATATCAGTAAATATTACATCTAAAGAACAAATTATCTATAATTCAGCATCATACGTATTCCAGTGTTGTATATCTGTAAATATTACATCTAAAGAACAAATTATCTATATTTTAGCATCATACGTATTCCAGTGTTGTATATCTGTAAATATTACATAGGAAGAACAAAATATCTATAATTTAGAATTATACGTATTCCAGAGTTCTATATCTATAAATATGTCATATGTGTATACACAATGTAATTGTCTGTGTTATGTTAATGTGTCCTACTATGAATTATATCTGTGTGTATAAAGTGTAGTTGTCTGTTATATTAATGTGTACTAGTATATATACGACTTATATCTCTGTGCAGGATTGTCTTTTTTGTATTGTTATGCCGTAGTACAACTTATCTCCCTCTGTGTATACATGTGTGTGATTGTATGTTCTGTGTTATTTTGCCTTAGTGCGACCTACATCCCCCTGTGTATACACATGTGTAATTGTCTGTTCTGTGTTATTGTGCCGTATTACTACTTATCTCCCTCTGTGTATACACGTGTGTGATTGTTCTTTGTTAATGTGCTGTAGTACTACTTACCTCCCTGTGTATACACCTGTTATTTTCTGTTCTTTGTTAATGATCTGTATTACGACTTATCTCTCTCTCTTTGTATACACGTGTATCCATCAGTACATACTGTATTTAAGTGTCTGTCGAACGTATGCTTTGATATAAGATAAGTTATTGAGATTTTAGTTTGTTAGTACCGTCAAATTATAGATGATAAAGCTAAAATAATTCTTATTATTATTATTATTATTATTATTATTATTATTATTATTATTATTATTATTATTATTATTATTATTCATTTTTTTGATTTTAAACATATCCATCATGCATCATAAGCGTACAATATACATGTATACATATGCTATCATATTTATCTAATAAGAATTTAGAATTTGAATGTGGTTATCAACTTAGATCCATTTCAACAAAAATAAAAATATTCGGGACGAAAATCACAACTGTACTGCTTTAAACAATTATTGCCCCACAACAAGTATTTATATTTTTGACAGAAAGCATAAATAGATATAAACGAGTCACACATGTTGCGCATTAAGACCATGTTTAAGACAAATATTATAGTTGATAGTAATTCAACTGCAATACTTCAAATGATATATCTGGTATTTTCTGTGGACATATGAAGAAACAGTATATGTAGGGGAAATAATTATGGTATTTGAACGATTACAATGATGAAATTTCGTAATGTATGATGTCACATAAGAAATGTATAACGCATGTATAATAAGTTTGAAATGTACATTCCGGGGAGTATGTTCATAAATAAACTTTTCTGTACTCTCTTAATGCGTATTCGTATGAACTGTCGTCGTGTTTTCAAATCATATTCCAGCTAATTAGTGGAAAACATTTTTCTATTTATAAACGGTAAGGTGATGCCGGTTACGTGGTGACGCTCTACTGGGCGTGTTCGTTTCACTGTCCATGACAATCCAGACAAGTGGAACACAATCAAATGCTCTGGAACACTGTCCTGGGCAGGCAATTTTAACCATAAACTTACGTGAATTATGTTAATTTTATCGATATCTTTGAAATAACTACTTCCTGCCCTGGTATACTCGATTGTAACATGTTCTGAGAATGCTGGAACAGTACTCTCGCGGTGAATCGAGCACACCCTTTATATCACTCCTTCACTAGGGTAAAGTTAAGAATTCCTACCGAATCCCTCTAATATCTCCATTAATTAATAGATTTTTTTAAATTTATTTTCATTTTCGTCGGTTAGGAGTGGTTTTCTAATGAAAATGTCAAAAATTACAATAATGTCCAGAAAATTACAATAACGTCCCCTAAATGTGACTTGAATGGCTATCGATAAATTCAACATATGATTATTTGATATATCTTCTCCTGCATTGCACCTGTTCACACTTTTAGTTCTCCCAGAGTTCCGTTTTCGTCCAAAATTCACTATATTTGTATAGACCCTTTAGCAGTAACTGTGACTTTGCCAGTCTTTAGTTGGCAAAATGATGCACGTCAAGAAAGAATCAGTTACCACGTGTATGTTTTTGCGTGTATCTGTATCATTTTGCCAACCAAAGTCACAGGACCACAATTACTGCTAAAGGGTCTATAATGTCTCCTGAAACTTCTAATGGTATGGCTAAAAGCAAAAATTAACACAAGATACATTGTTCAAAGAATTTCGTTTACCGAACAATTTGCTGGATAAAAATTGATATAGATTGAGTACATGTTTTTCTTTTACTACAAACAGGGGACGGTGGATTTACCAATTGGAACGCATGGTCAAATTGCATTGTTTCTTGTGGAAATGGGACAATGTCACGTAGTCGAACTTGCACCAATCCTAGTCCTGCTTATGGTGGACGTAACTGTTCCGGTGATTTTGTCGAAGAATTGCCCTGCAATTCCCTTCCGTGTCCAGGTAATAGAATAAAATAAAGTTAATACTATAATGAAACTCCGTTTAGATATTTAACAAGTCATAGTTCTAATGTTAAGTATTCATATATTTTGTTGTGAGCTTTGTGTCTTTGTCTTATTTAAATAGATCAACTCCCACTACAATCAACTCCAGTTACCCAAATTATTAGTCACCTGTCGGTGAAAACGATGATATTATGTTAGCTTATGACTAAATTCAAAGTGGGGTTGCGTACCGGGTCAAAAGGTCTAGTATGAAGATCATTGTTACTGAAATTAAACATATATGGCTTTATTTAGGCCATCAAATGAAAACTCAAAACGTCAACGAAGAAGGTCACTGTTACAAAGCACTATATATATCCTAGGGTGTCGGATTTAAGCAAATAAATACAAATCATGAAATGAATTACATATAAAGCACTAAAATAACTAAAATACGAACAAAATTAAAGTCTAATTTCCCATTCCACAGGACTAACAGATTAAAATAACGTAAATAACACACACACACACACACACACACACACACACACACACACACACACACACGCATCATCTAACACAAACGACTGCGTCTATCTCATCACTTGCAAGGTTTGCAAGAGACAATATGATGGTGAAACTGGAGACCTCCGCAGACGCATCAATAATCAAGAATCAAAAGGTCAACTATGAAGATCACTGTTATTAAAAATAGATATCAATGACCATATTTTGGTTTCCAAATGATGACTTACAAATGCAAGATAGGAACACACACACATACACACACATATACACACACACACACTATATATATATATATATATATATATATATATATATATATATATATATATATATATATATATATATATGTTTCTTTCGATTATTATATTATGGTTATTTTTGTTCAAATGACATTAGGACAAATGTAAGATTACAACGCTTCAAATTATCAATTTCGTTTTCAATAGTTTATATACTTTATTTCTTTGTTGACTACTAGAAGTGGACGGTGGATTCACAAACTGGAACGCATGGTCAAATTGTAGTGTTTCTTGTGGAAATGGTACAATGTCACGAAGTCGAACTTGCACCGATCCTAGTCCTGCTTATGGTGGACGTAACTGTTCCGGTGATTTTGTCGAAGAATTGCCCTGCAATTCCCTTCCGTGTCCAGGTAATAGAATAAAATAAAGTTAATACTATAATGAAACTCCGTTTAGATATTTAACAAGTCATAGTTCTAATGTTAAGTATTCATATATTTTGTTGTGAGCTTTGTGTCTTTGTCTTATTTAAATAGATCAACTCCCACTACAATCAACTCCAGTTACCCAAATTATTAGTCACCTGTCGGTGAAAACGATGATATTATGTTAGCTTATGACTAAATTCAAAGTGGGGTTGCGTACCGGGTCAAAAGGTCTAGTATGAAGATCATTGTTACTGAAATTAAACATATATGGCTTTATTTAGGCCATCAAATGAAAACTCAAAACGTCAACGAAGAAGGTCACTGTTACAAAGCACTATATATATCCTAGGGTGTCGGATTTAAGCAAATAAATACAAATCATGAAATGAATTACATATTAAAAAGCACTAAAATAACTAAATAAAATACACAACAAAATTAAAGTCTAATTTCCCATTCCACAGGACTAACAGATTAAAATAACGTAAAAAATAACACACACACACACAGGAACACACACACACACACACACACACACACACACACACGCATCATCTAACACAAACGACTGCGTCTATCTCATCACTTGCAAGGATTTTGCAAGAGACAATATGATGGTGAAACTGGAGACCTCCGCAGACGCATCAATAATCAAGAATCAAAAGGTCAACTATGAAGATCACTGTTATTAAAAATAGATATCAATGACCATATTTTGGTTTCCAAATGATGACTTACAAATGCAAGATAGGAACACACACACATACACACACACATACACACACACACTATATATATATATTATATATATAATATATATATACTGTTATTATATATCTATATATATATATATGCAATATATATATATATATATATATATATATATATATATATATATATATATATATGTTTCTTTCGATTATTATTATATGTTTTATTATTATTATGGTTATTTTTTGTTCAAATGACATTAGGACAAATGTAAGATTACAACGCTTCAAATTATCAATTTCGTTTTCAATAGTTTATATACTTTATTTCTTTGTTGACTACTAGAAGTGGACGGTGGATTCACAAACTGGAACGCATGGTCAAATTGTAGTGTTTCTTGTGGAAATGGTACAATGTCACGAAGTCGAACTTGCACCGATCCTAGTCCCGCCTATGGAGGACGTAACTGTTCCGGTGATTTTGTCGATGAATCACCCTGCTATTCCTTGCCGTGTTCAGATAACAGAATCGAATAAAGAGAAGAATAGTATATTATTTTGCTGTTTATTAACTAGCACACCGTTTACAGAGTAAACAAATCATAGTTTATTTTTTATTCATGTATTTTGGAATTGACTTTGTCCCATTGTAATAAGTTCGAGGTATCAATTTTATTTTGAATTATTGCTTGGACTTGTGCAAAATGTTGTATTAGAGGACAATAGTATAGATATTTCCTGTGTACAGATACCAGACTTTTAATTGTTGGACGTTTGTGAGTCGAGATACAGGCTAGTCAACCTGTTTGTTTACATTTTTATCTAGCCGGTCGTTGGACTCCTTTCTGTATTATATATAATAAATATGATATAAACACATGATTATGCTAAATTTTATTTTATTGACATAGTTTCGGCCTCCTGTGTATGTAACGTTGGTAATTCGTTACAATGACACTGTAGACCATCATTAATGTTTGCTTTCAATCGGATCAAATCAAACAAAAACATTAAAACAAATACGGCGTATGCAAGATTAAATAGTATAAGCAGTATCAATTTTCGTAATGTATTAATAGATGTCTGTAGTTTAACAAATCAGAATAAATTCATTTTTACGTTTTCAAATTAACATAAAGGCATTTTGTTATTTCTACCAAACATAAGGGATAGACTTCGGTCTATTTATGAACCTCTAATAGACCTTTTCCGATTTGTCCTGTTCGGACACGATTCGTAATAATAGTAGGCAAATTCAAAGAAATATGTGCCTGGCATAACTTCCGGTTAAGGAATTGATCGCATAGGTAAACACAAACATGTATTACGTACATTGGAAGTGGCCAAATTTGAGAAGTAGCAGCTTAACTTTTCTTCCACTCAAATGACCTGAAACAAGACATAAATGAATGTCTTCAATGTAAACATTACAAAGCCGGAAATACCTAGGTCACGTTTCTGCTGACGGCACGTGATCCGAGTTCAAATCATTCCACAAAACTAAACGGAATGGGACAATTAGGAAAAGGCCTATTTAGTTGCAGACTCAGTAATTGAAAGTATTATATTATCATTGGACTGCTCTACAAACTTGATTTACTATATATAGACAAAATTACACATATATTTCTGTCCGTATCATCAGACTGCATGTGATCGTTGTAGTGGATGGATTCGAGACACGAGTTACTTTGTATAAATTTCAGTTCTTATTGAAATTCCATCCTAAAATATCGATTTTCAATATTAAGAATTAGTCAAGAACTTGCTGCAATTTGATGTAATTAATGCAATTTGGAGTAATTACCCAATGAAATGTCTTTACATTTCTCAGAATGCCATCATTCAATGCACTTTTGTTTGCTTTTGTTTGATTGTTGTGTTACATCCCGTTATCATTCACTTATACGTTGATGTAACCAGCTAATGGTGAAGTGCTACACATTTTGACCTGTAATATGGAATGACGCCAATACAGTAAGAGTTCTTTTATATGCAACACAGGAGCTCGGGTTTCAGTCTAATCCCAAAGATCAATTACTTTTACATCGTATGCTGATCGCTTGGCGAAGAAACAGTCACCTACAGATTTAAAAGTATTGGTATGACCCGGTCTGGAACTCGAATCCGGGACCTTATGCTTGCAAGTCGAATGCTCTATCACTCATTACATGCATATATATATATATATATATATATATATATATATATATATATATATATATATATATATATATATATATATATATATATATATATATATATATCCGCTAAAACGTTTAGTTTGTAAATATAATAGTATACCAGAAAATTGTAGTTATAAGTGATATAAAAATTTCAGATACCAAAGTATAAATCAATAGGATGTCCAGGACATAGATACAAATCCGGTAAAAATGGACAAACACGGACCTCTGGAAACCAAGAGGTGGGATCAGGTGCCATGGAGGATTAAGCATCCCCTGTCGACCGGTCACACGTCTTTTAATTTGTTTTTTAATATTTTATTGACAGGCCCGTGAGCATATACCTCCACAGGTCCAGTTTTATTATTATTATTATTATTATTATTATTATTATTAATATGTTGTAAATATTTTATTGACATTCCTGTGAACATATACCCCACGGGTCCAGTGTTACAGAATCTCCAACGTTTGAGGAAATTAGTGTGTTTGTTCTGTCGAGAGAAAATCTTTTCTTCAAGTTTAACATAATATTTTAGATCAGTTATAAATCCATGTAAATTTGGATTTTTAAATTTTTTTCTCTCATGTAAATCAAATGTTTCACTATTAAAACGATTAAATTGACTATTTGAAACAAAGGATCTTTAAATTTCTTTCCAAATATTATATCGAACGTCTTTTAATTAGATTGCATCGAATACCTGTTTGTTAGTGATACCCAACTCAGGACAGGAAGTGATCAGTTTACTCCTTCATGCACGTGATCTCATCCTTCAACTTCCAATGGTCTATTCATAATGATGTATCTAAATTCTTTAGGTAGATTACTCTGATGGTAGTCAGTTTTAACACTCTATCAAGCATTATTGATGTATCTATTATGCAGAAATCCTAATTGTCATTTTCAAGATGACAGGCTTCATCTATCGGCATTTGACTTTCAGCCAATGAAATTGCTATGCGTGTTCGATTCACATGGATTGTAATTGTGACAAATTGGTCGAATATTCTTGATTTTCGTAGTATTGACAAAAACCAAACTGATTCAGATTAAATAACATCTAAATTAGTCGACAAAATATCTGAAATTTCATAGACAGAGGTAAACTACTCACTGACAAACTATTGACACAGAAATATCGAAAACTGCGTTTGATGTCAACGTTCTGCAAATTTTAATACAAATTTACATGAATGTAATATAATCGGATAGGTTTTGTCGGACAATACGAAACAAACAGTGAATTTAGCTTATTGACTTAAATTCCGTACTAGTAACTGCAGGAGGACCTATTCTCGGACAGTAGTAGTATTTATGCTGAGTTATTTTAAAACAAAACTTTAACTTTAGTATTACGTGTACAATATGTTCAACCACAGGTCCGTTGTCGCTTCAGGTTTATGAGTATATATATATATATATCTGTGTGTGTGTGTGTGGCATTTCCTATTTCCTGCAGGTAAGCATTAAATACAATCGTGTTAATTTACGTATACGTAGTGGAATCGACCCAGTAAAATATAACAACAAATTTTAAATGGAGTAAAGATTTAAAGAAACAAAAACAAAAACAAAAATAATTTATATAATAAAAATAGAAAAATTCGGTGTTGCTGTTCTGAAATATACGGTACCGTCATTTACAGGATCAACATGGGAACTTATGTTTCAAAATTCAAATATATTAATGAAGGAACGCAGAAACTTAACTCTAAAGCAATGTTTTGTAGACATTTGATAACACATTAACAAAATTGAATCAGTTGGAACACTAGTTTCAAACAAACGTATAATATCGTGTTAATTATGCGACTTATAAAAAAATTCAAAATGATTTTCGCTTTACATACTGAAATATATGCTAGATATTAAAAATAAAAGTAAACCTAATATAAGTGATACAAGACATAGACTTGATTTGAACATTTACGGGATACTTAGGCTTGTTATATACGGTATTGCGTCGGAATGAAGGTATTGTTAGCACTAATGATGTGATGAGCTGCTTGTTTTCGTTCAAATAAAATGGATGTTAAAAATGAAACGAAATTAAACACGATAGATAAGGTAAACATATATTTAACCCTTTCACCCCTTATTATCTGAGCGGTATGCTATTTTCTAAGACCAAATTATTATGGCTTGTAGGGTTGAAAGGGTTCAGATGAAACGTGTAAACGTACCCGTATCAATGAAATTGTTTACTACGAGAAATAATTTCAAAAGCACATAACACATGCTCTAGAATCACAATTATAGGAACTTCAAACAAATAACTAAAACGGTATATTATTACTTTAAAAATCAAGATTTTCGTGACAAGACTTCAAACTTCATTTTCTTTAGCCGTTTGTGTTAGAAATGTATATAATTGTTTTAATGAGGCAGAATATATCTCTGCTAGACTAGATAAAACTTTTTTGTATGTCGAATGAAAACATCAACACAAAATTGTCAAGTAGCAAGTAATCAGATATTCGCATTTTGTCCGACTTCTGATTTTTAGACACATTTATTTTGGATTTTGTATTATTATGACGCAAATGATAATTAAGCACATATGCCGGTAATTGAACGTGTACACTTAGAATGACTAAAGTACAATGGACAATGTCAAACGGATGTTGCTAATTGGAACATATGACGCAAATTAACTAACAAAAGCTGTTCAAAGGTTATCAGATCATCTTCTGAAGTTTCCTCAACTAGAATATCATTAACGTACCACTATAACAAGAATGGAATAACAAGATGAATATTAGGAGTAAACATCAGCATTATGAGTGTTTTTAAATGAACGTATACAGTAGATGATTAACAATTAACATGAAGTTAAAGAGGCAGTGACTGTTTTTATCAATTATATTTCTACTTTGACTACTTGTACTTGATGTACAATACAAAATAAGAGCTATCCACAGCCATAAAAATCTTGCATTCCTATATATGTTATGAACATAAAGTCAGGTCTAATGTGGTATGCATACAAATGCGTAAGGTTGAATAAATCAAGCAAAAATATATAGGAATTTAAGAATGTTTATGCCTGTGTGTATCTCTTTTTGTTATTGTATATCAATCTAAGTATTTAAAAAGAAAACATTATAGCTAATACAATCGCATATCCCGTGTCCCATTCCCTCCTGAACAATGTGACTGGAAACGCAGCTGCAACATTTTCCGTTAATAATTTTGGGCCATATTGAAACTCTGGCAAATCCGGAGGATGTCTTCGCAACATTCATGTTAGACACGTCCGTCGTTCATTAGTATCAGTTTATATATTTCAGGATCTTTGTGGTCACTGACTAAATATCCCATCAACAAAAGGTTGCCTCTAGAGTTTTTTAAAGAGATCAAAGCAATCATCTAAATATCAAAATGGCAATACCATAGTACTGGGAGAATGTAGAGAGGGATGCCAGATTTTGTAGATATTTGTTCATGAGTTATACCTCCTATATATCTGAGTTTTCGACTGCGGACAAATTCGTTTTTTGAGTCTAAATGACGGGGGATTTTTATTCACCAATGGCAGCAGATACCAACACTGATATAGACAGGGTTGCCTAATTTTGTCGACATTTAGTAAAAGAAAATTGTGTGATGTGTAAAATTCGAAAATTAATGAACGTATTATTTAAGCGGTGTAAATCAGATGTGGATACTTAAAAATTCTAAACAGCTTTTAAAAAATTTGAAGGCACAAAATTTTTTCGAATTCACAGTATCAAAACGTATGATTTCTCAACTCTTTACACTACTATTCCACATAAAAAATTAAACATTAGACTTTTTAGCATCATAGACAACTGCTTTTTCACTAAAGGTGGTACCCGAAAATTTAATTATCTAGTGATTGGCTATCAGGATACTTATTTCGTCAAAGACCACTCTGATTCTACACATAAGTATACAGAAGTTGATATAAAAAAACATGCTGGAATTTCTAATAGACAATATATTTGTAATGTTCGAAGACGTGGTCTTTCAACAAACTGTCGGCATTCCTATGGGAACCAATTGTGCTCCTTTATTGGCCGACCTGTTCCTTTATTCATACGAAGCAGACTTCATTCAGAAACTGCTGAATCAAAAGAAGAAAAAGTTAGCGGTGTCCTTTAATTTGACATTTAGATATATCGACGACGTTTTGTCAATTAATAATGACAATTTTTATACATATGTCAATGCGATATATCCCAGCGAACTAGAAATTAAAGATACAACAGAATCAAGTACACACGCTTCATACTTAGACATTTTACTTAATATAAACACAGACGGGAAATTAGCAACTAAGCTATACGATAAACGCGACGATTTCGGCTTTCCCATCGTAAATTTTCCACATTTAAGTAGTAATATCCCCTCAGTCACCTGCATATGGAGTTTATATTTCACAAATGATCCGATATGCCAGGGCGTGCACAACATATGAAGATTTCATATACAGAGGTAAACTACTCACTGACAAATTATTGACACAGGGATATCGAAAACCGCGTTTAATGTCAACGTTCCGCAAATTTTATGGTCGGTATAATAGTCTTGTTTGCGACTACTCTGTTTCACTAAGTGAAATGTTGAGTTGCCTTTTCGTTGGCGGTTATTGAGACGTCTGTACCAATTGTGACGAGGATACACTCCTCACGTGTTTCATTGGACTTGACTGTGGACTCACGGCGGGTGTGACCGGTCGACAGGGGATGCTTACTCCTCCATGGCACCTGATCCCACCTCTTGGTTTCCAGAGGTCCGTGTTTGTCCATTTTTTACCGGATTTGTATCTATGTCCTGGACATTCTATTGATTTATACTTTGGTATCTGAGATTTTTATATATTTTTACCACCGAGTATGTTTCACTGCTGGTGGACATATTGTCCCCGAGGATACTTGTCACTCGGTACATATACATTTAATGGATAAAGAAGTACCAAAAAATTGCATACTGGATGACACGGCGCCCAGTATAAAAAGGTGTCCTTCTGTGAAGTCTATCGGGAGCACAGACTCGCAGAAATTGTTTGGTGCTCCTCGGGTTGTCCTTCGGGACATTAAAAATTTAACATTTGTACAGTCCAAAGACGACCAGTTATGGTATAAACATAATAACGCTTATATGTTCCAATAAAAAATTGTCAGATTCCACTTGACGACATTTTTGATAGTTCATTTTCAAATAATATACCAACAATTTCTAAATGTTCTGTCAAAAATTGTAAAACATGTCATATATTAATAACTGTTCAAGTGTTCACTAGCAATCTGACAAATAAGCATTACAACACCAGAAGCTGGGATCATCTAGACTGCAAATCATCCAACGTTGTTTACGGCATTGAGTGTACCTTGTGTGCTTTGATTTATGTTGGCGAAACTAAGGGGCCCTTAAATAAAAGAGTATCTGGCCATCGATTCGAAATTAATAATGGGGGTAACCAGATACTCTATCGACATTTCAACTCTCCTGACCATTCCATCTTGTCTATGAGAGTGCGCATAATTGAAAAAATATACCACTGGACCAACAATCCCACCTTGAGTACCCCCTTCCGTAGACAACGTGAAGAATTTTGGATTAAACAACTTGGCACTGCATATCCCTATGGATGTAACGATAATATCCAAAGTGTAGGCAATCTATCAAGCCCACTGTGTAATGGTGTTAATGTGATGGAACTTTTTAATTCTAACGTAAGACGTAAACGAAGTCGCGGACATCGTTCATACAACCGACCCTACATACATGATGTCACTTTTTCATCTCTTTTACCTTACGTTAACAAAAAAAATGGGTCTTCATCACATCCGCAGCAAACTTTATTCTGTTCCTTTTACAAATCTCAATACACTTTTTCAAGAAGCAAGAATGAACCCCTACACGGATTCTTCAACCCCAGAATACATACTGAACTCCATTATAATGGACATCGCTTATCACAGGCTGTTTAAGCCTGCACGCGTTACAAACGATGACTGTTCTAAACAGAAACGTCTTTTCCTTAAACTTAAATTTACAAATAAAGGCATAGACGCTTTAAACATTGGCAATGTTCTAAATCACAAAAAAGTTCAGTCCTGTATTCCGCCATATTTTAAACTGAAGAGCACGCCTTGCATTTCGTATAGCTATACACCTAGCATCGCATCCAAGCTATTCAATTACAAACAGGTTTTGCAGTGCCTAGACATCAACCATCTTCTACACAACACTGTCACATGTTCATGTGCTTCATCTCCTTTCAAATACAATACTATCGGTCATGTCATTACCGGCGACGTTTCTATTGTTGAAAATGAAAGCCTCAAAAATCTTATTTTAAGGGGCCCTAAATACCGGGAAGCCCGTTCTTTTATTGGCGTCAGAATTTCAGTTTAGTTATGGATTCTGTCGAAGATTATGCCAGACGATGGGCCAAACATGAAGACGTAGAACCAGACACTTTGTCTGAATGGCTGAAAGCCATACGATGGTTGATAAAATATCGTATTCGAAAACTTAAAGGGACTATGACTCTGTATTTAATGATCCAGAAGTAGTAACTGAACTGGATAGGTTACATGACCAATATGTACTGGTACCAGCAGACAAAGTCTCAAATAATATAGTTTTTATTTGTAAGGCACATTACTATAATTGTTTATTAGAAGAACTTGGGTTTAATACGAATTCTGGAAATCCTACATACACACGTAGCTCACTTTCAAAGGACGAGATCCTTCAAAATCACGTGTCCGTATTACACTCATTTGATATACCTACAACGGAGACCGATTTCGAGCTACCACATTTATACTGGATACCTAAACTTCATAAAAACCCATATAAGCAAAGATACATAGCAGGATCCAGCAAATGTTCTACCAAACCTTTATCTTTACTCCTTACCAAGATATTGACAGCTGTTAAGGAGAAACTTCAAAAATACTGTACAGTTGCTTATTCCAGAAGCGGTGTAAATCAGATGTGGATACTTAAAAATTCTAAACAGCTTTTAGAAAATTTGAAGGCACACAAATTTTCTCGAATTCACATTATCAAAACTTATGATTTCTCAACTCTTTACACTACTATTCCACATAAAAAATTAAAAGAAAAACTTTTTAGCATCATAGACAACTGCTTTTTCACTAAAGGTGGTACCCGAAAATTTAAATATCTAGTGATTGGCTATCAGGATACTTATTTCGTCAAACACCACTCTGATTCTACACATAAGTATACAGAAGTCGATATAAAAAACATGCTGGAATTTCTAATAGACAATATATTTGTAATGTTCGGAGACGTGGTCTTTCAACAAACTGTCGGCATTCCTATGGGAACCAATTGTGCTCCTTTATTGGCCGACCTGTTCCTTTATTCATACGAAGAAGACTTCATTCAGAAACTGCTGAATCAAAAGAAGAAAAAGTTAGCGGTGTCCTTTAATTTGACATTTAGATATATCGACGACGTTTTGTCAATTAATAATGACAATTTTCATACATATGTCAATGCGATATATCCCAGCGAACTAGAAATTAAAAGATACAACAGAATCAAGTACACACGCTTCATACTTAGACATTTTACTTAATATAAACACAGACGGGAAATTAGCAACTAAGCTATACGATAAACGCAACAATTTCGGCTTTCCCATCGTAAATTTTCCACATTTAAATAGTAATATCCCTCAGTCACCTGCATATGGAGTTTATATTTCACAAATGATCCGATATGCCAGGGCGTGCACAACATATGAAGATTTCATATACAGAGGTAAACTACTCACTGACAAATTATTGACACAGGGATATCGAAAACCGCGTTTAATGTCAACGTTCCGCAAATTTTATGGTCGGTATAATAGTCTTGTTTGCGACTACTCTGTTTCACTAAGTGAAATGTTGAGTTGCCTTTTCGTTGGCGGTTATTGAGACGTCTGTACCAATTGTGACGAGGATACACTCCTCACGTGTTTCATTGGACTTGACTGTGGACTCACGGCGGGTGTGACCGGTCGACAGGGGATGCTTACTCCTCCATGGCACCTGATCCCACCTCTTGGTTTCCAGAGGTCCGTGTTTGTCCATTTTTACCGGATTTGTATCTATGTCCTGGACATCCTATTGATTTATGCTTTGGTATCTGAGATTTTTATATATTTGACAGTCTTACTTTTTATTTAATACTGTTATCATTGTCATTCACTTGTATATTTACTACAATTTCCGCTAACCTTTGCTTTTGTTATAATAGAATTTTACTTTACATTTTGTATTCTATTTCATTAAGAGATAAGATTTTGTCAGTGGTTGTATGGATAGTATGATACGCCAAAATTACACAGATAAATGTGTTAAACCTAGCATTTCTCAGTACAATCTAGTTTTTCTAGTTAAAATGTTTTTTTTCTCCAGTTAATGTGAGTTTCGAGAAATACTAGGTTTAACTCGTTAATGTAATTGTGGCATCCCAGTTTGATTTGATATATAAAAATCTCAGATTCCAAAGTATAAATTTATAGGCTTTCTAGAATATAGAAAAGAATCTGGTAAAAATGAACAAACACGGACCTCTGGAAATCAAGAGATGGGGTCAGGTGTCATGGAGGAGTAGGCAATCACTGTTGACCGGTCACACCCGCCGTGAGTCCACAGTCAAATCCAAATGAAATACACGAGGAACAAATCCTCGTCAAAATTGGTACAGGCGTCTCAACATAACATAGAGGAATCGCAAAGACTATTATACCGACCGTGAAATTTGCGGAATTTTGACATCAAATTAAGAAAAAGTAGGTTTAACCTTGCCAAAATACCAACAATACACATCAATGTGATTTTTCTTAAGTTAAACTTTGTTTTAATTAATTAAACTATGTTTTTCCCGGGAACTAATTTTTGTGATATTGACGCAGGTAAACTTAGTTTTTCTCCAATTAATGTGAGTTACTGAGAAAAAACCAGGTTTTACTAAAACAAAACTAGGTCTTTTATAGCAAGCCAAAATCACAATAATGGGTTAATCAATATTATTGATAATTTTCCCTATTTTTTCTTTATAGCTATTTCGACCCTGGCCTATGAAACATGTTTTTAAATTTTGGATTATCGATGGATACATGTTCAAAATGTAATGTGTCTATATATACTTAAAGAGCACATTGAGTACAATTAAAAATTCCGCTATTTAAAAAAATGCATTCTAAAAACAAGGTCCAAAACTCGATCAAAATCAGTGCATACAATCTCGAGTTTTTACAACCTAATTAAAATTACAGTCAAACCTGGACAAGCTATCTTGTGATGTCATATTGTAGAGGAACGTGAATCAAGATTTGTCAGTTTGTGACATAAGTTTTCTTCCAAATATTCCATACATTCTATGAGATTTAAGTTCTAACACTATCTTTATCCCACCCCCTGGTGAAATACCCAAGGGATAGATAAAAAAGATTTGCCTATGGTATTGCAAGGATCTTGCTGGTTCCTCGGGTAGCTCATTTTCTCTCCAATACTCGGAAAGGATTATTCGACATATTGATCCAAACATTAGATGAATCCTCATTCATGGTTTTTTGTTCAGATTGTGACAAGTAGAATGTACCTATATCCAATTATAAAGGAAAACATATACATGTGTAATAAATATGTTCACATTCACCATATTAAGATATTTATACAAAAATATCTGCTACTGAAATATTACAATGTCCTGGGACTTTAGGGAACTTCAAACTAAATAGTCTCCCAGTAACTCAATGGTTGGCTGGTCTAGAAAGTTCTTCATATGACGTCATACAAAGATGCATATTCATTTATAACATCACACAGATATTTTTCAATCAGTTATATCCTGTACTTTATCCATCGATCTTGAAGGATCCAAGATGAGAAAGATAATGTTGAAAATAAGGTATCCGTACATCATTATCTTGCTTGTCAATATGAAAATTGTTATATGTACATATAACGATTGTATGCTTTCTAGAACGTATTTGTTGTCAATGTGGATATCGTTTGTGCGATAGATAAATATCCATGTCGCTTATGCAGGTGCCATTCTGTTTATGTCACCCAAACGGTATCCAATAAATACACTAACAAGAGGTCCAATGGGCATTAACGGTCACATAAGAAAAAAGTCCTTTCTAGTTTGGTTAAAATTAATTTACTGGTTCTTGAGATGAAGTCGAAAATGTCCAAGATTTGACAATAAACATATATTTTCTGTTTACTTAGGTGTCTTTGACATTGACCTTTGACCTCATGACATTGACATTTTGTCACAATGATCCTTAAATAATACCTAACAACTTTCTCATATATCTTTGTATACAAAAAGGTCAATCAGTATTGAGTTATTAAGCTATTTGCATACAACTATACCCTATGTTGTTCAAACGCTAGCGCCCCTTAGTAGACTGTTTAACGACAGATTTCATTTCCAATTACAAACTTTGTAGATATTGACTAAACAATTATGTATACAAAATCTGAAAGTCATTTGATCACTGGCTCATGAGAGGAAAATTTTTAAAGATGTACCAAATTTTGGTCCTTTTTGGTCCGTTTTGATGTCTCTATGGGTTCTATCCTTTTTTCATTTCACAAACTTTATGCGGCTTTACATGGGGATATTATATGCCAAATTTAGTTAAAATTGGCCCACTGGATCTTGAGGAAAAAACCGGATATGTGTAAATGTTAACGATGCACGACGCATGAAGGACGACAACAGATAAAAGGTGATCACAATAGGTAAACAACTAACAAGTGTTTATTTTTTTTTAATACAGACAAATCTAAATATATGCTACACATTCAGATATAACTATACATAGTATGTTAGATGTCCACTATGAATTTATTTTCAAACGCTCCTCTTTCGACATTTTCCTTACTATAGACACAGACAGGAAATTATGAATCTTCTTTACCGACCCATTTGCTGAGGAGAACAATTTCCACCATTTAAATGAATTTCTTTGTTTACTACCAACAGTGGAAGGTGGATTCTCAAACTGGTCGCATGGTCAAGTTGTAGTGTTTTTTTGTGGAAATGGTACAATGTCACGAAGTCGAAAGTTCTAAGTCATGTTATGGACAGTATCTAAAATAAAAAATAAATACACTGGCATATTAAGAATTTATAATTTCTATTTCAAGTGACACGGTTAATGTTTATAGAATATTGTTGATGTAGTTGTTATAAATGAAAAATAAAATGCAATGTTTTGCTGTGAACGTACGATGGCATAAAGCAAGCTGCCATCGATATGCGATAATCTGATTAGTTATGTGGTGTGATAATTAATTGCGTTATATTGACAAAACGACTTAATTTTGACGACATATTCACATAAATTATGTCGACATAACATATTTTTCTCAACATGTCAACATATTAATATGGATTAGATCGACATAATGTAACCAAATTATATCACCATCTTGACAAAAAGTGTTTTTTATGACACTATGTTTTGGGCAGTAAAACGGTCACGGTTTTGAGAATCATCACATTATGTCGCCATGTTGACATTCTGTAGTGATATAAGTACTTACGTCGTTTATTTATTGTGCAAAAGTCAGTTTTACAAGTTTATTTAAATGCATGAAAAAATGAATATTTATTTTATATTATCATCAATTCTGGAATCCAGAAAAAAGACTTCTCAGATTTTTAAAATTTGGCCTATCGAAATTTTCAGTACCCCACCTTTAGCTCGAAATCGTGGATCCAATCAGCCTTCATAAATAGCAATACTATAATGATTATAACTTTTTTGCTTATGCATTTGGTCAAGCAAATCTGTCTCTTTGGAATATACATGAATATGAGATAGAGTATCACATAAAATGGGTATGTAAAGTTTTTCACCTACGATATATCATATCGCTTTAAGTCTTTATAAAGTGGTTGTAAGTTTGGTCCTAAGACCAGAAGTCGTAAGTCCTAAGTCTCAAGTGATTGATCTTTAGACAAAACGTAGGACCGTTTTATCAACGATACCCTAGGCCAGATCTTAATGTATACAGTATTCGCACATTCTGAAATAATATCTCGATATTTTATAAATATTTATACCTGCTACATTCACAGAGGTAAATTATAACACAAAAATAACTGAAAGTCTACACACTGTCATTGGGTAGTCATAAAAACCTGACGCGGCTCTTAAGCGTGGTCCTTAGACTAAGTCCAAGATGTAAAACCTTTCGTAAAACCGGTCCCAAATTCTTACAACTGGGGTTGAGATTTCTGAACAGATACAGTGTGATACATGTCATTTTCTTAATCCACCAGTTTCAGTTACAAGAGTATGTGAAAATGTTCTTCCACTTAAGTTGCAATATGTTTACAGAGGACGACAAAAAGTAAACAACAAGCTGTTTATAAAAGTTACATCTTGAGGCTGTCTGTAGTGGATTAAGAATGATTGTTTGGATTGATCTATTAATCTTTCTTTAACAATATAAATTATTTGACTATTTTTAAAGGGGTATTATCTGGGTCTACCAAAAATGATTATTTCGATTTTTTCTACTTTAATTCTTGTACATGTTGTGCAATAACAAATAAGAGCTATACACAGGAATAAACAATATTATATTTCTTTATATTTTGTACAATAAGGTCAGGTCCAGTTTGGTATGCATATACAAATAGTAAGATTGAATTAATCAATTGCAAGTGAAAAGTGCCAACTTAGTTTCCTCAATCAATTTTCACAAAATATATAGGAATTTAAGAATTTTTATGAGTGTGTATATCTCTTTTGTGTTATTGTATATCAATCTAAGTAGTAAAAAGGAAAGAAGTAAAAAAAAATAACAACAGCTAATGCCCATTAACATTGATCTTTCTAACCACAATTCATATATCCCTAGTTACTCTATAATTACATCTCTTTACATTCAAAATAAATTTACAAAAGTCGGTATGAATTACTTTAGTATCAGGAGTAGAGTGAAAACACCAGATCCACAACAGGCTATACTACCAAGATATAGATCAAAGAGAGATAACATAGTTTTAAAATTTTAATCAACAAGAAAAGAATTTCATCTTAAAGCAAAGGCAGTGTTTCTATACCACCGAGGTGCCAATTGTCTACGAGGAAAAACTAGGATTAACTGGAGAAAAACTAGACTTAACTCGGAACCTACATTACCTGGAGAAAAACTAGGTTGAACAGAGAAAAACTAGGTTTAATTGGAGAACAATTAGGTTCAAATTGGAGAAAAGGTAGGTTTTACTGGCGAAAACTCATTTATGTGATTTTGACGTGCAATAGAATCTGAAACAATACTGTCATTCGCCAGTATTGTTTCAATGTGCTAATTTCCTCGTTACTATGTAGCAATAGAAGCTATGCTTTCAAATGGCATACACGGAAAAGTCGTTGTAACATCTGTTTGCTTCGCGTTATTTATGACGTTTATATTTCACTAATGATCCGATATGTCAGGACGTGTTCAACATATGAACATTTCATATACAGAGGTAAACTACTCACTGACAAATCATTGACACAGGGATATCGAAAACCGCGTTTGATGTCAACGTTCCGCAAATTTTACGGTCGGTATAATATTCTTGTTTGCGATTACTCTGGTTCAAGTGAAATGTTGAGTTACCTGTTCGTTGGCGGGTGTGGAGACGTCTATACCAATTGTGACGAGGATTCGTCCCTCACGTATTTCATTTTAATTTGACTGCAGACTCACAGCGGGTGTGACCGGTCGACAAAGGATGCTTACTCCTCCATGGCACCTGATTCCACTGCTTGATTTCAAGAGGTCCGTGTTTGTCCTTTTTACCAGATTTGTACCTATATCCTGGACATCCTAATGATTTATATTTTGGTTACTGAGATTTTTTACATTCATAGGTCAATGACGTTAAAAACTCTCAGGGGATTCACGTTTCACTGCTAATTTTTATACATGACGTCACACAAAGTTCTGCTGACCAACTTTGATGCACTTGCTGAACTTTACTTACATATTTTGTAATACAATGTGTATCGAAAAAAAAATCACTGTCTAGAGATTCTAGTATAAAATACGAAACATAAAAAAACATATCGTATCAGTAAATCGCTATCGAAATAAACAAATTCATATGATAAATCAATAACTAATTTTAAGCTCATCAGTATAGTCAATTTAAAACATGTAAGCATCAGAATTGGATTACCATGTGACTGTTTTACAAAAACTGACAGAGTATCGGCGAGTACCCTATCAGTAATATCCGTTTCACGAGCCGATACCCTGTCAGATTTTGTAAAACAGTCACATGGTAACCCTTAAATACTGTAGAAAGAAGAAACAAAAGGAAACTGTTCAGTTTAAGCAAAAACTTAATCGAAGTTTTCACAATCATGATTTATTATTTCTTTGTCATCCAGGCAATCGGTCGAGTCTCATTCAGGACAATCATGCCTTCAGTTTCCATTCGGAATATACTGAGGAACTGATCGGGAGGTATCTTGAGTGTTTCTCTAATCGTTCTGTATATGTTCACACTGTTCTTTCGTCAATAATATTGAGACAAATATTTAATAATATATAAAATATCATTATGAATGCACATATTCCTTACAATTATTTACAATAAAACACACTCACCGGAGAATGTCTTTTGTAATAGTATATTGATTTCGTAGTGATCTGATATGTTAAGTGTCACTTGAAGTCCTTATGCCATATTGCTACTTAGCAACTATGTTAATTAAAACAGAATTGTCATAATTGGATCAATGGATATGATATCAACTGAAAGTCTGACCCAAATTAACTAATAAACGTTGTCCAACGGTATAAAGGGCCTCCATGGCTGAGTGGTTAGAGCACTGTAGTTTACATCATGAAGTCTCTCACCTCTAGTCAGCGCCCCTCTAGAAGTTAATTTTGTGTTAAATTTTGCCTGTTTACATGCGGAAGGTCGGTGGTCTCTTCGCGTGTACATTGTAACCGGGTTCTCCCCTCCGCCATTAAAATTGTTCGCCACCATATAACCGAAACTTTGTTGATTGTGGCGTAACACTAAAATAAACAAACAAAAAGCAAACAGTGTATCAGATATGGATTACTTTCCTCAATTAGGATATTATTTAAGTGCCTCTACGATAAGAATAGAATAACATAGTTAATTACATTTTTGTTTTGGTTCTGCATTTTCATTTGTCCAGAGACGGTCATGTGTTCTACCGTTTAAAATGAAATCGTACTGTAAACCGGATAATTTATCATATGGCACTGCTATGACGTCACGAAACTGTTTTAAGTGAATTTCATTAGCGCCAACTTTTCTAACTCTATGGAAACGTGAGAAAAATAGGAGTGATTGATAGAAATGTCCATATCTCTTACAATGGTTTGTTAAATTTTTAAAATGTAATGAAACGATTATTGCACTACTATTAGTTCGATATGAGAATTTATGCTGTACAAAATAATATCGACCGAGGTCGAGTTGTTTTTGTACTCTATAAATTCTCATATCGAACCAAAAATAGTGCAATAATTGTATAATATCTTTAAAGCAATATATATCTTAAATGAACATAGACAAAATTTATGTATGTAAAATCAATATCAGCTTTTAAGTTAAGACATAATAATTAGGTTTAACTAGAGAAAATTTAAGTTTATCTGAGAACAACTAGGTTTAACTCATTGATGTGATTTTGATGTGCCATAAATATATCTGAACATTTTATCAACCATGGTTTGATGTTACATGCAGGTAATATTATAACATGTCAATGCTCTAAATGCAAAACTTATATAATATTAAAAAAACCTCTCAGATAGCAGTGTATAAATCTTTAGGATGTCCAGGATAAAGATACAAATCTGGTAAAAATGGACAAACACGGACCTCTGGAAACCAAGGGATGGGATCAGGTGCCATGGAAGAGTAAGCATCCCTGTCGACCGGTCACACCTGCCGTGAGTCCAAAGTCAAATCCATATGAAATACGTGAGGAACAAATCCCCGTCACAATTGGTACAGACTTCTCAACAACCGCCAACGAAAAGGCAACTCAACATTTCACTTAGTGAAACAGAGAAATCGCAAACAAGACTATTATGCCAACCGGAACATTTGCGGAACGTTGATATTAAACGCGGTTTTCGATATCCATTTGTCAATAATTTGTCAGTGAGTAGTTTACATCTGGATACGAAATGTTCATATGTTGAACACGTCTGGCATATCGGATCATTTGTGAAAAATAAGCTCCATATGCGAGTGACCGTGGGATATTACTACTTAAATGTAGAAAATTTACGATGGGAAAGCCGAAATCGTCGAGTTTGTCGTATAGCTTAGTTGTTAATTTCCCGTCTGTGTCTATAGTAAGTAAAATGTCTAGGTATGAAGCGTGTGTGCTTGATTCTGTTGTACCTTTAATTTCTAGTTCGCTGGGATATATCACATTGACATATGTATGAAAATTGTCATTATAAATTGACAAAATGTCGTCGATATATCTAAATGTGAAATTAAAAGACACCGCTAGCGTTTTCTTCTTTTGATTCAGCAGTTTCTGAATGACGTCTGCTTCGTATGAATAAAGGAACAGGTCGGCCAATAAAGGAGCACAATTGGTTCTTATAGTAATACCGACAGTTGGTTGAATGTCTATGATGCTTAAAAGTCTTTCTTTTAATTTTTTATGTGGAATAGTTGTATAAAGAGTAGAGAACTCGTATGTATTAATACTGTGAATTTGAGAAAATTTGTGTGGCTTCAAATTTTTTAAAAGTTGTTTAGAATTTTTAAGTATCCACATCTGATTTACACCACTTCTGGAATAAGCATCTGTACAGTATTGCTGAAGTTTTTCCTAAATGGCTGTCAATATCTTGGTAAGTAGTAGAGATAAATGTTGGGTAGAACATTTTCTGGATCCTGCTATGTACCTCTGCTTATATGGTGTTTTATGAAGGTTAGGTACCCACTATAATTATGGTAGCTCAAAATTAGTATCGGTTGAAGGTACATCAAAAGAGCTTAATACAGACTCATGATTTTGAAGGATCTCGTCCTTCGTAAGTGAGCTACGTGTGTATGCAGGATTACCAGAATTCGTATTAAACCCAGTTTCTAACCATTCAGACAAAGTGTCTGGTTCCACGTCTTCATATTTGGTCCATCGTCTGGCATAATCTTTGACAGAAATTATAACTAAACTGAAATTCTGTCGCCAATTAAAAGAACGAGCTTTGTGGTATTTAGAACCTCTTTAAATAAGATTTTTGAGGTTTTCATTTTT
The DNA here is from genome assembly GCA_030159075.1 of Atrina japonica. Lineage (NCBI taxonomy): Eukaryota > Metazoa > Mollusca > Bivalvia > Pterioida > Pinnidae > Atrina > Atrina japonica. Next base: position 946,338 of record BROG01000155.1, read on the forward strand.
AACAATAAAAAGGTCGCCGGTGATGACATGCCCGATAGGGTTATATTTGAAGAGAGATGACGTACACGAAGAAGTGACGGTGTTGTCTAGAAGGTGGTTGATATCTGAAAAACCCGTTTGTAATTGAATAACTTGGATGCAATGCTAGGTGTTTAACTATATGAAATGCAAACCATGGTCTTTAATTTAAAATATGGCGGAACACAGGACTGAACTTTTTTTTATGATTTAGCCAATTGCCAATGTTTAAAGCGTCTATACCTCCATTTGTAAATTTAAGTTTAAGGAAAAGACGTTTCTGTTTAGAACAGTCATCGTTTGTAAAGCGTGTAGGCTTGAACAGTCTGTGAGAAGTATTGTCCATTACAATGGAGTTCAGTGTGTATTCTGGGGTTGAGAATCCGTGTAGGGGTTCATTCTTGCTTCCTGAAAAAGTTCATTAAGAAGTGCAAAAGGAACAGAATAAAATTTGCTGGAAATATATTGTTAGCGATTATGTAATAAAAAACCAAAACAGTTTATAGAAGAAACCATGACATGATTCCTGACGGTAAGCGAAATTAAAATTAATGCTCTTAATATGATAAAATCATTTTACTCTAACATTACATCTGCAGTTCTGTTAGATGGTAAATTTTCGGAATTTTACTAATGAACTGGCTGTTGTACATGGGGTGTTATTTTCCCCATATCTTTTTCTCTTATACATCCACTGAATTTGTTTATATTGTTTCCGGTCATTTTTTACGTTTAAACATATATGTACCGTTTAGATCAGCTATTGATTTATCTTTATATTGAATATGTGTTTATTATCCGCATAAGCTGGTGGGGATGATTGTACTCACTGTTCAGTTATGACAAGCTGCACGGGAAAACGTTTTATTCGTCACATTTGATTACTCTGTGTAATTTTAATGTTATGCTTTATTACCTAAAATTTAAACTCGTCTGTATATATGTGTCTGAACTCTTTTTACGGACATGAATACAGCACAACATCCTGTTTTCGGAGAAAGTTAGACTGCACCATGTTACTGAGAACACTTAAAGTAAGCCTAGGTTATATACCTTTCTTCAGTAAAAGACATCATTCGTTATCATGGCGAGATTGTGCTTTTTGTTGTTGATCATATTAGTAGTGAGGATTTCGAACTCGCAGTTCAGGAGACGACAATATCAAGGTATCTACTCACAGTATTTAACCAGAATTGTCACTGTTATAACAAATTACAAAAATATAGATATGTGTTTTAAAATACTTTAATCTTGTATTTTGATAAGTCTGGGTGGATTCTTGGTATCTTACAGATTTTTAATTAAGTGTAGACCTTTCTAAAAATATTATGTGTTCATAATTGCTATGTCAGATGTTTTGATGCCTATTTGTAAAATCACATTTTGACAAATGATATATGCAATAGATAAGAACGATCAAAATCATGTGCTTTATTCTTATAAAAAATTGTCGAGACATTTCCCTCATATTATTGTGAGTAGCTTTTTCCAAATGGTTTAATACTCTACGGTATGGAAATGTCACTGACTTCATACGGACATGAATATTCGCAATTATAGCTGAAATTAAATATGTCGGACCAAAACAATACTTTTTTGCTCATGAGAAAAGTTCTGATGATAGTTGATTTTGTAGTCGTATTAAGACACCACTATCACCGATTAGATTGTAAGGTTTGTTTTTACGCTACGGAAGCATATAATGACCACCTTACGATTTTTATGTTCTCGTTTTTCAAACCTTTTTCTTGGAAATTCCAACTTTAAAATTGGCTTTTCCAAATTTTTTTCTTGCCATTTCGAAATTAAAGTTGGCTTTTCCAAAATTTTTTCTTGGAATTTCAACTTTTTTTGGCTTTTTCAATTTTATTCTTTGATATCCAACTTTGTACAAGTTAAATCTTAGGCATTCCTTTCAAAACACTATGTATCTATAGGCAGAGTACGCGTTACACAAAAAGACAATGGAGCATTCAGCTTGTTTGCTGAATTTCCCTTTGTTTTCAGAGTTAATTAGTTTATGAATGGAGAATAAATATTTTTGAAGAATAAAGATGCCACAATTTAGTGTCTGGAAATCACAAAATAGTCTCTCTTGCCTTGTAAAATAATAATAAAAAGATTTCAGGGGAGCTTACATTTATTTCATATGTGTTACGTTTGCTGAGGCATTCTTCTTTTGAGATATATAATCAATGTAATATATTAGCAGTTGGAGGTATAGTTTCATTTTTCTAAATGCTGATGAAACAACTAAAAGATGTGTGTTAATTAATCTCATGCGCAGTAATCGAGTTTTAAATAGTATAAAGTTTTGTTAACACCTTGAAAATGTTGGAAATTCCAAGAATGAATTTGGAAACGCCAACTTTTAAGTTGGAAAAACGAGAAATAAACAAATCGTTAGGTGGTATTAATACGCTTCCGTATAACTGATGATAAATCCCGTATGTTGTTTTGTTAGTGAGTACTACGAGTACGACAATAATAACCGACTTTCAATAAGACACCTGCCAGAAGTAAGATGGTGTTGCATAATATTCATGGCAACTTTATATAAGAACGTTTATAGACATGCGCAGTTGTTTGTTTTCATCCAAATGAAATAGAACGTAAGTTAAGTAAGTCCAGTTGGAATTTATTATTAATAATCTTATTTATGCCTTTGAAAGAGCCATGGAATAAGATGCTAATACACGCCGATAACATATATGTTAATTTACACGATTGCTGGACGACTCGAACTCAAGAGTTCGTAATGAATCACTGGCAAATCGACCCTATGGATTTTGTGTAGGAATTGCCTGCATTAGTTTAAATATTTATATTTACATACCGACTGTTATTTCCTTCATTACAGTTATACAGAATGACTGTTTTGTTATATCAATAAAATCAGAGATCTATGTGTTAACCGCTAGCTGGCGTAGGAATACCTGAATATCTAAAAAAAAAAAAACCTTTCCATCATGTTACGGCAGCGATTTGTCGGACAAGTATTCTCTGAACATATGAATGAATCAATAAAGAATAAAATAATACACATTCATTCCATATTTTTATTTAAAGCCATTCATTACCACAAAATAAACAAAATCACTGAAAGAAATCGAAAACACAAGACTAGGCCTACATCTGTAGCACACTGTAGATGCCCACATCATAGGCCTATTGCGATAGATCTAGGTCATGTTATGAAAAGAAACACAGGCCACAGAAATGAAAATTTGCTTCGTAGTTACGTTGCTTGTAGGTAAGTTGAAAAAGGAGTTAGGTCTAATGCAATTTTGTTTTGCATCTCTAATAAACAGCTTCCTTTTCCGTCACCTAATAGGCTATTCCTGTCAGAAACAATTCGTCACTCGCATAGCGTGAAATCGACTCTCAGTTCACCTCAAATCCTGTATATTACTAGGCTAATTACCAGGTCCATCTTGTTTTTCACAACCTGTAATGTTAATGTCGAGCATAAGTAGTGTTCATAGGTTTCTCAGTAAATTGACGAGATACTCTATATGATCAGCTGGTAAAAACTGAAGTCTGAATTGACATATGGAATGATGGATCTATTATAATTTATAAGCCTACACGGATTTTCCATAACGAACGTGTCGATAATTATCTTTTTAACTGAACAATAAAAGTTTGATATTTCACAACATAATCTGTATTTGTCTTGTTTCAATTGATTTGAAGGATTTACAAGTGAGCTAGCCTATATACTGAAATAGGTCTACTTACGAAATCGTCACCCCTTCAGTTTACAGCATTTCCCAACTGATTCAGCAATTGGTAAAATATCAAATAGAATGGCTACTTCCAGTTGTCATCACCGAATATTAACAGTCACACTCAAACTTTCTGTGACATATTCCACTGATAAAATATCAGAATTCAAACGAAAATTTGTTGATAACAACAATCATCTGTTGCTATTCAAATCGCACATAGTAGGCCTATCAGCCATTTGCACATGGCCCATTCGGGCAATTCTCTTCTGACACATTTAACCCGCCACTACTAATTGGTCGAATATTGAAAATCGCGAACTAAATCTGAGAATAAGTATTCAAAGTTGTCCATATCACTAGTTTCTTTCAAAATGATATAAAAAAGAAATTAAACCTTAATTTCATTAGTATTTGCGATCAGAAAAGAGAACTACTTCTCATGACAAAACAGCTGTTGACCCATTACTTCATATGAAAACACCCCTGCAAAGTCAGTGTTCTGGAATGAATTTATTATCCAGTGGACTACAGTTTCACTGAAAAATGGTAAGTATATAAAAATAAGTATTTTGTTTTTCATTTTTTGAACATCATCATTTCTCAGATATTGTAATAATAAGAAGTTAATAAGGTTTAATTAAGTATGCAATGGATATGTGACATTAATGACTTGAAATATATTTTTCATCAGGTATCTATAACTGTGTAATAGAATAGGATTGATAATGCCAAGTGTAATGATATATATCCAAAAGTCACTTATTCCTTACGAATAAAACATGTATATAGCATGTCCGCTTTGGTTTTGTACTTTACAGTTCGAGTACGTGGCAACTATATTTTGCAGTGGACACATTGGTCACCTTGTACCGTCACATGTGGACCTGGAACTCGCTCCCGGCAAAGGAACTGCAATATTCATAGACGCTCAATATATGGTCAAGGATGCCAAACACAAACACAAATATGTATTCGCCCATCTTGTCCTAGTAAGAACAGTTTCGTTATGTTTTAGCAAACATATCATGTATCATGTGCGTATTGTTACAACTCTACGTCTGTTACTTGTTTGATTTGTTTTAATTTTTGTTAAACGCAACATGCGACATTTTTTCAGTGATATGGTGGCGGCCATTTAATCTCCATGTAATTGAGGAGAGGGCCTGGTTTCAATGTGCTCGGGAAGAGACCAACGGCCTACCACAAGAAAATTGGCAAACGAATTAGTTAAGGTTCCAGCGAACTAGAACCTACGCTGTCCAGAAGAGAGATATTTCATGGTCCAAAAGATGCCCCTCCGTCATTTGTTATTATTATACCTTCTGTTAAAATCTCGTAATCTGGTTGGTTGAGAGAGATGTGAAAATTTTCAATGTCACCCGCTTATTTAACAAAGATAAAGAAGCCAGGGTGACATTCCAATGTATATATATATTGGACTATTTATTTTGTATTTTTAGCTTACCGGTTAATAGTTGAAAATATGGTAGCATGTTACAGCAAACAAATATGACACTTGGTAAAATGAAATGAATACAAATATTACATTCATGAGAGGGTGATATTGCACATTTTTACCCCTCGGAAAGCATCGTGGACGTAGGCCAAAAATGCTTCCTCGGGGCCAAAAATATTCAGTATCACCCTCTCATGAATGTAATATTTATATAATGTGTATAATGTCACAGTATAAGATATGTTTTCCTGTAATCTGTAATTAACTGCGTACTGGGCAGTAGGTGTTACGTCACAATGTCCTAGTAAGGACTATATGTTTTTACCACATGAAAGTAAGTTTAATGTCACAATATCCTAGTAAGAACTTCATGTCTTTAACCATATGATTATAAGTGTATGTTTATCACAATGTCCCAGTAGCAGCTATATATATCTTTAACTTACTTGACTGTAAGTGTTTGATACATCCCAGTATCCTTATAATCCTTATATATGTCTTTAACTGCAGGACTGAGTGTATTATCTTTTTTGTATGCACGTTTGTATTTGTTTTGTTACCGTGTCCACAAGGGAATTCTATCTCTTTGGAAACACGTTTGTAATTATTTTGTTACCGTGTCCACAAGGGAATTATCTCTCTTTGTATACACGTTTGTATTTATTTTGTCACTGTGTTTAGAGGGAATTCTCTCTCTTTGTATACACGTATGTATTTATTTTGTAACTGCGTCCTAGAGAGAATTATTTCTCTTTGTATACGTTTCTATTTGTTACGTTACCGTGTCATGGAGGGAAATATCTTTTTTGTATGCACGTTTGTATTTGTTTTGTTACCGTGTCCACAAGGGAATTCTATCTCTTTGTAAACACGTTTGTATTTATTTTGTTACCGTGTCCTAGAGATAATTATCTCTCTTTGTATACATGTTTGTATTTGTTTTGTTACTGCGTCCTAGAGATAATTATCTCTCTTTGTAAACACGTTTGTATTTGTTTTGTTACTGCGTCCTAGAGATAATTATCTCTCTTTGTAAACACGTTTGTATTTGTTTTGTTACTGCGTCCTAGAGATAATTATCTCTCTTTGTATACATGTTTGTATTTGTTTTGTTACTGCGTCCTAGAGATAATTATCTCTCTTTGTAAACACGTTTGTATTTGTTTTGTTACTGCGTCCTAGAGATAATTATCTCTCTTTGTATACATGTTTGTATTTGTTTTGTTACTGCGTCCTAAAGGGAATTATCTCTCTTTGTATACACGTTTGTATTTATTTTGTCACTGTGTTTAGAGGGAATTCTCTCTCTTTGTATACACGTTTGTATTTATTTTGTTACCGTGTTTAGAGGGAGTTCTCTCTCTTTGTATACATGTTTGTATTTGTTTTGTTACTGCGTCCTAGAGATAATTATCTCTCTTTGTATACATGTTTGTATTTGTTTTGTTACTGCGTCCTAGAGATAATTATCTCTCTTTGTATACATGTTTGTATTTGTTTTGTTACTGCGTCCTAAAGGGAATTATCTCTCTTTGTATACACGTTTGTATTTATTTTGTTACCGTGTTTAGAGGGAGTTCTCTCTCTTTGTATACATGTTTGTATTTGTTTTGTTACTGCGTCCTAGAGGGAATTATCTCTCTTTGTATACATGTTTGTATTTATTTTGTTACCGTGTTTAGAGGGAATTATCTCTCTTTGTATACATGTTTGTATTTGCTTTGTTACTGCGGCTTACAGGGGATTATCTTTCTTTGTATATACTTTTGAATTTGTTTTGGGAGGGAATTATTTCTGTGTCATTGCCCTGGTCTGCTCTTTTTGTTTATTTATGTGTGTAATTGTCTGTTTAATTAATTGTGTCCTGGTATGACTTATCTCTGAGTACAAACACGTGTTTGGGACCTCTGTGACATTGTGGTTAGAGTACCATTCTTCAAAACGTCAGGTCTCTCTCTTCTGGTCAACGGTGGATCGGGCGCCACTGGATCCTCGGCTAATATTTATGAGAAAATCGACCAGTATAGAGGTGGAAGACGTGTGCTCTCTCTCCGGATTGTTGTGTGTGGCGTAAAACACCATTCAAATTAAAGTTACAAACATGTGTGTTATTATTATAGCTTATTCATCAATGTTTTTATATACATGTGTTGTATTGAAGTGTTCCAGTATGACTAATCGCTCTTGGTATATACTCGTTTTAAATGTTCTACGCCAAGGTTCCACACGACAATTCTGTAATATCACTTAGACGGATTTCGGAATACAATTAGGTTTTTATTTGGCCTTGTATGACACCACTTTCTGTTTTTACTTTTTGTTTAAAATTCGAGCTCAACTGATCAAGTCTTCTTGACGGGAGCTTTTAAGTTTAAGTTAATTGCAAAACTATATATTTGGTATTACGTTTATAATATCTATCAATAGTAGAATTGTTATAAGAATTATGTAATAGACCTATAAGGTATGTATGTATTTGGCTAAATGTATGATTATTTTTTTATGATTATTTGTAATATTTTGTCATCATCAAACACCATAATCATCGTCATCGTTTTCAATATCAGTATTATTATTATTGAACACTTAAAACAGGATACGGTGGATTCAACCAGTGGAGTCAATGGTCAAGTTGTAGCGTGACATGTGGAGGTGGTCAGAGCACTCGATCGAGATCGAGATCGTACAATCGTCGTGTTTCACGTAATCGTAGAAGACATAATCTCGTAAACAACAGAGTAGAAAGGAGAAATTGTAACAACAACCCTTGTCCAAGTGAGATTCGATTATATATATATATATATATATATATATATATATATATATATATATATATATATATATATATATATATATATATATATATATATATATATATATATATATTGAAAATGTTCTCTGCTCAATATACTTGTTGGATATGTCCTTTACTAATTTTTAATATCTTGAAATTAAAAATGAGTACAGGACAATATTAATATTGACCTGTACTAATTTTTAATTTTCAGAAATTAAAATTGAGCAAAGGACATATATTACTACTTAAATGTGGGGAAAATTAAAGGACTCGGCTAACTTTTTCTTTTCTTTTTTTTTTTTTTTTTTTTTTTTTTTTGATTCAGTAGTTTCTGAATGAAATCTGCTTCATATGAATAAAGGAACAGGTCATCCAATAAAGGAGCATCCAATAAAGGAGCACAACTGGTTCCCTTAGGAATGCCGACAGTTTGTTGAAAGATATTAAAGGTCAACGGACACGAAAATTCGATATTGATTTTATTACATATTTGGTTAGATATACATAAATCCTAAAATCCGCACAAAGTATACAAAGATTTTTTAACCCTCCGTTTACAGATACCAGGTGGAAAAGGGTAACAAAATGATAGGTTATAAAGAGTAGTTTCCGTTTACCAAATACTCCGCTAGGTCTGCTAAACCTAAAGTGAAGTATATGTGGTGGTCAGCAGTATTAAGATAAAAACTGTATACATGTATATGGCTCTAGTGCAAGACTTCGTATTGTATGATTAAAGGCATAGATTTACTGTATTTTTCTTCTTCCTCTCTAGAACATCATTCTTAGTAGCTGAACAATTTATTTTCAACCCAGTTATCATTTTTATTTTACACCTCCCTGATAAAGTTATTTGTGAGAAGATCTACAGGACTTCTCAATCGGGATCGCTGTGTGTTCTTTGAAGTGAACTCCTGATGCTACGGGTAGCAAACTATATATTATATGTGACATACGTATAAGTTATAGTCTTAAGACTCTTATAATATCTCGAAAGGAATTTGTCATCCAGAATTTCAAATATCCCCGATGAAATATAATACATATAAAAAAACAACAACAATAAATAAAAACATGATATTAGTCTTATATCCAAATGAAGTTAACTTAAATGTGCATATAACAAATGTATGGTATATTTCTTTAATTAGCAGTTTGTATACCATTTGTTACTGCCTTACACATACATTTATGAAGCTGAATTTATTTAAAACTATGAATAAAACAGATACATCGATTTAATAGGCTACAAGAAGCGATATATAATCGCTGATAGAAGTGATATGTTTTCGTTCATTTTTATGCTCAGTTTTCTACATTACAAACTCTGTCTATTTAAATAAAATTGAATTTTGTATACAGTTTTTGTAATTAGATCTACTTAACTTTAGTCTCATTTTTTAAACAAAACTGAATGATTTCTTTATATTTTTAGTTTTACCAGATGCGTCACTGGTGTTACGCTCTATTGTACATTTTAGACAATGTACACCCAGCATGCGTCTTTACATTGGCTTTTGAAACTCGGTCATTATACATGTATCTTATGTCGATGATAAAATAGACCGTAATAATAACTCAAAATTATACATGTAATTCAGAAATATCTATTTATCAAAATCGACATCGAGAAAATATTTTTTAAATTAATTTTCTTTCTTTCAAGCCCGTGTCCAGCAATAATGGCGATATGTGTCTTTTACATCGCAGTTTTCTTCAAAACTTTTAAACAAAATTTTATAATTTCGAATTACCTCATTTTAGTCTTATTTTTTAATCAAAACTTTTTTATCATTAATTTTTACCTGTCCCTCGTATTAAAGTGTGCATGCAACGTGTGTGTTTACCATGGGTTTTGATACAAGTAACACTTTATATATCGCTGGTAAAGCTAAGCCCCTATGTGTCACAGATGATGAGAAATATGAATATATTTAAACCGATATCAAGAGAATAAGATATATCAAGCCTAACAATTTTAATAAAATGCAATGACCTCCAAACGGATATTTTTAGTTTTATATATCGCTTGTAAAATCATGATCAAAACACCAAAATAGTAGATGAAATGGACATGCAAGACAGCTGAATTTTCTCACTTGACTGAACAGACAGGCGACCCAGAGAGAATACATACTAAAGCTGAACGGTGATTGATAGGTGACTAATTGTTAAAGTGAATTATCTGTACATGTAGGAGGCGATCCTTTAAAGTTCCCATTTAAGTCAGGAAAGGATATCATGATAAATAATAAGTGACAAAATATATCATGGCGTACGGTGACTTCGGGGATTTTATTTGTCCTTAGCGTGTTTTGAGGACAATATAATAATGCATTTATCTATTGTCACTTATCATACAGAATAAACACCACTTTTTATCCATCAATTTTTCTTACATCTAAATGCTGCTCTGTAAACAGCTACTTAGTACGCATTTCATATACATAAGTCAATATTAATATTTTGACAATGATAAGAATAGCGGACACCACCACACTTACGTCACACTCCAAGCGCTCCGAGATTTGCCGATCGTAACCGAAGGCGATCAATCAGGGCATGGGTATGGGCATTTTTTTTAAAGGTTAATATATTTATACCTGTGTGGTTTTCGATATTGCAGTTTTTTAGTTATTGATTAAATGGGTCATATAAAAGTATATACGCAAATCTGGAATGTATATGAAATTTATTATTTGGCTTTGTATGGCACCACTTTTTTCGGAAATAAACATTTTTATTAAATTTTAGCTGAACTGATGAAGTCTTATTGAGATATACGATCGTCTTGAGCATTTGGTTTGGCTTGTTTTGTAAATCTTTAACTTTTTTAATGATATTGATAAATTCTGAATGACTAATTGATGCATTGTATCAACAGGAAATGGAGGTTTTTCTGTGTGGGGCCACTGGTCTCTTTGTAGTAGAACATGTGGAGGCGGTCAACGAATTCGATATCGAACATGTACTAACCCTGTGCCAGCTTATGGAGGATCATCATGTAATGGTAACTTTAACACAGCCAGAACATGTAATACTCGCCAATGCCCTGGTAAGAATTAAAACATGAAATATCTTTTTGTTCTAGAGTTTTTCGACTGTGGATATGAAATATCTTTATCAACTATCGATGTATGTATTTCTTGTATGTACTTAAGGAACACACTGACTGAAAAAATGAAAAGATCAGTAGTTATAGAACTCTCCTGGGCCCGGCACCATACAACTTAAGAATTTACTCAAGTCTGTGAATATTCTCATATTGGTGTGCTCAGCCAATCAGATTTCAGGATTAGACAGTAAGAATTACTTACGTTTAAAAATTTCACTCAAATCTGTGTAATCCTGAAATCTGATTGGCTGAGCACACCAATTTGAGAATAGTCTCAGACTTTAGTGCCCGACCCTGATCAAGCTTTTAGTATACTTCCGGTAAAAAAGCTCTCATCTGACGTCATATTAGGTTTTTATAGAATGGACATTGAAACTGGACATGAAAGATATATTGTTAGTCTATTTTAAAAATGTCTTTAAATATAATCTACATTGTCTGGTCAATGATTTGAAATTGATAATGTGGGGTAATGAAATACTCTATAAACAATTCAACTCTTGAGTTACCATTATGTTTTGTTCATGAGAGTGCAATGAATAAAAAAGATATATCACCCGATTAATAACCCTACCTCAAGCACTCCTTTCCTTAGAAAATATGGAGAATGTGGAATTAGACAGCTTGACACTGTATACCCTCCAGAGTGTACGAAAATTATCAAGTCTATGGAATAGCAATATCGATGTGATGGGACTTTCCGATATTATGAATCCTAATAATTCATAATTTTTAGGGGCTATATATAAGGGTTTGGTGCAACTTGTTGGATTGTGCTGTGTTTCTTAGTTTGTATGAGATTTTGTTCTTAACAATATATTGACAACGGTTAAGTTGATACTTTAGCAATAGTGTGCAGTTGTTTATTCCACAGGCAATGTAAATCAGAAGTGTGTACAAATCATTCAAAACATCTTTTGCATGATTAAAAGATACACAATTTTATTAAATTCATAGTAACAAACCATAAAACCATTCTATTGTCCTATTCACGTAAGTTGGCGGGGCGGAATAACCTTTTGATTACAATACGGATGACTCTACTCATTTTTCAGTTATGACAAGCTCCTCGGTAAAAACATTTTATTCCTCACTGGATACTCTCTTAAGTATGGTGACAAGCAGAAACGATAAATGTTGTGCTCGCAAATCTGAATACCTAGTCATTGGTTATCATTCAACAACACTTATTAGATTTCTTCTTTCCATTCTTCTTTTATTTTTCTTGTTCTCATGACTTAAAGATATAATAGCCCCTTCGTCTCGCTTCAACACAAAAGAACACCGAACGTTTGTGATGTACATCATCTTTCAATTCCCCAAACTTCCGACTATTTCACATCATCCAGTCAATTACAGTGTCGGCTTTCTCAGTGCATGTTTTATCCGAGAGGACAGCTTAAACCCTTCCAAAATTGTGGATAAATTTATTACAGTTTTTCATTCAGTTTAACCATCAGTGACGGGTTTACACAGGCTTTCTTAATCTTTGGAAATTTCATCATAGGTACTTTGCTAATGTGCATACTACATATTTACAAATATCTAATGAACAATTGTTATACAGTGTAATTTAGTAAAATTATAATCATACTACTTTACACGGATGTAAGTTTGTATAGGGAAAGTAAAGTTAATGTTCTTAGCTCCCTATCTACGGAAAATTTACAAGCTGCAACTTAGACCTGTTTGATAAGAAAAATCCAAAATGGAAATCACTTTTCTTTTGTGTATGATTATTACTATACGACTAAATTACTTGTCCAAGCCTCCACCTCTTGCTATAGCTATGTTTTGTACACGAACATATTCTCCATATAAAATTCGTTGAGAAAATAACAAATAACGAGAGTACAACTCTGAAATTGTTTTAAAGCCTTGATCTGATTGGTTGACGAATGCGAGCATAGTTCACTCGCATTAGCTGAGGCTTCATGATTAATAAAATCCCGTTAAAGGCAGTATGTAAAATGATATAACGAACGTTTTCATTAGTGAATTCACAGCATGACAACTGATCCCACCTCTGGTTTTTCCACGGATCTGTTTCCGTTCAATGTTCACAATATTATTTCCAGTCTTTAATAAATTGTTTCAGTGGGTTTTTAGTAATTTACCGCGACGACAGTAAACATATTTAAAATGCATTTATTGATTTATATGAATTTTCAATTACCAACCCATTTACTGAGAAACAATATATTCCTCGGTATAAATACATTTCCCGCCAAAAGAGGACGTAACTGTTCCGGTGATTTTCTTGAGGAATTGAGCTGCAATTGTTTTCCGTGCCCAGGAAATAGAATCAAGGAAAAAGACCTTATTACTTTTGTTTCATTTACTGACGTTCTGTTTTGTAGAATATCATAACACCTTTCACCTCTAGTATTCTATCGATCCTTGTCCCTCCAATATTCATCATGTATGTCTGCAATCCTCTACCGTGTCCAGGTAAAAGAATCAAGGATTAGTTTTACACGAGTTAACTTCTGTTTAATGTTCATTATATCTGTCGGTTTCGTCATTTTGTAGCGATTAATAAGGAGGATTCACTGCATTTCAAGTCATTTATCAGGACAAAAATTTACACATTTAAAACTCATTTATGGATGTACATGGTTTTTCACTTACAAAACGATTTACTGAGAAAACCATATCTTCTTTAGTGTAAATACATTTCCCTTTTACTGCAAACAGTGGACGGTGGATTCTCAAACTGGAACACATGGTCAAGCTGTAGTGTTTCTTGTGGCAACGGTATAAAATCACGAAGCCGAACTTGCACCAATCCTAGCCCCGCCAATGGAGGACGAAACTGTTTCGGTGCCTTTGTTGAAGAATTGAACTGCAATCCTCTTCCGTGTCCAGGTAATAGAATCAAAGATTAGTTTTACACTAGTCTATTTATGTTTAAAGTTCATTATATTTGTCTGTTTCGTCAAATTGTAGCGAGTAATAAGTAAGATTCATTGAATTTCAAGTTATTTATCAGGACAAAAATTCACACATTTAAAACGCATTTATGGATGTACATGGTTTTTCACTTACAAACCGATTTACTGAGAAAACAATATCTTCTTTAGTGTAAATACATTTCCCTTTTACTGCAAACAGTGGACGGTGGATTCTCAAACTGGAACACATGGTCAAGCTGTAGTGTTTCTTGCAGCAACGGTATAAAATCACGAAGCCGAACTTGCACCAATCCTAGCCCCGCCAATGGAGGACGAAACTGTTTCGGTGCCTTTGTTGAAGAATTGAACTGCAATTCTCTTCCGTGTCCAGGTAATAGAATCAAGGATTAGTTTTACACTAGTCTATTTATGTTTAATGTTCATTATATCTGTCTGTTTCGTCAAATTGTAGCGAGTAATAAGGAAGATTCATTGAATTTCAAGTTATTTATCAGGACAAAAATTCACACATTTAAAATTCATTTATGGATGTAGATGGTTTTTCTTTTACAAACCGATTTACTGAGAAAACAATATCTTCTTTAGTGTAAATACATTTCCCTTTTACTGCAAACAGTGGACGGTGGATTCTCAAACTGGAACACATGGTCAAGCTGTAGTGTTTCTTGTGGCAACGGTATAAAATCACACGAAGCCGAACTTGCACCAATCCTAGCCCCGCCAATGGAGGACGAAACTGTTTCGGTGCCTTTGTTGAAGAATTGAACTGCAATCCTCTTCCGTGTCCAGGTAATAGAATCAAGGATTAGTTTTACACGAGTCTATTTATGTTTGATGTTCATTATATCTGTCTGTTTCGTCAAATTGTAGCGAGTAATAAGGAAGATTCATTGAATTTCAAGTCATTTATCAGGACAAAAATTAACACATTTAAAATTCATTGATGGATGTACATGGTTTTACACTTACAAAACGATTTACTTAGAAAACAATATCTCCTTTAGTTTAAATACATTTCCCTTTTAATACAAACAGTGGACGGTGGATTTTCAAACTGGAACACTTGGTCAAGCTGTAGTGTTTCTTGCAGCAACGGTATAAAATCACGAAGCCGAACTTGCACCAATCCTAGCCCCGCCAATGGAGGACGTAATTGTTCCGGTGAATTTCGTGAGGAATTGAACTGCAATTCTCTTCCATGTCCAGGTAATAGAAGGAAAGAGACCTTATTTCTTTTACTGATACACTGTATAATGATCATAACACCTTGTTTCACCTCTAGTATTCTATCGATCCTTGTCCCTCCAATGTTCATCATTTATGTCTGTTTCATGAATTTCTAGCGATCTATGAATTTTATATCTTTGATAAGCACAAAAATTAACACATTCAAAATGCATTTGGCAATGTATATGACTTTTATTTACCGACCCATTTACTGAGGAAACCATATTTCCTTGAAATAAAACACATTTCTCTTTAAATACAAAAAGTGGACGGTGGATTCTCAAACTGGAACACATGGTCAATTTGTAGTGTTTCTTGTGGCAATGGTATAAAATCACGAAGTCGAACTTGCAACAATCCTAGTCCGGCCAATGGAGGGCGAAACTGTTCCGGTGCCTTTGTTGAAGAATTGAACTGCAATCCTCTTCCGTGTCCAGGTAATAAAATAATGGAATATAGTTTTCCACGAGTCCGTTTCTGTCTCATGTTCATCAAATGTTCCTGCTTCGTGAATTTCAAGCAATGAATCAGTTCGTTTCAATGATTTTTTTTTATTTATTTGGACAACAGTCAACACATTGTAAATACATTAATCGATGTACACGATGTTTTCACTTACCAACCCATTTACTGAGATACCATATCTTCCTTAATTTAATTATATTTTCCCCTTTATACAAACAGTCCACGGTGGATTCACAAACTGGAACACATGGTCAAGTTGTAGTGTTTCTTGTGGAAATGGTAAAATGTCACGAAATCGAACTTGCACCAATCCTAGTCCGGCCAATGGAGGACGAAACTGTTCCGGTGCCTTTGTTGAAGAATTGAACTGCAATCCTCTTCCGTGTCCAGGTAAAAGAATCAAGGATTAGTTTTACACGAGTTAACTTCTGTTTAATGTTCATTATATCTGTCGGTTTCGTCATTTTGTAGCGATTAATAAGGAGGATTCACTGCATTTCAAGTCATTTATCAGGACAAAAATTCACACATTTAAAACGCATTTATGGATGTACATGGTTTTTCACTTACAAAACGATTTACTGAGAAAACAATATCTTCTTTAGTGTAAATACATTTCCCTTTTACTGCAAACAGTGGACGGTGGATTCTCAAACTGGAACACTTGGTCAAGCTGTAGTGTTTCTTGTGGCAACGGTATAAAATCACGAAGCCGAACTTGCACCAATCCTAGCCCCGCCAATGGAGGACGAAACTGTTTCGGTGCCTTTGTTGAAGAATTGAACTGCAATCCTCTTCCGTGTCCAGGTAATAGAATCAAGGATTAGTTTTACACTAGTCTATTTATGTTTAAAATTCATTATATTTGTCTGTTTCGTCAAATTGTAGCGAGTAATAAGGAAGATTCATTGAATTTCAAGTTATTTATCAGGACAAAAATTAACACACATTAAAATTCATTTATGGATGTAGATGGTTTTTCTTTTACAAACCGATTTACTGAGAAAACAATATCTTCTTTAGTGTAAATACATTTCCCTTTTACTGCAAACAGTGGACGGTGGATTCTCAAACTGGAACACATGGTCAAGCTGTAGTGTTTCTTGTGGCAACGGTATAAAATCACGAAGCCGAACTTGCACCAATCCTAGTCCGGCCAATGGAGGACGAAACTGTTTCGGTGCCTTTGTTGAAGAATTGAACTGCAATCCTCTTCCGTGTCCAGGTAAAAGAATCAAGGATTAGTTTTACACGAGTTAACTTCTGTTTAATGTTCATTATATCTGTCGGTTTCGTCATTTTGTAGCGATTAATAAGGAGGATTCACTGCATTTCAAGTCATTTATCAGGACAAAAATTCACACATTTTAAAACGCATTTATGGATGTACATGGTTTTTCACTTACAAAACGATTTACTGAGAAAACAATATCTTCTTTAGTGTAAATACATTTCCCTTTTACTGCAAACAGTGGACGGTGGATTCTCAAACTGGAACACTTGGTCAAGCTGTAGTGTTTCTTGTGGCAACGGTATAAAATCACGAAGCCGAACTTGCACCAATCCTAGCCCCGCCAATGGAGGACGAAACTGTTTCGGTGCCTTTGTTGAAGAATTGAACTGCAATCCTCTTCCGTGTCCAGGTAATAGAATCAAGGATTAGTTTTACACTAGTCTATTTATGTTTAAAGTTCATTATATTTGTCTGTTTCGTCAAATTGTAGGAGTAATAAGGAAGATTCATTGAATTTCAAGTTATTTATCAGGACAAAAATTAACACATTTAAAATTCATTTATGGATGTAGATGGTTTTTCTTTTACAAACCGATTTACTGAGAAAACAATATCTTCTTTAGAGTAAATACATTTCCCTTTTACTGCATACAGTGGACGGTGGATTCTCAAACTGGAACACATGGTCAAGCTGTAGTGTTTCTTGTGGCAACGGTATAAAATCACGAAGCCGAACTTGCACCAATCCTAGCCCCGCCAATGGAGGACGAAACTGTTTCGGTGCCTTTGTTGAAGAATTGAACTGCAATCCTCTTCCGTGTCCAGATAATAGAATCAAGGATTAGTTTTACACGAGTCTATTTATGTTTGATGTTCATTATATCTGTCTGTTTCGTCAAATTGTAGCGAGTAATAAGGAAGATTCATTGAATTTCAAGTCATTTATCAGGAAAAAAATTAACACATTTAAAATTCATTGATGGATGTACATGGTTTTACACTTACAAAACGATTTACTTAAAAAATAATATCTCCTTTACTTTAAATACATTTCCCTTTTAATACAAACAGTGGACGGTGGATTTTCAAACTGGAACACTTGGTCAAGCTGTAGTGTTTCTTGCAGCAACGGTATAAAATCACGAAGCCGAACTTGCACCAATCCTAGCCCCGCCAATGGAGGACGTAATTGTTCCGGTGAATTTCGTGAGGAATTGAACTGCAATTCTCTTCCATGTCCAGGTAATAGAAGGAAAGAGACCTTATTTCTTTTACTGATACTCTGTATAATGATCATAGCACCTTGTTTCACCTCTAGTATTCTATCGATCCTTGTCCCTCCAATGTTCATCATTTATGTCTGTTTCATGAATTTCTAGCGATTACTAAGTTGGTATCTATGAATTTTATATCTTTGATAAGCACAAAAATTAACACATTCAAAATGCATTTGGCAATGTATATGACTTTTATTTACCGACCCATTTACTGAGGAAACCATATTTCCTTGAAATAAAACACATTTCTCTTTAAATACAAAAAGTGGACGGTGGATTCTCAAACTGGAACACATGGTCAATTTGTAGTGTTTCTTGTGGCAATGGTATAAAATCACGAAGTCGAACTTGCAACAATCCTAGTCCGGCCAATGGAGGGCGAAACTGTTCCGGTGCCTTTGTTGAAGAATTGAACTGCAATCCTCTTCCGTGTCCAGGTAATAAAATAAAGGAATATAGTTTTCCACGAGTCCGTTTCTGTCTCATGTTCATCAAATGTTCCTGCTTCGTGAATTTCAAGCAATGAATCAGTTCGTTTCAATGATTTTTTTTATTTATTTGGACAACAGTCAACACATTGTAAATACATTTATCGATGTACACGATGTTTTCACCATACCATAACGTCCTTAATTCAAATACATTTTTCCCTTCATACAAACAGTCCACGGTGGATTCACAAACTGGAACGCATGGTCAAGTTGTAGTGTTTCTTGTGGAAATGGTAAAATGTCACGAAGTCGAACTTGCACCAATCCTAGTCCGGCCAATGGAGGACGAAACTGTTCCGGTGCCTTTGTTGAAGAATTGAACTGCAATCCTCTTCCGTGTCCAGGTAAAAGAATCAAGGATTAGTTTTACACGAGTCTATTTCTGTTTAATGTTCATTATATCTGTCTGTTTCGTCATTTTGTAGCGATTAATAAGGAGGATTCACTGAATTTCAAGTCATTTATCAGGACAAAACTTCACACATTTAAAACGCATGGTTTTTCACTTACAAACCGATTTACTGAGAAAACCATATTTTCTTTAGTGTAAATACATTTCCCTTTTACTGCAAACAGTGGACGGTGGATTCTCAAACTGGAACACATGGTCAAGCTGTAGTGTTTCTTGTGGCAACGGTATGAAATCACGAAGCCGAACTTGCACCAATCCTAGCCCCGCTAATGGAGGACGTAACTGTTCCGGTGAATTTCGTGAAGAATTGAGCTGCAATACTCGTCCATGTCCAGGTAATAAAATCAAGAAATATAGTTTTACACGAGTCTATTTATGTTTAATGTTCATTATATCTGTCTGTTTCGTCAATTTGTAGCGATTAATAAGGAGGATTCATTGAATTTCAAGTCATTTATCAGGACAGAAATTCACACATTTAAAACGCATTTATGGATGTACATGATTTTTCACTTACCAACCCATTTACTGAGAAAACCATATCTTCCTTAGTTTAAGTACATTGTTCCTTTTTTATAAACAGTGGACGGTGGATTCTCAGACTGGAACGCATGGTCAAGTTGTAGTGTGTCTTGTGGCAATGGTATAAAATCACGAAGCCGAACTTGCAACAATCCTAGTCCGGCCAATGGAGGACGAAACTGTTCCGGTGCCTTTGTTGAAGAATTGAACTGCAATCCTCTTCCGTGTCCAGGTAATAGAATCAAGAAAAGATTATATATCACTTATTCATAAATTTTGTTTAAATAAAGAAGATCGAATTGCACAACAATCAGAAACAGTTATCCATTTTCTATAGTTAATACCGACCAATTTGCTGACGAAAACATATTTTCTTAATTGAAATACATTAATCTGTATATGACAAATTGTTGTCGTTAATTTATTATTTTTTTACATTATAATTTTATGCACGTTCACATTATCACACATCCAATAATATCAATTTTTATACTTTCAATAATACTTTCTGTTTACTAAACAGTGGACGGTGGATTCTCAAACTGGAATGCATGGTCAAGTTGTAGCGTTTCCTGCGGAAATGGTACAATGACACGAAGTCGAACTTGCACCAATCCTAGTCCAGCCTATGGAGGACGTAATTGTTCCAGTGACTTTGTAGATGAATTGAACTGTAATCTTCTTCCGTGTTCAGGTAATAGAACAAAGGAAACAAAATATAATAATTTGGTGTTCCTTAACTAGCGTACATTTTGCCAGAAAATTCTTGAAATTTGTGTTATTGACCTATTTTAATTCGGCTATGTATGTATTCTTAACTTGAGATGATTATCTACCGTAATTAATTGTTGTTATCCAGATTTTTTCATTATCTTGTGCAACTGCAAGACAGATAAACATTAAAGCGCTTCAAATTATCGATATCCGTCGATATTCGTTATCATATTTCTCCATTTCGTTGACAGTTTTCAGAAAACAATATACATGAGCTTATGAAGTATTCATTAATATGTGTTCAAGCAATGAAAAATATCTTCTTCAGTTTGTACAGCTGGGCAGTTTGAGTGTAAAACCAAAACTTGTATTCCAATTGGCTATAAATGTGATGGATATCCAGACTGTTTGGATGGCTCTGATGAATCAGATGATGTTTGTGAGTATTATAATAATTTGTGCATGTAATAATTTAAGATATAGGGTTCCTTTATAGTTTATCTTTTTACGATTGTGTATATATTTTTGTATACAATTGCATATTCTGAAGTACAGCATCAACATCATTGCAGTATCTGAACTGCCTTGCGAATGAAGTATCCAACTGCCCCTCAAAGGTCCCTGGACTTGTAAGTCAAGGGTTAGTTGTTTTATTCCCTGTAACAGTCTTAATGTCATCCGCCTCAGCAGAAAATAATGCAATCAATGTGTATTGATACAAATAAATAGACGCCCAAATAAAAGAGTAATTTATTATTTGACCATGAATAGGAAAGAAATAAGGCAATGAAATGTGACTCTATAAAAATACAACAATAAACAGAAAATTCTCTATATCCAGAAAAGGACCACTGGCCTCCCGCTAGTAAATATAATACAGAATAAATACCTGTAAGAAACTCTCTCTAATAAATATAATTAACAATATATACCTGTAAGAACCTCACGCTAGTAAAAATGATTAAGAATATATACCTGTAAGAACCTCCCGCTAGTAAATATAACTAATAATATATACTTATAAGAATCCCCCGCTAGTACATCTAACTAAGAATAAATACCTATAAGAACCTCACCCTAGTAAATATAATTGACAATATATACCAGTAAGAATCTCCCGGTAGTAAATATAATTAATAATATATACCTTTAAGAACCTGCCGCTAGTAAATATAATTAAGAATATATACCTGTAAGAACTTACCGCTAGTAAATATAATTAAGAATATATACCTCTAAGAACCTGACGCTAGTAAATATAATTAAGAATATATACCTGTAAGAACCTGCCGCTAGGTAATATAATAAAAAATAAATACTTGTAAGAAACTCTCTCTAATAAATATAGTTATGAACAAGAACCTCATATACCTGTAAGAACCTGCCGCTAGTAAAATATAATTGACAATATATACCTGTGAGAACCTGAATATATACCTGCTAGGTAATATAATTAAGAATATAAACCTGTAAGAACCTACTTGTAAGAATATAAACTCTCTCTAATAAATATGATTAACAATATATACCTGTAAGAACCTCACTCTAGTAAATATAATTAAGAATATATACCTGTAAGAACCTATCGCTAGTAAATATAATTAACAATATATACCTGTAAGAACCTGCCGCTAATAAATACACTTAACAGTTAATATATGTAAGAACCTGCCGCTAGTAAATATACTTAACAGTTAATACATGTAAGAACCTCCCGTTAGTAAATATAATTAACAATATATACCTGTAGGAACCTCACGCTAGTAAATATAACTAACAATATATACCTGTAAGAACCTGCCGCTAGGTAATATAATAAAAAATAAATACTTGTAAGAAACTCTCTCTAATAAATATGATGAACAATATATACCTGTAAGAACCTGCCGCTAGTAAATATAATTGACAATATATACCTGTGAGAACCTGCCGCTAGGTAATATAATAAAAAATAAATACTTGTAAGAAACTCTCTCTAATAAATATGATTAACAATATATACCTGTAAGAACCTCACTCTAGTAAATATAATTGACAATATATACCTGTAAGAACCTGCCGCTAGTAAATATAATTAAGAATATATACCTGTAATAACCTCCAGCTAATAAATATAATTAAGAATATATACCTGTAAGAACCTCACGCTAGAGAATCCTACCGCTAGTAAATATAATTAAGAATATATACCTCTAAGAACCTACCGCTAGTAAATATAATTAAGAATATATACCTGTAAGAACCTGCCGCTAGGTAATATAATTAAAAACAAATACCTGTAAGAAACTCTCTCTAATAAATATAATTAAGAATATATGCCTGTAAGAACCTCACGCTAGTAAATATAATTGACAATATATACCTGTAAGAACCTGCCGCTAGTAAATATAATTAAGAATGTATACCTGTAAGAACCTCCAGCTAATAAATATAATTAAGAATATATACCTGTAAGAACCTCACGCTAGTAAATATAATTAAGAACATATACCTGTAAGAACCTACCGCTAGTAAATATTATTAAGAATATATACCTGTAAGAACCTGCCGCTAGTAAATATAATTAAGAATATATACCTGTAAGAACCTCCAGCTAATAAATATAATTAAGAATATATCTGTAAGAACCTCCCGTTAGTAAATATAATTAAGAATATATACCTGTAAGAACCTATCGCTAGTAAATATAATTAACAATATATACCTGTAAGAACCTGCCGCTAATAAATACACTTAAAAGTTAATATATGTAAGAACCTGCCGCTAGTAAATATACTTGTAAACAGTTAATACATGTAAGAACCTCCCGTTAGTAAATATAATTAACAATATATACCTGTAGGAACCTCACGCTAGTAAATATAACTAACAATATATACCTATAAGATCCTGCCGCTAGTAAATATAATCAAGAATAAATACCTGTAAGAATCAAAGTTACAATTTTACAAAAGAGGCCAAAACAAATGCTCCATACTTTCGTTTTTGTCAATAAAACTTAATAATAAGTTCTAAAATTTGATATAAATGTACATTTCCGATAGAAAATGTTATTTCATAAAAGGCCAAACAAAAAGAGTATACTTGAGTGTAAAATAATTGACAATCTTCGTGCTTGAGCAGTGTAAAATGCAACAGGGCTCAAACCTACGCTAACTGGAGGTAGGGACTTCATTAGGACAATTAAAGCCTGATACTCTATATTATAATACCGTTGTTTTAGATTCTTAACCCTTACTGGACAAATCTTTTCACGTAACCAGGAATAGAAACGTAAAGTCTCCCTCAC